>CM062292.1:108300602-108881531 GCA_031216915.1 Pictodentalium vernedei | reverse complement strand
ACTCACCTCACCCTGCTCTTTTTATTTATATTTAAACGTCGAAAATGAAGAAAGAGGATTTCTCATTGTCAACGTTAAAAAGCAGAGATTTACCTCAAATATCACCAGACGGCTTTTTTTGAAGGAACAATTCATTTTGTTTTTGTTTTTGGGGGAGAATCCCCCAGCGGCGTGAGCCCCACCCCAACTCCAGAAAAAGAACCTTCAAACAAACCTTCTAGGATTGTCCGTGCCTCAGGAAATCGCGCAGATGTCTACACATTCTAAATGCAACGCATTGAAGATATGGGCCAATACAGCCACGACAACCTTCTTGCAGAAAGGGTTCCGCCTCACCTAAGGTTCCACCTTATTGCATAGCTGTAAATTGTAAACTAATGGCGTATATTAAAACTAATGCCTTGTGAATTGGAGATGTGTTTCAGTATCAGATATATGATCATATTAGGCTATTTGTTGGACAACATAATTTGAAGTTTGGTAACAAAATTGGAGTCTGATGCATAGGGGTAAATTACCAGAGGAATTATGGTGTCTTAAAAAATTTACTATTTTTTAAAATGTGATTTTTACACGGAATTGTTACCATGCATGTAACTAAAATATGAGATAGAAACATATAATGTTTGTCACATTCTAGAAACAGAGGATGATATGCTCCAGGGGTAGGAAAGTGGGAGAAATGGGGAAAGTCTCCTTTTGGGGCTGCTGGGTGGCTGAATTTGACTGGTTTCGGCAATTTCCATGCCATTTTCCAGGTTGAAGCTATGCATTTGACAGTAAATTATTTCACCCACATTCAGATTGTTTATTTGTACATTGTCAGATAGTGTTTTATGTTTTGAGTGGATTAAGAAAATGTAATACATGTTTTGGGTTAAATAACTAAGTTAAAGAATATTCGCATTTGAAGAGAATGTTTGGAATATTTTTTTGGGGAAATGCCTGGAAAACTGTGGAGCGGAACCCTAAGAGTATTTTGCTTTCAGTGTCAACTCTTGAACCTGGAAGTTCTTTATTTGTAAATGCACCGTTTAAAAAAAACAACCTTTTATTAGTTCTGGTTTATTTACAATCGTTAGTGATAGTAAATATGCAGCAAATGATATCTCAGCACAACTGGAGAGAAAATAAATGGAAATTCTAAGAAATTTGTTGGAGTATACTAATTTTGCAGCTTTTTAAAGTTACGTCAGATTGCGAAAATACATTAACCCTTTACCCAACGTAACGGCCAAAACCGGCCAGCGCTATTCTCAAAAATCGCCAATTAATTTTCAAAATATTTTAATTTTTTGTCTCAAAAACATAGGTTATGACCCCTCGTTGGAACGAGCTCGTCGAGCTCGTTCCAACGAGGGGTCATAACCTATGTTTTTGATACAAAAAATGAAAAAAATTAGTTATTCAAGAATTTTTTTTGCAAGTGTCGTCTGCTTTTCATGTTAGGTAAAGGGTTAAGAGAGAATATTGCATTTCACAAACACCAAGCTTTGTATTCATGATAAATATAATATATAATATAATTGTGAGCAATAAGATTGTTATTATTCTTTACAGAATTGCATTCATGGTGTCTACTTTGTCATTTTGGTCACTGGTGCCGAGTCTGCGTCCGTCCGTAAAGTTGTTAGCCTCTTTATAGCTAGAGAGCATACCCACCCCTAAAGCAATGGTTGTTACTGATTATTGTTTTACATTTTGTTTGCATTTAACCCTTTACCTAACGTGAAAAGCAGACGACACTTGCAAAAAAAATTCTTGAATAACTATTTTTTTTTCATTTTTTGTCTCAAAAACATAGGTTATGACCCCTCGTTGGAACGAGCTCGACGAGCTCGTTCCAACGAGGGGTCATAACCTATGTTTTTGAGACAAAAAATGAAAATATTTTGAAAATTAATTGGCGATTTTTGAGAATAGCGCTGGCCGGTTTTGGCCGTTACGTTGGGTAAAGGGTTAAACACCGCTGTTGCCAGGACCAAGATAGTCTGAAGCTGGTAGTAAAAATAGAAATGCTATCTCCAGTGGCTCAGGGTAATGGTGGGATTGTGGAGGCCCGAGAGAGAGAGAGAGAGAGAGAGAGGGGGGGTGAAAATGAGGTGAAAGTGCCCGCGAAAGCTATTCGTCAGTCACAAGACCATGTTGTATCTCTTTACTGGTTGAAAGCAGAGACTTATGTTTTTTGTTAATTCTAATCAGGATCACGTATATTTTGCTATTGAGACGCAAATATAAGAAATGGATGTTTCTTTGTCGAGAACTTTTGCCATGGATTGTGGAGGCCTAAGAGTCTGACAAATTCTTTGTGAAACACCCTCTAAACACAAGTGTCAGATCCTCGATCTTTCATACTCTTTGACTTCACAGGAAATAACAATAATTTCTTAATTAAGCCTGAAAAGCTGGAATGTGTAAACCCGACTCGAGTTTCGAAAAGTCGCAGTTGTAGTTTACCTGTGAAACTCTGGATCATATATTCACGGAAGAAACTCTACAGTCTGGTTCCATCAGAACCACTACGTGGTGAATCTGGATGATGTATTCACGGGAGACACTCTTCAACCTGGTTCTATGTCTGATTCCTATGTGAACAGAGTGGGTATCAGTTTACCCCTACATCCGGCTTGATATTTTATCACTAAAAATAAAAAGAACTAGTCCGGATAAAGTGAGATCCCTAACGTGAGAAGGGGCGTTTTATTGTAGGGCCTCTCCAGAGAGTGCCGAAACCAGTGTTTGCTTCATGTTTATTCACTGTCGAGGACAAATGGACCACAGCGACGACGTTTTAGCACGGTTTCTTTCAGATCACACACACTTTGAAGAACCGATGCCACTGACGCCGGAATTGCCGTTTTTGGTATAATTCAATTTCAGAGACTACCGAAGCAAATCTTCAATTTGAGAGACTCCCGAAGCAAATCTATTCTATTCTACCGATATAAGAAGTGACGTTTTCAGTAAAAGACAACATCAGAGAGTCCCGTAACTACGGCTATTTGATTCTGGGAATTTACTTCAAGGGGAAATTGTCAGCTTGGTACCACTAAAGCAATAGAGTTTGGAAAAATAACAATAAAAAATAACTTCAATAACATTGGCTTTAATGACGATCGTGGCCGAACGATTTGCATCCGAATACCCGTACGAATTATTCTCTGAAAGCAAATTTTGATTCCTGCACTACCAAAAACGACAGGGTTCTTATAAATGTTGTGCACCGACGCTATAAGACCTCATCGTATTTAACATAACACTGTCCAAATCGCAATACATAAAAATATCGAGAAATAGGCTACCATTTTATTTTCAACACAGGATCTCTAAAATATTGGAATCTATACATGTAGATTCGTGCAACAAACATCATTACATGCGATATACTATTAGGCGTGCATTCGTGTTTGTTTTCTAAGATAGATAATAATAATAATAATAATAATAATAATAATAATAATAATAAACTATTATGTTACGAACATCGCATTAAGTTTTCTCATTATTTCTATGTCACTGCTGGATGTGACAATAGCGCCTGGTAAGAACAATTAACGAAACAGTAAAATAGTCGCACGGGCGCATACTCGGTTTCTAAAAGAAGCTGCAACGAATCCCACAGTGCACCAGCAAAGATGCGTTCACAAAAACGTCATGGCCACCCAAAAACTAAACCAGTTTTCGGCTACTTTACGCATGATTGTGTCACCAAGGTTTTACAATATGTTATATACTATTGATTTCCCTGTTAAAATTTCAAATTCAGGGGAAGATTTAGACAATTTTGGAAGCTGAGTTTGCTGCGATTTCGGAAAATATTTTTCGAAGCGATGGTAATTGGGACCTCATTGGTTTGTAAGCTGTTCGGGTAGGAATTGCCTTTCTAAAAGGTAAGCACTGAACTAATTCCTCTGAAATAAAGGAAACATATTAATGACTGAAGGTGCTATATAAGTAAGGAAAATTAGTTTACTTTGATATTCACACCTCTGATATCCCATACATTCACATTAAATATACACAAATTATACATCAAAATGAAGGTTGTGATGCATAGGACACAACAAATATATACAGTCAACTCATAGATTTAACAGGATACACTGATGTTTCCCGGAAGTATGCTACCACATTCGTTCTAGAACTGATAATGAAATAATATTTCAGGAGAACAATTACAATTCGTAATCAAATGTGCTTCAGACATCCAAGGAAAAGCTGGACATTCAAAACGCTTTACGATGCAGCAACAGGGCTGCATTTGGGGAAATGCCAACACTGTCTACTTTTTTTATGAAGAAGAATCCCATGGCCGAGGGACATGTATATATCACGTGATACCGCGATTTTTTTAATCGAAAAACAGGTATCATGATACCTTGTAAGTCATATGACAACTGTGTAGTCTCGATATGATAATAGTGTGTATAGTGTGCCTCATTATTTGATTTTAGACGGCATTGTATATCGATGCTTTTTCGGCTCTCTTGTCCGACTTTGACCATCAAGTAAACAAACAGAAAATAAAACAAAGCTGGGTGTTTTGGAATTTACCCCCACACGGATCTCTCATTGCGTGTTGAAGATTTAGATTTCCTAGCTTTGTTCTTGGATATCTGAAGCATATTTAACCCTTTATCCAACGCAGACGATATCAAAATTTATTATTTTAAATATCATTTTTTAAAATTTTTCCAAAAATTTCAACAAAACCATATCATGTGACCCCTCGTTGGAACGATCTCGTTCCAACGAGGGGTCACATGATATGGTTTTGTTGAAATTTTTTGAAAAATAATATTTTTTTCAACTGCTGAATTTGCATATTACGCGGGCGGACGTTGGGTAATGGGTTTTAAGCACGAGTTGTTCTCATGAAATATTATTTGATTATCTGTTCTGGTACGAATACGGTAGCAGACTTCCAGGAACTATTGATGCTTGCTGTCAACTCTGTGAGTTGATTTCATATATTTTTTTCATGTTCTACACATCATAACATTTTTTTTGTTGCATAATTTGTGTATATTTAATTTATATTTATACAATATCAGACTTGGGAATTCCAAAGTAAACTAATTTTCCTTACTCATACAGCACCTTAAGTCATTAATTTGTGCTGCATCACGGCGAAGTATATCCATTCCAAGTAATCCGGTGCATATGCCGAGAGAAAATCTCCAAAGTACACGAGTAGAAGAATAAATTAAAAATTGATCCGTCTCCAAATTAAGTTGGGGGTTCAATTTTCTTATGTGAAGACGAGAACTCGCCTTCTTGTATATGTCGTTTATCTGGGTGTCCAGCTGAAATTATTTTGAAAGAATATCACAAGGTGTTTGCGTGACTTTGCGAAGCCGACGGCTGTTTCGCTAGAGCCTAAACCCGGGATGCTAGGGCTGTGACTATATGAGAAGACGACAGTTTGTCTTTTACTTGGATTAAAGGAGACTGGCCACTGAGACGACCACGCGTTAATCCTATTGAGGCCTGAATTGATCCCCGATGATATAACAGAAAGAGATTTGATTACTATTCTATAAACAGGTCACATCAGCAAAAAAGTCGGGTATCGTTTTGAGAATACTGGCCAAAGATAGCCAAGAACACATAAAATTAGACGAAACAATGGAAGAATAAATCAAACGTTAGATAATAGACGGTTGATATGGCCCGGCTTTAGCTGGAACAAACTCTAGGATTGGCAGAAGAGGACCATGAAAACACAAAAGGTTAGGGTTAGGTAGGAATAGAGGATTCTGACGCCGAACACAAACAGGAGTAGAGAGAAATGGGTTGGGAGAGGACCGTGCAGGCAAAAAGCTGGATTAAGTAACAATGTAGGGTTTCTCTCGACCAAAGTACACTTCAGAAGAATCAAACACCCCTCATACAACGTGATTAGATCTATAGCACTACATGCTACATTAGGCAACAAGATGGCGGCTTCAAGGTACAGGGAAATATTCAGTAGTGAAATTCGAGTTCGTGAAGCAGAAGTATCTCTTTTGATTCGAAGATATCTCCAGACCCTGGGATTGGAATAAAGCGCCACGGGCTACACCATAGACAAGAGAGGTAATTTTATGGACAGGTAGATGGACGAAGATGGAATGTGATTGGATCTTTGATCCTAGTATTGCGACATAATTGATGGTCGTGGGTAGTGGGGTAGAGTAAGGGACAGGGTCGGTGATAGCCGCAGATACACAAACGGAATAATGGGAGAATGAGACAAAGGGAGATTGAATGAAAGGGTATGACCTGCTGTACCAATCTCTGGAACAGGCTGAAAGGAATTGGGAATACACAGATGGTCGAGGGGAGGTAGAAATCGAGGATTCTGTCCCAGAATAAGACCAGGAGTTGACGAAACGGGGTTGGGTGAAGGCAGAACAAACAAAAATCTAAGTGATATGAGTAAAATCCTCCGAGTACAGGGGCGGCGAAACGATTTTCAAAATGTGTGTGTGTGTGTGGGGGGGGGGGGGGGGGGGGGGCTGGATCGGACGATGGTCAATATGACGGGCCGACCATGGTTCGGCCAGTAGTATCCCAAAACCCCATTTCCATGCATCTGAGCGGATATTTTGGGATTTTCAGGAGATCTATTTTCATTGAAAGATTTCACACTTTGAGAGCCGTTAAAAAACGTCTGTAAAGCATACAGGTGAGATTTATTTATCGTAACGACCAAAGCTGATAAATAGACCTCACCTGCATGCTTTACCAGACGTTAACAGCAATTGTACTGTCTGTGGATTATCTTGTCTTGCGGTGGATTTGGAACTTGTGTGTCTGTAAGATTACGATCACTTTCAGTTAAACGATTTTTTAACAGACTGCATACATTTTAGCGTTTGCTGCCGCTTACTGCAAAAAATGATCCGAAATCCAACGAAACTGAACCAGTACAAGAGAAACATAGCTGGAGAAAATATGAGGGAGGCTCTGGATCCGCCCCTTGTTTCACCAGTCATTGGTTGTGTTAAAATATATGCAAACAAAAAAACATGCCCCAAAAGCCCGCCCCCCCCCCCCCCCCCCCCCGGTTCCGTGGCTCCTGGAGTATACTTCAATCAGTCAGACCCATATATACGTAATTAGACCCATCGCACTAGATACAGAGCCGTGGCAATATGCTGGCGGCATTCATAAGAAATCGGCAAAGGGTATGTAAAAGAGGATATTGATCCAGGATAATGACGTCACTTTCCCTTCTGGCTTCTCCACTTGCAAAATGAGTCGATTCATCCATTATATACGACTACAACGATTAATTACAAGATCAATGTTTTGACTGATTTGATCAATTTTAATAGACATCACGGCCGACATTTTGAATTTCACAGTAACAAGGGAAAAATTATAGTATATATTCTCATCATCTGTAATGATGTAAGTTTCAACTGCTAAAAAAAATGCCTACAAAATCATGCGAAAGCTATTTTTCTTCTGAAATGATCCAAGTTCTCAGGCTACCAATCAAAATCTGTAACGCTGTTATGGGCTGTCCGTTTACCCACATTTTGAGCAGTTTGCGCGCAGACGACCTTTGATTTAATGTAACGTCCCCTTACGCACAAATGTATACATATATTCTTTCGTGCACAGTTATACATATTCCAACCCATACGTATTTAATTCGCCTTGATATATTAATATATATTAACACAATCTGGTGCTCCACGCGGCGAAGTCATATAACTGTAGCTGTGATAAGTCTTCATTCATGATTATTTAACCCTTTACCCACCGTAACGGCAAAACCGGCCAGCGCTGTTCACAAAAATCGCCAATTATTTTCATTATTTTTTTCATTTTTTGTCTCAAAAACATAGGTTATGACCCCTCTTTGGAACGAGCTCGTCGAGCTCGTTCCATTGAGGGGTTATAACCTATGTTTTTGAGACAAAAAATGAAACAAAATAGTTATTCAAGAATTTTATTTGCAACGGTCGTCTGCTTTTCATGTTTGGTAAAGGGTTATTAAACGAAAGGTCTGATTAATAGAATTAGCGGTAGAGTCATTAACGATTCTATCAAATCAAGTCTCAGTTGAAAAAATTTCTTGCGTTGATTTGAAGAAAAAGACTTTTATGGTGTTTAGATTCAATCGTCTGGAATATTTTAGTCAGAGGCGGACTGGCCGTAGGGTGTTTTGCCGGTGCCCACCCCCCCCCCCTATTAGGAGCCCTGGGACCCCAACATTTGCGCAGCCCAACACCTGTTGGCGCATGAAATTCCGTGTAAATGACCAAAATGCGAAATGGATCTCATTGCATAGACTGTTGATTTATCGAAATACCCTCTACATTGTATGTGGACTGACATTGGCAGTCCACATAAAGGGAATTTCGTTAACCAGCAGTCTAGTCTACCATTGATCGGTCAGATGCGAAGAAACAACGTTCTTTCGGTCCGAAAAATCAATGTTTTCTCCCATTGGGCCGAACTATGGTCGCCCTGATGAGTCCGTGGCCCCCTTTGGTGCAACCATGTTTGCCAAATGAGAGACAAAGATGATACAAAAATGCTGTTGAAAATGCCCTCTATGTGGACTGTCACTGATCCCTCAAATGCAAGGAAGCAGCGTTCTTGCGGTTCGAAAAATCAAAATTATGCCTAAGCCCCCCCCCTCCCCGCCCCCCCCCCCAAACCCCCCGGTCCGTTTCGCGGCAATTCTTTTGGCTTAGTCCGCCCCTGATTTCAGTTGACCCGAAAAGCGAACCTTAGGTGCGTTTTTCCGACCAACTGAAATATTCCAGACGAGTGAATTTAAACATAGGAGATGGACTAATTAAAGACAACAGTACGGCCGCCATGGACTGGTCGCTTACCACGGGTGGACAATATTTCTACGGACGCAATATTATTAGATTCCACACATTAATTATAGAAATAATCATCAAAAATTTAATTAATGAAGTTCCGCGCTGTACCCGGTGCTTCATTAATGATTTTTTTATGATGATTTGTATTATCTGGTAAACGCATCACTGCTCGCGCGTGGATTACGACCAGTCCACGGCGACTGTACTGTGAACTTACACAATCTGACTGGTGGCTTAAGATAAGGGCTTCGGATTGACCCCTACTAATTGGAAATTTGAAAATGTCAACCGGCAATGACAAATACCCTCCCCCCTCCCTCCCCCCCCCCCCCCCCCCCCCCGCCCCACACCCCAGTTATTGAAATTTTCAGGAACGTGTCATGCATTTTCTTGAAACAAAATATTTGTTATTTGTGCAAGTAACACGTATGTTGAATGCTTCTTCTCCCCAGCTAAGAATTCCAACTATGTCTGCTTTCATTACGCACCAAGCTGTATTAGTTTATTGCCAATGCTATTTCTGAGTAAATGTCTTTTATTTCCGTACGCCTACACGTCAAACGGCACAAAATTGTTTTACTGCACGCTAGACGCTAATATATTGTCTTTGGGGATCCGTGTATCTCTCATGAATAATTGTTTTCCGATTCCATCGCGAATGTAATTCAATAATATTCGGATAATAAATGTAGAAATAAAACATTTCAAAGCACGAACAACAAACTGTCATATCAGAGTCTTAAACATTCTGTTTGCTGAGATTCTTGTGCATCACAATCGACTACGATACGATGTTCGATCCCCACAATAGATATATAAATAAAAAATACGAAATAACGTACCATCTCATATGAATATGCTCTGTCGCTAAATTCCATGAACTCTTCTGCGCCGCGGATAGTTCAGCGATCTGAACGTAGCGCGGGGGGGGGGGGGGGGGGGGGGGGGGTAGCCGCTACGTTCAGATCGCTGAACTACGCCGCGGGTAACCGAGTTTCTCAATGTCATCTGCAAAGGTGTCGACGCTATGTCGCTTTGTGTGATATGCACCGTAGGCCTGGCAGTGTTGATTTTCTTGCTGATGGTCATGCACAGTTTTTTTCTGGGTGAGAACACCCCGGACACCCTCCACATTGAACCTACCCAGCGGGATGCAACGTGGTTTTGGTTGATAGAGGGTATGTCCTCTCCAAGACATGATACAAGTGACGATTGATTCACAGTTTGACATAGTTGGTAGCTGTGTAGCTTATGCCTATAGGGTACGAAATCATAACTGAAACCATAGATTACACAATTTTAGATCCTAAATATAACGAAAAAATACAGCAAGGCGTTATTTCCGTTATTCAATATATACACCTGGAACTTAATTAAACACCCCCTGTTTTTTTCGCAGTGGTGTTAATAGAAACTATCATTACTTTCATGCTAATTTTCAGATGGCCAAAAGCGATTGTTTCCGGAAAGAATGGTCTATTGGCAAATGAAAGTCAACACAATGATGAAAATATGCAGTATTTTAATGGCGCTAATTACACATATCTGTCACTAATGTTTTTGATGGAAAAATGTTCTCTCGACAAGAATGGTGCAGGTTTGGTCTATGATGAAACAATGCCGGTAATTACTGACAAAAATGTAACTTGTCGATGGACGTCAGTAGCGAGTGTATCCACCACGTGCCCGGATGACAGCCTGAACCCTCCTCCTAATGCTACCATTGAGCCTTCTGATGCGACCCAGACGCAACTTCTGCCACTCCTCATGCAATGCAGCTTCACAATTGGCCAAATTCTGTACAGGCGGCTCCTTTGCTTGTACACGACGTCAAAGAAAGTCCCAGGAGTGTTCTAAGGGATTCATTACAGGCCAAGGTATTGCTGTAATAGCGTTGTTCTGAAGGAATGCTCTCACAGCAGCATGGGGACGATGTGGCCTTGCATTTTCGTACATGAATACAAGGCGAGTAGCCAGCGGGTGGCTGTCAAAATGAAGCTCGGCAACCAGATTGAGAATGTCCCGGATGTACTGATGACCATTGAGATTCCCACGCACAGTCACTATATCAAGTTTACAATCGTGAGAGAGGTATCCTCAGATCATTACTGATGCTCCACCACAAGGAACAGTAGGTCTACAAGGAACAGTAGGTCTGACGTTCCTGGGCACATAAGCACTATTTCTAGTGTATAAAAATATAGGTTCTCTTTAGAACCCAAACTGGTTCTAATCTTGTCCCTGAGATGGAACCAGTTCTGTTTAAACAGTATTTATTTCAACTCAAATAAATTTATAAAGAATAAACTGAGGGGTTTCAGCCGTAAGTTTAGAGCTTATACGAGGTTGTCTCAAATCATTATAAATCAAAGGAGATATTAACAGTTGGCATATCGAACCAGTTTTGGTTCTATACAGAACCAAAACTGGTTCGATATTCCAACTGTTCATATCTCCTTTGTTTCAAAATGTTTGGCGACTGCTTTCAATAAACTCCAAGTTCAGTGCTGAATCTACTTCAGTTCATGTAATATTCTGTTAAAATTGAATGCTAATCTTGGTAAATTTATTTGATTTGAAATAAATACTGTTTAAGCAGAACTGGTTCCATCTCAGGGACAAGATTAGAACCAGTTTTGGTTCTAAAGAGAACCTATATTTTTTGCAGTGCACTTGAGGACTATCTCCCATTTGTGATTTGAAAATATTGATAGAATGGAGCGATCTCACTTACCCCGAAACATCGAAGTATCGATGTAAGATGGTTTTAAACATAAATGTTCCAGTTTGCACACATACTGCGTAGCATCGTACATCAGCCATGCGAGGAGCTCAAGCAGAGAAATTTCAATTTTGAATCCACCCGGCCCAATATTTTAACATTTTTATCTAACAATCATATAGATTTTGGGCTGAAAACCACGAGAAACGGTACGTATCACATAATGTGTTCCGATTCCGTATCATATAGACGACTCATTCTGATTCCGTATCATATAGACGACTCGTTTCCGGTAGCGCCACGGGCTATCATAACAGGCACATAGATATGAGCGTTTCAGTGGTCGACCGAACTTTATGTCCCAAAAATGTTTGAAAATAATTTAACCCTTTACCTATCATGAAAAGCAGACGACACTTGCAAAAAGAATTCTTGAATAACTAATTTTTTTCATTTTTTTGTCTCGAAAACATAGGCTATGACCCCTCGTTGGAACGAGCTCGACGAGCTCGTTCCAATGAGGGGTCATAACCTATGTTTTTGAGACAAAAAATGAAAAAAATAAGGAAAATTAATTGGCGATTTTTTTAGAATAGCGTTGGCCGGTTTTAGCCCTTACGTTGGGTAAAGGGTAAAAATTGAATCTGTTTATGTGACAGAATTGTTAGATAAATGAATTATCATGATAATGTGCATGTCCTGTGATTTGCATCAGATTCTCGTTGGTGTCCAAAAATGGGATCACAACTCGCCGGCAAAGCCGGCTCGTTGAGATCCCATTCTGGACACCACCTCGAATCTGATACAAACCACAGGACATGCACATTATCAAGATAATCTGTATTTATCACTGTTTTCTTCGCTGAATGTATCAAAACATTACCTCTATGAACTGCCAAGAAACAAAATACCACTAGAACCCGAAAAAATATCTGCTATATTCATTCGAAATTGAATTTACACCACGAAAAGACACCAGTTCCTAACCCCACATATTTCGCCGTAGGCAACGTCATCGTCATATTCGCTTTAAATAGCACGAATTCAAGTCCAACTATTGGCTTAAATTGGTGGAAATTGTCATACTAACTTTCACCAAAAATGAAATCAGTATGTGTTTGTTTGTATGAGGGATAAGAAAAAAAAGACGCTGTACTGAAATTTAAGAAAAAAGACGCTGTACTGGTGTTTGCTGTTTGATGTACAGGTGGCTGCAGGGCGCAAACTAAATCGCTGGACGGCTGGCTGCTTCATCATTTCGACATTATTTTTAAGGCAATGAGTGCAGGTTGGTCGATGGAAATTCGACAAAACACGATCGGTACTGAAGTACGATATATATACATCAAGTTTGTCAAAATACCATCTTCTCTACAAATAAACGAATAATAAATTACCATTGTCCAGAGGACAGTGAGCAAACCGACCGCTATATGTCGATGGATGTATATGCACTTCCAGAAATACACCATAGTGTACTACGAGCTCTACTACAAACATTCCCGTCCACTGATGCACATTTGGTGACAAAATTATGCCGCTACAAAATTGCATGGTGAAGAATTGGTCGTTTTTTAACTTGACAGTAGTGTACTCAGAAATAGACAACCAGCATTAAGGTATTCGTCAGTGTTAGCATACCCGTCTGAATGATCTGAAATGGAAGCTGTTTTTTTCAGTTATCTCTAGACGAAAGCATCGGTCTTCCTGGGGACACCAATGCTCATTTGTATTTCAGAGTATCCCGTTACTCAAAAAGGACCATTTTAGTTAACCCTTCACCTAACCTGAAAAGCAGACGACACAAACAAAATTCTTGAATAACTAATTTTTTCATTTTTTATCTGAAAAACATAGATTATGGCCCCTCATTGTTACGAGCTCGTCGAGCTCGTTCCAATGAGGGGTCATAACCTACATGTATGTTTTTGAGACAAAAAAATGAAAAAATATAATTAAAATTTATTGGCGATTTTGGTGAATAAGGCAGGTCGGTTTTGGTCGTTACGTTGGGTAAAGGGTTAACAAAGCGCAAAGCTATTATAAATAATGGTATTTAACCCTTTGAACCCAGAGGCCTCTTTTCCGGCCCAGAAACATGATACTTCATAATTTCATTAAGTAGATTGACTTTTGAGTGAAGGTGTGGTGTAGACCAATCAATATTTTCAACGTGCAGCCCCAAGGCTGCACGTTGAAAATATTAATTGGTCTACCCCCAAATAAAGAATATGAACTCTTCCTGTTGCTGCCATTGAACTGATATGGAAGATACCACTAAGGTTCAAAGGGTTAAACATTATTTTGTTATTGAATCAGACGTTTTTATATACTCCTCAATGGTCTGGTTTCAAGATAAAGTGAACAAGTTATAATTCACGTGTCAAATTAATATATACAACGTGTGATCAAGTGGTCTTACAGGAGTCACTAATTGGCAACCGGCTGTTGACGTACGTACACGACACATTTATCAATCAGTTTCGTCAGTCTTTGCAAAAAAATGCTTTACTCATCCTATAAATCTCCTAACCGATCGATTTTGTAAAATAATACCCTCAAAATCACGAAATACTCCGCGAAATGGAAAAACCGATTGAGAACAATCAGTACACCGAGCTCACGACCAACAGTACATCGAGTGCATGTGCCACGCCAACCAGCAGTACAGCGCAGTTAGTATATTTATTTAACCCTTTGAGACTTTAATTATCCTGACGTTCAAACGTCACTGGGAATTCAGTTTCTTCAACGTTTTTCAAAATGCGACGTCAAACGTCGGAAAGTACAAATAACAAGATATTTTTCCACATTCGTGATTATCTGGTTGAGGGCTAGATTATTTTTGGTGGTCTGAATTTGTTCTTCAAACAAAACTTGTTTTATTACAAATTATTGGAGAGTGCCCAGAGGCACTCTCCAATTCAATTCAGTTCAATTCAATCTTTATTTCACAGCATACAAATACAAATGAGAGAGAGAGTAAAGTTAAAAAAATATTGAATGATGTATAAATGTATACTGTGGGGAATGACATAGCCTTGTGACTGTCTTCCTGTCATCCCCTAGACAATCAAAATAATAAACAAAATAGAATGGCAAATGGCAAGTGTTAAATTCAAGTTAAATGTAGTCGATCCAGACAGCAGGTAGTTGTTGCGTTTATATTAACATCCTTTACATTAGAATTGAGTATTGCTTCCACATCATGGATCAAATTCCCAAGAGTTCTGTCTCGGATTGTTTTAGCCCGTCAATCAGCTGTGTTTCCGAATCCCAATCGAATCAACAGTGTTTCCGAATAAAAAAAAAAAATTATACACATTCATTAGTAGGCCAGTACAATTATCGTAGGCTAATGGGTTGATGTAAAAAAACGGAAAACCGCGGGACAGCCTTTTCATCTGCTTGTGGGAAGAGAAGAGATGAAGGTAATAACGACCCCTAGAGTTCCAACTAGGCGAAGCAGTCAGGGCATCTTGGGTTGGAACACCTAACATTGACTTCGTATGCGTTTAAAAATTGATTGAATAAAGTTTTGTTAAATGCCTTTCGGGTGAGGGTTTTTATCGTTGTGTCTAAGTCATTCCACAGTTTGGGAAAATAAAAATATGGAAGAGCAGCTGAGAACTGAGTGCGGGGTTTGTGTGTGATTAGGTTTCCACATTGTCTAGTATTCATACCAGATGGGTTAGAGTACACTTGGAATGTATAATCAAAACTGACAGGGAGGTTGTTTATAGACCAGTCGTACATGAATAGAAGTGAATGTAACTTGTACAGATCATTAAATTTCAGGATTTTCAAACGTTTGAAAAGAGGATCGGTGTGTGAGTTGAACTTTTTGTTCGCTATGATACGCACAGACTTTTTTGAAGATTCAGAATTTGTTTAGTGGCTGGTGTATTGCCCCAAATTTGTATCCCGTAAATTAAATGACTTTGAAATAAAGTGAAATAGAGTATGCGTATTCTTGACTCTACTCAGGATATAAATTGCCCTGGATAGTTTCGTACAGACTACGGATACAGGATGATTAAATCTAAGGTTCTCGTCCATGTCAGTTCCTAGGAATTTTATGAATTTGTGTTGGCGATTATTACCTGCTATTATTAAGCTTGAGTTATTTAGTGAAATTTGGGTTTGTACGTTGTTGAAATTGTAATTGTCATTTTGGGGATGAAGAAATAGGACCTTAGTTTTATTAACATTTAATGATAACTTGTTAGATAGACACCAGTCATTGAGTTTTGACAATTCATTGTTTGCCCTCTCCTCTAGGAGGTTGAGGTCATTACCAGATGCGTAGGATGTTGTGTCATCGGTCCACTCACAAATGTCGTTGATAAAGAACACAAACAAAAGAGGACCGAGGACAGAACCCTGGGGTACACCCGTAGTAATATTGAGTTGATTCGAGGATTGACTCGCGAATTGCACAAATTGGGATCTCTCAGAGAGATAGTTCTGAAACCAAGAATTAGCTATACCTCTAATTCCGTAATGTTCCAGTTTCCTGACGAGGATTTCATGGTCAATAGTGTCGAATGCTTTGGAAAAATCTGAAAAATAGATAATGTGCAATCTTTTGTTGCATTGTTATTCATTATGGAAGCGTGGTTGATAAGATGCATTATCGGATGAAATGCTGAGTGTCCGTCTCTGAAGCCAAACTGATTGTTATAAATAATGTTGTTTCATCTAAAAAAGTTTGTTAACCGTTTGTGAATTAATTTCTCGAAGATTTTAGAAAATGAGGAAAGAACACTTATTGGACGATAATTGTCGAATGACTGTTTATCTCCGGATTTAAAAAATGGTATTACTTTTGCAATTTTCATTTTTGATGGTACAATTCCAGTTGAGAATGAGGTATTAATAACATGGGTTAAAGGAACAGCAATTTCTTTTTTTAGTAGTTTCGGAGAAATGTTGTCATTACCAGCAGAAGTTTTTGATGGAAGACTTTTTACAGAAGATACGACTTCTTCAGGGCTTGTGGGTGATATGAAAAATGATCCGGGGACGTTGTTCTTGAGGTAATCTGAGAATCGATGTGTGGAGCTTGTCATGTTGTTGGTAATTCGATTTCCAATGTTAAAAAAGTAGTTATTAAATTTCTCAGCAATTTGGATAGGGTCAGTGAACTCTACATTATCATCAAGAAACGATGATGGTAGGGGAGGCGGAAGGTTTGACTTATTTAATGCTTTGCGGAGAATTTCCCAAGTTTTCTTAATGTTTCCCTTATTTTCTGAAATTAATTGACTATAATAATTTTTTTAAGTTTACGTTTGAGTTGGTTAAAAATTTGACAGTAGGTTTTGTATCTTGTAATATTGTCGTTGGTTGGGGACCTCAGCTTTTTTCAAGCAGTTTGTGTTTGTTTAGCGAGGACTGTAGAAGACCGTAAGTCATCCATGGTTCTCGTGTTACGTATTTTTTCGGGGTCTTCTTTATCATCGGTGGGAAGGCTTGATTAAACGTCGTATTAAGAATTGATAGGAGCTTTTCATAAGCTTCGTTGGCATCAGCCTCTTGGCATACATTATTGAAATCAGATTGAGATAATAGGTGTTTAAATAAGTTGATATTCCTTGTGTTGAAGATTCTCGTTGGTTGGAATGTATTGTCGTTAGATTTGGTACTATTGGGGGTTTTGATGTAAAATGTTGCGAAATGATCGCTGACATCTGCAATAATTATTCCGAAGGTATTAGAGTCAGATTTATTACCAAAAATATGGTCAATTATAGTCGCTGAATGATTTGTTACTCTTGTAGGTTTGGTTATCATAGGTGTGAATCCAGTGCTGAACAGAGATTCTAAATACTGATTAGTTTTCTGGTGTTGGTTAAAGTTTAGTAGATCTATATTGAAGTCGCCCATCAGATAGGTTGTCTTCTTCTCAGAAGTGGTTTTGTCGAGTAAGTTGGAATATTGAGATAAAAACAAGTCAAGATCGGCTTTTGGTGCGGTATTGGGGGGATAAATAATTCCTACAGTTGATTTGTAATTTCCAGTGAGTTCAATAAATAGTGATTCAAACACATGGGGAATGAAAATGCTTAAGTCGTTCCTAGTTTTGAATGGTATCGAATCTTTAATAAAAACACCAACCCCACCCCTACCATCATCTCCGGAGGGACGAGTACGTAGAACAAGCGGATGATAGCCGTCTAAGAGATGTTTTCCTTTACATTGAAAGTTTCAGTGATACCTATGATGCCAAAGATATTATCATTTGTTTGAAGATCACAAATCAGACTCGGTAGTTGTTCAAAATTGGCATTCAAGCTTCTACAATTAATGTTAAGTAAAGCAAAAGATTTCTTACACGTGCCTACTGTTGAAGAGAACTTTTCCGGAGTGTAGTATTTGCAGTTATTCCTGTCGGCATTGAGTGGAGAAATAGGATCATCTTCCGAAACACAGTTAATTTCATTGTTGAATTGTGTAACAAAGTCAAAGGCTGCATCGTTCTGAACATCATCAAGCGAGACTAAGTTAGTCGTCATAAAGTTTAGTACACAATGAAGGAAGCAAAGAATTTTAATAACACAAGTGTTCTACTCTGCTGTCTAGATTACTGTGACTTGAGGTACAGTTGGAGAAGTTGGGACAAGGGCACGAGTCCTGAAATGTGGACTTAGGCAATCTGTCTTATTATGAACCCGGGAGTTGGTTTTGTAATAAAACAAATTTATACAAACAAAATATTGTTTGTGTTTGACTGAATATGAAATATGAGCAAGAAAAGTGTTGGCTTTTGCTCTGGTGTCCTCATTTTTTGAAAGGCCTGATAGTTGTTTCTAGCACTCAACCAGTTAAGAAGTCTTGACAGCAGGATTATATTAGTATTTTAAGCTGCGATAACATTTGGCTCGGCAGTTGTCGCTGAGCACTATTCGGGAGAAAATAGGAATTGAGGTTAAAACTTTAAAAGATCGAAAAATAATAACAAAACAAATGACCACAAAGTATCAACGCGCTGTTTGAGTTCGTACGTCATAAGATGTACAAAGTATCAAAGGGTTAAATATCTGCATCAGTATGCATAACTCAATCATAGCACTTACCAAGTATGCAGAATAGGTGTGCATATCTCCAAATTGTATAAAAATGGCCCATACAACTCCGCATTTCTTCTCGTTTTTCATATTTCTTTTTTTGCTTTGACACAACAATTTGGCGGGGATATTCGGGTTTCATCGGGTTTTTATAAAACATCCCACATGATCACAGTACAGTGCGTGGAGGGTGTATTGTCATGGAATCACCCGTGGAGTGGGGATTCCACCCGAGCAATAATTGCAAATATGTTGCAAATTTTGTCCATATGTACAAAATTTGAAAGTGATACTTTGAGCGATAACTCCACTCCACGGGTGTTTTGGTTGCAGTCCACTCTCCACGTACTGTACTTTCAGTATTGAAATACTTACAGTACCATCGCCGGGGACTGGTCACTTACTACGGGTGGGCAATATTTCCACGGACACAATATTATTACCTTCCAAACTCTAATTATAGGAATAATCATTAAAAATTTAATTGACTGAACATCATCCCTTTGTTGTGGTAATAAATAAATAAATAAATAAATAAATAAATAAATAAATAAATAAATAAATAAAAGTGAATGATTATGTGACGTATTCGGAAATATATATAAATATAAAAATATAAAATATAAAAGGACACATGGTTGGGGGTTTAAAACGCACTCTGGCAGGTACAGTGTGTGTGCGTCGTTTCTCTGGCTTTTAGAGTCAAGATTGAACCGCGTTCGCGTGGATAAACTGAATGGAAAGTGGGATGCGTGCGTTCAGAGACATAATCTCTTGTCTGCAGTAAAATCAAATCATCTGTTAAAAATTGTCATTATGTGCGGGTCTGTAATTTTAGGGAGAACGTTCGTTTCGTTTCTCAGGCCTGCGTTCGCAAAATAGTATTTCACGCGAACAGCTATCGCTGCCCCGCGAAAATCTAAGACTTTTGTTTCACAGGTCGCAATAGGTAACTTTTCCAGGATTTTAAATGTTATTAAACACAATTCGGTTTGCAGCGGCAAAACAAATCACAAATTTCGCATATTAAACTTTGTACGCACAATTTACAATCTGGGAATTTTCAGGCCTGCACGTGGACGCGTATATCTGGTTTTAAGATGAAAGCCTATAAATCACGCACAAGAAAACACAAAACAAACAAACAAACAACAACAACAACAACAACAACAACAACAAAACGCATTAAGACAAACCGGAAGACGAAATTTGCACTTTGAATCTCAAAACTTGTTCCTTAACCCTTTCAACTCGTAAGACCGATTTCTCGATCCAAGGCATAATTTCTTCTTTTTTTGTCTTATTGTAAGAGGTCTATACATAGGACATTGAACATAAAATAATAATGCAGACTGCAGTTATTATTTTATCCTCCCTATATATTGATAGTGGACTGACCCATCTCACTGTAAGTGTACACAAAGGCGATACCATTCCAGGAAACGATTGTTCTATGACCACGGGGAACTGGTCACGGATAAATTCTGAACTGTAGAATTCGCTTTATGAAATACTGAGACTAAATGTCTTTACACTTGAACAAATTTAATAATATAGAGTACAAACATTGACAAGGGTTGGTGGCCAAACCTTCGTCATAAGTTCCCTAACCGGCTATCTACACAAGAATACAACAAACTTATATAGGTACAGTAACTTATCAACATTAAACAATTAGAGAAAGTTGTTATGACAAAACCTGTATAAACTTGCATTAATCAACTGGTCATTGTTAATAATTTTTCTCATAGACTGTCCAATAGAAAACACCTTTATCGGGATTAACACTCTGTTCATAATCTAATTCTAATGACAATTAATACCAAATTCTTAGCTTGGCTATAGTTCAAAGGGTTAAATATTGATCATCAAAGTAGAAATATCAACTTACGGAACTGGAAACTGAGTTTTGAAACTTTGAAATCTTTTGCCAGTTTTCTTGCACGTCAAGAAAACATCCCCATGTTTATTTAACTCTTTGTGAAGTTACAGCAGTTTTTGAACGTTTCTAGATTCTGGATTCGAGACAGGAAGTATGTCAGGTTATTTCTCGCCAGTTTTGTCGGATCTTATGTCGACTTTAAATTGATGTTTTGCCACGTGCTCAATGGGCGTGTCACTTGTGTTTGACGCCATCACAGTGACAATGGATGGCGTGTTGCTGTGGTGATACATGTTTCAGCCATTCAATTTTAGTAGATGAGGGTTCATATTTTGAATTTACAGATTTCATGTGGTTGCTCTGGATAGGAGTGATCCAGGTTGTTTTGCGGGTGTCTTCGATTGTACAGGTGTATTGGCAGGAGGTAGGATTCTCTCCGAATTCCTGTTCACTCTGACCGAATCCCAAGCTGTCTATCACTGTATGCGTATGAGGCAGTATTTTGGGAGTTTTAAAGTGGTACTTGGTTGGTATTAGTAGCAGACAGTGATTTAGATTTGGATATGTTGTCGGGTATGTTCGCTTCAGTCAGAGTTCTTTTACTAGTATTTTATGCCCGATTTCATCAGATAATCTACTCTTGGATACTCTGCGTGTTTCTGTTGCCGAGAGTTTGATAGATTTTTGCCCCTGACCATCCCCCATTCCAATATTCCACAATAAGATCTGCGATTGACTTTCTGCAAATGATTTCAGCACCAGTAATATGGTTAACTTTCAATCTGATGACAGCTCGTGTAAGCTTGTTGGAAGATTGGTAAAAGGATTGATCGTTGGTGTGTTCATTGCTTGTTGAGTTAGAAGTTGGCAGCAGTGACATCAAAACGTTGAGTCAACCCAAGTACAAGTAGAATTTGGTGGTAGAGAATGGATGGAGTAGTAGTGGAGAGAGCCAGAAGGTAGTAGTGGACATTAGTATTGGTAGTGTTTGGATAGCAATGACCGTCAGTAATATTAATAGCTAATTTACCAATTGTACACAAACGGGCGTCCCCCGTGGTTCCCAAACAATTTCTCTCGGACATTGGCCCTCAGCTATTTCCGTTGAAAAACTGTTCCCAGAAGACTTCAACTCTGAATACCCGCATGGGCCCATTTATTCCTTGTGTTTGGGGTACATTATGTCCCAGCACACAAGCACATCTAGAAACTCTAAGAGTACAACGGACCCAACACTGACCTGCACAATGCAGTGCTAAAAAACTATCCGTATGTGCTGGGTGTGTTGTGTGCTCATTCTGCACTTGCACCTAAGTAATACGAGAAACCGGAGGGCTATTGGCATGTCGATTCTCAGATAGTGTGCACAAAGTGAGGTGCATTGAGATATGGACGTGACAACCTTTACTTATTCCCAGTTCATTATTCGACATTCTTTATCAACCGATTTTAAAATCCAAGGACCCTGGCGGTGGGAAACATCGCTTGTGTGGAAGTACTGCATGGGTATTTACCAAATCGAGCACGGGCACACACAGACACACGAGAAACACACATGAGAAGCTGAGCTCTAATGTCACCTAAGGCATAAGAAGCAAGGATCCTTACATTAGATCATATAGCATTTTCTGAAAGACGCGGTTTACAATAAATGTGCACAGTACATCGGCACTGTGAGTATAATCCCCAAAATGGCACAAATGCTGCATGTACTGTGTACACATTGAGCACTGGCAGAAAGTAAGTGTGTGAAATTGGAGCGCCGTTTGTCCTATCAATATGAAAACCAAGAACCTTGCTGTCGCATGTTCGGGTGAGTTGGTTTTTATACTAGCACACAAGTTTATCTGGGAACGTGGAGCATATAAATCAACTGTCTTAGATTCGTATCCCACAATACAAAGAGACAATGCAAAGGCATGACGTCCCGTCATACGACAGCGCCCACATGGCCAAGGGACTTAGTTCTTTTGCAGACAAATAGGGACAGGACTAATACAAACGATACAGTCTGATTCGTTGACAGATTTTGTATTCTTCGCTCTGACTGGTTGGTTAATTCAGTTAGTTGGAGGAGGAAAGAGTATGAGGACAAGGTCAGATGCAGCTGGAAAAAGTACAGCGGGGAGTTCTATTGTGAAAGAATGGTATCGGAAGTACAAAAAACAAAATAAAATAAAACGAAGATTTGACACTTGGCAAACGTGAGCAAAATAAGCAGTGTTAGGGTGTGTTCTCGCTGACCCACCCGTCCACGGGATGAAAAGTAGCCCATTGCAAATCACGAGAGATAATCAGAGAAGGACTAAACCCGTTTCGCCCACTGACCACTATTCAACTTGATTGCTGGGTCTGCAGCGAAAAACAGCGAAACTCACAAACTTCTCCCACCCTAAGATGGCGTCAAATCAATGAATGCTGTAACCCCACCCCAATCGATGACGTTTGATAAAGTGAAGGCTGTTACGCTGTGACTGTAGTCACAGCGTAACAGCTTTCACTTCATCAAACGTCATGGTGTTTACCTGACAGGAAAACTAATAAAATTGTATCAACATTCCATCTCAGCACTTCGTCCCCAGAGATCCAATTTGCTCTATGTGCCAGTAACACATTGGAACTCAGGGGACGACTTGTTTCTTATCGGTAATAACTAAAACATATTATAAATATATCATAGATATTCAGTTTGTGTTGCCATGAAAATGTGCACATCGTCAATATATTCATTTTTCACGGGCACCAAAGTATATTCCGTAAAAGGCGATCGGGGTTTGCGAGGAGTCAGAAAACCCTCGAGAAACTTTTTTTGTTGATCGTTGTCTATTTTTAGCAACTTCACCCCCTCCCCTCCCCAAGATGGCGAGGGTGAGATACTCTTCTTTATGTAACCAATGAGCGTTCCAGCAATCCATTTTTATAGAGATCAGTGATTCTATCCCACTACTTCTCCCGCCGTGACTCCGGAGCACTCTTTGGACTGAGGTGAATAGACATGACAAGTTGTGGTGATTCGATGGATGGTATAGGACCAACGAAGGAACAAACACACAAACAAGCTTTTCACAAATTTGAGGAGGAATGTACTGGGCGAATTTAGCCGATGCTTCAGATAAGCGTTCAAAACTCTGCGCACTCATAGAAATATATAAAAATGTCTTTACACACATGTGAACCAATTCAACACAGTTGCATTCATCCCTCAGCCTTGAGACCACTCGAGGCTATCAATTTAAAGTTCACCCGCTTCATTTCGAATGGCAATACCGAGTTGAAAAACTTCCATTTGTAGTGGAGAGCTTCTCAAGACTCAATTTAGAAAGAAATCTGAAATACAACAACAATAACTCTACTTTAACTTTTCTGAAATGTAATAACAATAGTTTGACAGAGAAATGCAACAAATCTCTTTTACACTCAGTGATTTACTAAATAATAAAAATAAAACAGAAACACATATTAGTCCGTCCTAAGCACAGTTGAATAGAATCCAGTAAGTGGTATAACATTGACAAAAAAAATTACTTCTCTGCTGGTATTCTGATGTTCTAGAATGTTCTACAGAAATACTATCAAACAAATGCTAACACAGCAGCCCCTAAAATTCAATTGATAGTTAATGATAGTAATGTCCAACAATTCATCGCCTGAGTGCTAGAATGTTCTATGTCCCATATGGGACATAGAACATTCTAGCACTCAGACGATGAATTATTGGCTCCACGGGCATTTTAAAAACCCAGCTGATCCTGGTTTTCACACGAATAATCCTCTTCAAAATTTCAAAACCCTTTTCCAATAACACAAGCTGACTCACAGTCAATGTAACAACATTATTCATAAATATCAAACTCCGTAGCAATATAAAGCCATCTAACTATTCGTAACTAATCAGCAATATTCAACGAATTCTGAATGTATCTCACTTCTTAATGTCGTGCGTGTGCTGCGCCAACTGTTAAAGTTTATATAGTACATGGATGGAAGCTTCTATAAAATGAATAATCCACAATATCCTAGAAATAGAATGCCCCCTTGTTCCATTCCCGATTAGCTTAGATGTAAGTCAATTAAAATTCAGGAATGTGCAATCTTATCTCAGTAAACAATTTTGACCTGATCAACAACTCGTCGCCTAGGAGCTAGAATGTTCTATGTCCCCTATGGGGCATAGAACATTCTAGCACTCAGGCGTCGAACTGTGCTAAAATAGATATTTTGTAACAGTATATTGTAGCATCTAATAGACACATGTATGTAAAAGAAGTGTCATATTCAAAGGTCGCCCATTGCAAACAAGTGATCAATCCAGCCTCAATCTGCTTTCTCTGGGAGCGCGGTGGCTCAGTGGTAGTCTGTTGGGCTTCTATGCTACAGGTCCCGAGTTCGACTCCTGTCCGGGGCGACCCACGTTGTGTCCTTGAACAAGGCACTTTATCCCGGTTGCCTACATGGGGACACGATGACGCCGTATACTAAGGCGTACTGCACGTCGATGGTGCACGTCTTCAACCGCTGTGACCCTGCTTGAGCAGAGCTTGAACAGAGCTTGAACAGAGTTAGAATGTTGAAGAGCCGACAGTTGCTCGTCGATGCTCAGTGGTTCTCTACGGGTACTCCGGCTTCCTCCATCCGTAAAATTGTCGCGGTCACGATTAGCCATCGTGCATAAGTATGTGACCTTAAACACCAATAAATAAATAAATGAATAAATGAATAATCTGCTTTCTCTTATTCAAGATTATAACACAAGAAAAATAAATAAATAAAATAAAATAACTGTATTATTATTATCCAAGGGCATACTATTTCTGATGTTATCAATTATGTCCAATTACACCCGCTGACCCTTCATTATTACTTTCAAATAGCTGTTTGGGTTATTTTTGAGAGGCGGCTTCCTGAGCTTTTCTCAGCCGTGTGTTTCATATCATCAGACGGACTAAATAAACTCAATCCAAGAATAAGCCTGTTTATTATATACCTATCAATGATACTCCGTGTTTTCACCCATCGAATCCTGATCGCCGGATCACACTGAATGGTTTTCCATTTCCGTATCAGATGGTTGGGCTGAGAACGAGGACAGCACTGGAGAACGTCAATGGAGTCAGCTCAGGTTACCAACCGTTTCTAGGTACGCTTGATTTATGTAAATAAACACTACCGAATAACATGAATTTCTAATATTGTTCTAAAGCAATAATTTTATATGTACTAACCCCTATTAATCACAATAAAATAGCTTTGTTTTCTTATTTTATTGCTACCTTAATGCGTGAATCTGACTCTGATGTACAAGAATGAAATGCTGAATGCCGTCAACTTTGGAAACTTTGAAACGCTATTTTGGAAAATCCCCATAGTTTTACAGCTCGTTCCCTGTGTACCGGGGACGATTTGTTGTTTGTTTGAAAATAAATGTAGTTCTAGCTACGTTATTTACCCTTATATTGATTTCTCGCGTGAAAGGTGAATTTCCGTAAGTGCATATAATAAACAGATAAATGTGAATTCCTAATATTGTTCTTAATGACGAGGTCAGACCACATCTCGACAACTCGACAGAATATGGTGATGTGGTGACGATAATTGTGAGAACATGGTTGGGTAGACAAAAACGATTACATAGATAGATAGAAGCAGAGAATTCTGAAAGAATTCGAAATAGTACAACTTGTCGGGTTGTTTGTGGTAATTCTACGAAACGGGAAATTACTCTATTCAATCGAACATACCCTCCCAACATACCCCTGTCTTGTTGTAGGCCATTGGGTAACATAGCAACCGCGTGCTACCATAGAAACCAAGATGGCGGCCTCTAGTATACAAAATGGACGACGGAAACACGTATCACCCTAACAATACGTGCTGCGCATGCGCACTAACGCCACGTAACACTATGGGGATGACGTCAGAAGATGGCCGCTCACGCGGGGTACCATGACAACACAACACGGCGCCACTGGGTCACGAGACATGACGTCTTCAGAGGTCCTGCACCGAGGTCCTGCCAATGGGACCTGTAGGGGAACATACACTACTACTGCTGCTGGCGGATATTCCTGCCATGGATATATAATCTCTTACTGCAAGAATAAGTAAAATTTGGGCATTTTTAATTAAATTGCCCCCTGTAAATTAAATCAAGAAATTCACCAATGATTTCTAGAGTTAAATTACCGAAAAGATTTTCATCAAATCTAGTCATGACTGAGATCAGAACAGTTGAATTCAAGATGTTGATCCCAGACGCCGAACATTTTTGAAAGTGAACAGTTTGAATCTTAGCCTCGAATTTTAGTGTGTGTGTGTGTGTCCAAAAGCACATGGAGATTGGGGTGGGGGGGCGTAAATATGTTTTAGTGTGATTTTCAAAAAATAATCGTCCAGTTGAATAACCGTGTGAATGGAATGTCCAAAACTATATATATGTACTAGCATTGTTATTAAAGCAGCAACGTAATTTGAAGGTGAGATGACGGTTTAAAACAGTTATGTACAACCGAAGTACATGCTAGTTTCATAAACATTCCACGCACACAGTGACGTGGTTACGGAGAGGGTGCTGGAGATTTTTGGCCCCCTAAAATTTTCGCTGCCCTCAACATTGGCCCAAAGCAAAATTCACACAACGTAAAACCCCGAAATGGTGTCCAATATTGGGCTGCACACACTATAAATGCTTGAGATTCGTTTAGAGCTCTGAAGTTTGACAAAATTCCTCGGGATGGGGGTGGAGGGGCTAGTCTTAACTGGGACTCTCTGGGCGTTGCCCCTTCCTCCCACTTCCCTTCAAGGAAGTGGGGGCAGGGGGCAACGACCGAAGGGCCCTAGTTTGGTCTGAGGGAGCTCTCGAAACCTCGCACAACCGCCTTTCAAATATAATCTTTGCCCATCTCCATCCCTCCCTCCCAAAAAAGAAGATAAAAAAGTGGCTATGGCACCCCCTATTATAGATTCCTGGCCTCGCGCCTGTACTCCCATATTAATTCACGTGGACATTTTCACTTAGTATGAGTTTATGAACAGTCCGAAATTCTAACAGGATATTCTGCTTTTGCTTCCACCTCTTATTGTCAGACCATTGCCTTGTTATGAAAGGTCAATACCAGTTTGGTTGTATGTTTTGTAGAAACATTCTCATAGGCACCTTCGAAAAAAAGGTTGGGATTAAAGCCCCACCAACCATACCCTACCCAGACCTTTAGATTATCCTACTCTGTGGACATCGCAGACTTGACAGATAAGTTGCCGTTCAGATTTATTGAACATTTCCTTTTGTATTGATGACTGTCTGAAATACCATTTTGGGCTTCTTGTAGTTTACTTGTGCCTCATATTATCTACCCACGAGAATGAATTCCAACTTTAACCCTTAAGTCCTCGGATTAATTCTAAAGTATTTATGGCCTTTTTCTGCTTACATAGTTATTGATGACTTGGCAGTGGTTCTACATCACCGCTGGCTGCCTATACAGGCAGCCAGCAGTGATGTAGAACCACTGCCAGGGAAAATTCAGTCTACACACAAGAGTAATAAAAAAGATTACACAAGGGAGCACCTGCTTCAATGCAATATAAAAGTGGCGCTTTGGGGCTATATGGGGGCTGAAGGGTTAATCATTTTTACTACAACAGAACTGTCAGAACACAACAACATGTAGTTTCCGGATAATCTCAAAGTTTCATTGTAAGAACCCAGAGGTTGTTTTTAGGCAAGTCTTGGCTGCCCTTGTATGCAGTCAACACTTGCCTTGAAACAACTGCAAACAAGACTATGTAGACTGAATGTGTAGCAGAAAGGGTGGCTAGTGATCGTTTCAAACGAAATTAAAAAAAAAAACACCATGAAAACAAACTAAACTCTCTGATAGAGCCTCTAAATCTACCACATCCCTATAAGTTGGGGGCACTGGTTACCGCTGTGAATATGGTAGAATTTAAAGGCCTGCCCTATCGCCTCGACCCGCCGGCTCAGCTATGACTGTTTACTGACTAATATTTCTACTTGTAAATATATCACGTTTATTCTCTTTAGGGAGAGTGATGGTTATCTGGATTCAGTTCTTCAATTATGCATTTCATTATTAAGAACCCCTATAGCTACACTTTCAAGTTTCAAGAAGGTTTGTTTTTATCAATACTGCCTGATAACTGTGTTTCTCGTATGGATTCTAATTCCCTCTAATTAAATCTCTCAAGAATCCTTTACTTGTTATAAACCAATGCCACTGTCACGCTGAGGCATTTATTTAGCAGTGTCATTAAATGAATGATTTAAAAACGATAAAAACCATGCCGTGTAAAACTCGAATTCAAAGACATTGTGGATCATGTCATACTTCTTATTACTTCTACTTGATTTTCTCTTTGTCGCCCCAGATCAAAGGAAATTTAATGTTTGATTGTGACTGAAGATTTTCCTTTCCTTACGTTTACAAACACAGACCCTCCCCCGCCCTCGCACTCTCACTTATTTCCAACCACACGCCTAAATCCATATACACGTATCGTTTTTTCCATTAAACCAATTCCCTATATTTGACGCAGACGGGCAGGCAGGAACGCCGAACTAGACGCATGCGCGCACGCATACAGTCCACGCCATCTAAGATGTATTGAGAACAGCGGCTGAGAAAAGATATGGTCCCGCCCATCAAAAGCTGACACCTTTCCAACATGGTTTCATCGTGATAATATAATTTCTCTCCTTCCCGTTTTGTATAGTGCTGCTATTTATTTGGTATGATTTTCTTTCCAAAAATTGTCCATTATCAAGCTCGGCTGATATGGCGTTAAACTCGGCTGATATGACGCCAATCTCGGCCGATATGAACCGAACTATACTTGACCTTCTTTGAAGCGTTACTCGGCGCAACCAATTGGTTTGCGGCGAAATATTCAGTTATTCGTCGAACGCAATCAGGAAAATTGGTGTTACCAGACGTGGGTGATTAAGAGAAGAAAGAAGAGAATTGCACACAAAATTCGTTGCAAACTAAAATACAGAGTCGTAAGCGGAGAGATTCGTCGAAGTGGGAACAGAGAGGAAGTTCAGTTATCCGAACGTCGCGGCATCTCCAGTGGGGAAGCTGCGACGTTCGGATAGCTGAACTCGGTGTTGGAGAAGACGAAACTAGGAGTTTCTGAAAGAATGAGAAACAGTAACACTGTCAGAAAACTGTAGTAGATTTAAGAAATTCGGTAATTATTGTTAATTTAACCCTTTACCCAACGTAACGGTCAAAACCGACCAGCGCTATTCTAAAAAATCGCCAATTAATTGTCATTATTTTTACATTTTCTGTCTCTAAAACATAGGTTATGACCCCTCATTGGAACGAGCTCGTCGAGCTCGTTCCCATGAGGGGTCATAACCTATGTTTTTGAGACACAAAATGAAAATACTAGTTATTCAATAATTTTTTTTTGCAAGTGTCGTCTGCTTTTCATGTTAGGTAAAGTTTTCATGTTAGGTAAAGGGTTAATAAATAAAGATGTAGCGGTGGCCAAACTTTCCGTCAGTCGTTGCTGCAACCAGGGACGTGGCGACAGGGGTGTGTGTGTGGGGGGGGGGGGGGAGTCCTCCTCCAATCCTGGCCACAATTTCCTATAGTTGGAAATTCGGAGGGAAAGTCATGAGTAGTTGGAAATTCCATCTATCTGGATTTTAGGAGCTTCTTTAGCGATGCTGATGTCTCCTTTACTTTCCAAAATTCCAACTTGGTTTCAACTCGGTTTCACATCGGCTAAAATTCTAACTGTTACTATTTACAACTACAGTCAGTGTACGCGATATCGAGCTTCATAAGCATGTATGATGTCAATCGGTATGACATTTCTATAGTACGTTTACTTGTGATAAAAAAATCCTCGAAATGCATTTCAAGAAAATCGCATCATGTAAAATCGTTCTCCTGAGTTAATTCCATCATTCACAGTTACAAAATGATGAAATATTGAAAACGGATCATTCCTGCATAATATCTGATTTAATGTTGGGACAGTGTGAATTGCTCGAAGTTCTTAGCTTGAGCATTTGTTTAGCATACATTCAATTCCCAGAATAATACCAAATAATAATAACCTGATAACTCTAATAATGTGTTGGCATTTCAGTTACCAGAGACAATTTGCTGCCCCCTTTCGTGGCTTCATTTTCAAAATCTTTCTCGGTAGTGAATTTCCAACTAGGGATGGGGACCGGGAGGGGGTTTTTCTTCCTCCCGTTAGATGGAAATTCACTACCATACGCACCCCCCCCCCCCCACAATCGGAAACCTCTAGCCACATCTCTGGCTGCAACCGGCTGTCCGAATTAATAATTTACAAAAGTTAACAATATTTTATATGTATAATTTCTAAGCAACAAGCTGAAATGAAAACATTAAATATTAGTGGCTTTGGCGCAGGGTTTCCATGTATAGGTGTGCGTCAATTAACCGGATATTGTAGTTTATTGCAGTATCGAAAAGTGCCATAATGCGACAATCCGTATGTTCATAAATAAATCAAATTGCACATCTGGAAGCGTCTGGACTGACCCATTGTTTCTGCACTCCGAATTTTAGCCCGGCGATAGTGGTATCAATTTGGGCGCTCCCCGTTTACCTCCCCCAGTCTTGTATCGTGATCACATTCAGTTCTCGCCTGGTATTATGAGTTACATGACGTGTAGCTGGCTGATACATTTCCATACAAGGCAATAAGAGTTCATATCAGGTGAGGCGAAGCCGTACCTGATATGAACTCTCAGAGCCTTGTAGGGAAATGGATAAGCCAGATACACGTCAGTTAACATATTTATTATGTTGAAAGTCCATGTAAATCAAGGATTAATAATTTTTTACCAGAAACAAAGAACGACCTGGCGTTTATTTTTTAGAAGCTGCAATTGACAGCATCGCGCAGAATCATCAGCAGTAACAGGCTCCGGTATGTATCCATGGTGACAGTAAACAATTTTCGCTGTTCGAAGAGCGATATTTCATCCCCTGAGTTCCAATTTGTTGTATGTGTCAGTAGGCACATAGAACACATTGGAACTCGGGAGACGATTTGTTTACAAAATGAAGCTTACCGCTACAAGCGGATCTGAAATACCCTTACATACATTTACTGCCATTACCACCTGAAAAGGGTTAAAAAAGCACTTTTAAATGTTCTAAAAATCACTTTCAATCTGCTGAGTAAACTGTAATTGTAACGAAAATGTTCGCTTCAGCATAAAAAATCGATAGACTTTGAAGTTTTGTCGGTATAGGCTGGAGACCAGTAGAGTCGTAAAAACAACAAAGACCTTTTGGGACTACAAATAATTTTTTCTGTCCATTTTTTAAAATATTTAATGTTTTAAATCAATAAAAACGGTATCTTGAAAATATTTTTGATACTTAAATTCTCTTATTTTGTTTCAATTCAAATTTTGAAAATTCGAAGCGAGTGGAAATGCTATAATTTGATCAAAATAGTAATGGGTGCTACTAACCTGATATCAAATAATATCAGGTGTGTTACCTGATACGGCGGAACCCTTAGATGGTACTCCAGCGTTCTGATTGGACAAACTAACTTTGAGGCATAATAAAGTAATATGAATTAGGTTAGACCTAGAAAAGAACGCAGCCGCAAAGGACTCTATTGTATCGTAAAATTGAAAAAAGTTATTCTTACTACCGCCGGTACTAGTTTTATCAACTTTTGATACTAGCAGTAAACCTAGAGAGAAAAGATTCGTGGTCAAAAGTAGGATTTTAGAATTTTCAACTAACAAAAATCAATTTAATACTGAATTCTAGGAAGCCAGCGTTCAAGTTAAAACAAATATTAACGTCTTTTATTCAGAAAGATTGAGGGGCCGATACAAGGTGCGTTCTCTTGCTTTTGTTGCTATTTTTATTTTCAACTATACCAGAATTCAACATGGAACGAAAAAATGGCCGCCCCGATGGGTAAACCGGAAGACACAATTTTCACTTTGTCAGATGTACTGATTTATTGGAAAATGCGGGTTTCTCTACATACGCATGTGTGTTACCTGTAGAGATCACTGCGTTCTCTATAATATATCAACACTGTTTACACACCAATTCCTTTGTCTTCTCCGGGTTGGAAAGAGACGTGAAATACCCGATAGACCAATAACGCCTGTACTCAATTACTATACATGGGTTCGTGCATTCTGTGAATTTGTAAGTAAGTTACTAACCTCGCCGTCGGTATTCATGAATTTGAACAACCTGCCAACGCGATGTAACACCTCGCCGCTTCGCGGCTCGGCGTCACATTGGCAGGTTGGCAGGTTGTTCAAATTCATGAATACCTCCATCTCAGTTAGTAACTATTACATACTATGATCAAAAACTTGCCTGACAATTTTCGTCATTGGAAGAGATTTACAGGAAAATCAGCTCCCCTTAATGTCCTGAGGCTGTCGGTAAATTTATCACTAAGGGTACGGGAATTTCGTATAAGAATCGAAATTTCGAAATGTTAGTGAATTTATCATCGATGTGTGCACAATGTACAAACACTGGACATTTTCTGTAGTGGAAGTATAAAAATACAGAACCTGGCTTCTACAATAGTTTTCTCGATTAGTTTCAGTGTTTGACTATTATTCTCAACTAGCGGGTGATACCTGGCGTTGCACGGGAGAAGATGGTTATATCAGCCGTTTTCGAAATATAAGGTCATTGTCACCAATTTCAAGGTTAAGGTCACCCCGCACGGGCACCCCGATAAAGTCAAAATGATCGATGGGTCAATATACCAGCACATATGAAATTTTAGCCCGATCGGCCCAGCCGTTTTCGAAATAAAAGGTTAAGGTCACCAATTTCAAGGTCAAGGTCACCCCGTACGGGCACCCCGATAAAGTCAAAATGATCGATGGGTCGATATACCCGCACATATGAAATTTTAGCCCGATCGGCCCAGCTGTTTTCGAAATAAAAGATCAAGGTCACCAAGTTCAAGGTCAAGGTCACCCCGTATGGCCACCCCGATAAAGTCTAAATGATCGATGGGTCAATATACCCGCACATATGAAATTTTAGCCCGATCGGCCCAGCCGTTTTCGAAATAAGAGGTCAAGGTCATCAATTTCAAGGTCAAGATCACACCGCACGGGCACGGCACCCACCCCATGTTACTCACAGGGACGAATTACCCCCGTGAACAAAATTTGAGATCGATCGGTGAAGAAACGGGGGAGTTCACACGGAACAAAGATAGATAGAGAGAGAGAGAAAGAGAGATATAGAGAGATAGAGATACAGTCATTCGCATTTATATATTAGATTAAGACCCGTTTAAAAATAAGAAAACGGCATTTTAACCCTTTATCAAACGCAGACGATATCAAAATTTATTATTTTAAATATCATTTTTTCAAGTTTTTCAAAAAATTTCAACAAAACCATATCATGTGACCCCCTCGTTGGAACGAGCTCGTTCCAACGAGGGGTCACATGATATGGTTTTGTTGAAATTTTTTGAAAAATAATATTTTTTCAAATGCTGAATTTGCATATTACGCGGGCGGAGGCGGCCGATTCGTTGGGAAAAGGGTTAAAAATCTTTTGATGTTCTGTAACTCCAGTCTGTCCATTATATCAACAGTGTGCGCATCGTAATAAATAATATAGAAACTGTTTTTTCTATTAGTACAAAAATGTCTAGGAGGTGAGATTTGCTAATCTTTTCCGACGAAGAATAAAATCTTACAAGTTACTGTAAAAGCACATCAGCTAAGCAAACAACCAAAGTGGACATTTACTTAGTGTTGGTAGGTGTGATACTGACAGATATTTTTAATGACAGATTATCTGTGACGTAGATGCTTCTTATTAGCTTGCCATAAAAAGCCAAGGTTTCCTGTTGTAACTTTTAATAAATGAAAACAACACCGAGCTCCGAGAGCTGTCTGTTGTTCTCGTTTATTGAAGCATCGAAAGTAAACTTGACTTTTCTCAACAATTACTCATTTCTTAATTGGACCTTCCTCGCTCGTCTTATAATTTGAAGAGCGATAACTTTATCGAAAGGAGATTTTCATGACGAGAAAAAGTCAGGGATGAAGAGGTCTCTTTCGCGATCAGATCTCTGTCCGGTCGCGACACACACGAGTGAGTCGATATTTCGTGAACAAAATACTGCGAAATCAAGACTGCTTTAGTAAAACAGGGACGGAATGGGCCAAGAAAAACCACCAGGAAATGCACCAAGTGGCCCCCAGATCCGGAGAAGATTTTGATTTTTCAAACTGAACGAACGCGGCTTCCTTGCACTAAGCGATCAATAGCAGTCCTCATGGGATACATTTCGATGGCATTTTTGTATCATCTTCTCCGATCCTTCGAAAATATGATTCTACGAGGGGGGACCTGAGCAATCAATGACAGACCAAACTGCTGGTATACCGAAATGTCCTCTATGTGGACTGCCAATGGCAGCCCACATAGAGAACATCTCGATACATCGGCAGTCTGTTCAATCAGATCCATTTCGCCTTTTGGTAATTTTCACGAAATTTCACGCACCAACAGGTGTTGGGCTACAGAAATTGTGGGGGCTCCAGCGGTTACCCAACAGGGGGTGGGGCACCGGATGTTTTCCAGGTGGACCATATAGCTTGTCCGTCTCTGAAGTAAAACAAACGATACCAGCCAAAACAAACTAAAATAGCATAATCTCAGATTCAGTGTTCGCGCTCGCATTTCTTTTGGACCAGTGAGATTCTACAGTATTGTCGGAAGGAAAGAGGACAAAGGTTTCGATGTGATCGATGAGGACCCAGTTTCTGTCCAAACCACCTTCACTGTTCACGTTTGTGATTACAGTACAGTGTACATCGTTCATCGAATGAGTGATATAACACATGTTTTCTTCTCTAAGTGACCGGTTAGGAGGATTCTTTGGCACATGTGCATTCTCGATACAACTTGAGGACCCCCCAACACGCACATTTAGTATCCAAGGGACCACCAGGCAGATTTGTTGGGGTCTCAGGTTTCTGCTCGACAAGCAAGCAGCACAGTGGATGAATGTCCAACGGACAACAATACCTTGTGTGTGCTGCACATAAGCACGAAACTGTTATTCTCGAGCAAACCGAAATATTTCAGTTATTTTGGGCACGTCCATCCAACTCTTCTTTTTCCATAAGTGAGTGAGAGAGAGAAAGAGAGAGAGAGAGAGAGAGAGAGAGAGAGAGAGAGAGAGGGGGGGGGGACGGACGGACGGACGGACGGACGGACGGACGGACGGACGGACGGACGGACGGACGGACGGACGGACGGACAGTTTAGGCCAACACTATCTTTATCAACCTTTTATTGCAATTTTATTGGGAATTAGCAGGGAGGGAATGCAAGACTGTCCACCAGAGATTCTCTCGAGCGATTGTGCATTTGCCAACATGCACATATTATCACATATGGCATGTGCTAATATGCAGCATGTGCTATGCGCACAAACACATCCTTGCATATTCAGTGCGTATGCAGTCTTACATTTGTAGACAGGGATCACAATCGTTGGAGCGAATAAGATGATGTTCGGGGGCTAAGGTGGCAAGAGCGATATATTGGTTGTTTAGCCCTTGTAAAATGATATGATTGGTTGTTTAAATAATGATGTTTAACAGAGAGTAGATTGAAATAATGCTGGGAGAAAACGGAACATTCGAATATGTTTTCCGAAAAACTATTCTCAAAAAGGTGTACACTCACGAACAATCCAACAATACGGTTATAGCCCTAGGAGGAAGGGAAGAAAAGCAGTAGAAATTTGCGTAGGTAGAAACGAGGATTTTGAGGTAGTTGTCGGGTCCATTTTAGTGATTTGAGTTACTTGCTATGTCGATTTCTCTAGTTCCATATACTCCCATTCAATTGAACACACCTTTTCGTGAACTTTCGGTCCTATAGCACTACGTGCCACACTATAAGTTGACGGTGTTTCCAGTAAGGTTTTCGTGTCAATTTGGGTAATTCGTGGTAGTTCTCGGGTTGTTTCCGGTAATTTCATATACTCCCAAGCAAATCGAACATACCATTTGGAGCCCTCTCGGCTATTCTGGAGAGAAGCCTCCCGGGCTCACTGCAACCACGTGCCACCATAGAATTCAAGATGGCGGTCTCCATCATACACTATAAAATCAGTTGGGTTAAACATTTACTCAAACCAACTGGGTTGAGTGAATATGAACCAAATTGAGTTCATATTCACTCAACCCAGTTGATTTGGGTTGATTTTTAACCCAACTGATTTTATAGTGTGCAAAATGGACAACGAAAACACGTATTGCCCTAACAACGCAGGGTAATACGCACTCACATCACCCATCACCATGACAATAACGTCTCAAAAGGGCCGCACCCATGAGCTACCATGGCAACCACTTGATGTACATAATGCAACGTAATGCAACGGTATGCCTTCACTTTTTTGGTCCGGAGCCTACATCCAGAAAATGGGGCATAGAAAACCTGTCTCCTACTACTGACGTTAATGTCCAGTTTCATCCGCGTTTGGTCATGGAGAAGTTAGCACTGCCATTCGGGAAAGAAAATTTAAAAGCTTTGGGTTATTGGCAGCATCCTGGCAGGAGCAGCCTACAGTTTCTAATTGAATGTCAGCTACACGTTGCATCGGAAAATCCACAACATCACCATCAGGGTCGAAGGGAGTTGAACAACTCCAAACCGTCCCTGCACGCTTTCGGCTGAAACTATCTTCTCACTAAGGCGTGGCATTATGAAGAGGAACTTAACCCTTTGAACTCTAATGGTATCTTCCACGCCAGTTCAATGACGGCAATTAGAAGAGTCCATATTCATTATTTGGAGTAGACCAATCAATATTTTCAACGTGCAGCCTCGGGGCTGCACGTTGAAAATATTGATTGGTCTACCCCACACATTTACTAAACAGCTATCCTATTTAATGACGCTATGGCGTATCGTGTTGCTGGCCGGAAAAATGGCCGTAGGGTTCAAACAGTTAAATATAAACAATTTGTCGAAAACGTATACAATTTTTTTATTTATACTTTATGATGCACTTTCGGTGCAATTACATTCTATACAATATACAAGATATTCTGATGTCTCCGATTTTTTTATTTAATTTAAATATTTAATAAACACGAAAAATATTTGCAATCAACTCACAGAGTTGACAGCAGGCACCAATGGTTCCGGGAAGTCTGCTACCAGATTCGTACCAGAACTGATAACAAAATAATATTTAAGGCAAACGACTCATGGTCGAATGTGCTTCAGATATGCAAGAACAAAGCTAGCACATCAAAATTCTTCACAACGTTGCGAAAGAGCTGCGTGGGGGTAAATTCCCAAACTCTCGGCTTTGTTTACATTGTCTGTTCATTTAGATTTACGGTCAAGGACATCGGACCGAAAAAGCATCGATATACAATGCCGTCTAAAATCAAATAATGAGAAGGATCGTCTTAGTACTACATACTATTATTTTTTTGGACACTGCACAGTTGCCACATTACTCACAAGGTATAATGATACCTGTTGGAATTTCTAAGAATTACGCGATTGTTTTTCGATGAAAATTAAATTCGTGATATCCTGCGATGTGACGTCTGTCATGGAAACCATCTTCAATAAAAAAAATGCAGACAGTGTTGTCCTTTTCCCAAATGCAGCCATATCGCTGCATCGTAAAGTGTTTTGAATGCTAGCTTTATTCTTGGATATCTGAAGCACATTTGGCCACGAGTTGTTCTCCTGAAATATTATTTTTTTATCAGTTCTGGAAAGAATACGGCAGCAGACTTCCAGGAACCACTGGTGCATGCTGCCAACTCTGTGAGCTGATTGCATATATTTTTCGTATTATATACATCACAAACTTCATTTTGATGTATAATTTGTGTATATTCAATTTGGATTTCTGGAATACCAGAGGTACGATTTTCAAAGTAAACAAATCTCCCTTACTTATATAGCACCTTAAATTGATAAAAACAAAACTGTAGCTCTCGGGATATATTATTTATTGTATAGAATGTAAGTGAATGTAAGTGACATCACAAACTGTTTCTGTTTACATTCCCCTGTATCTGGAGGTGTGAAAGTGTGTGAATAAAAAGAAAGATATTTGCCCAGTGTATGCAAAAGATCGTTTATTGGGCGTCACAAAAATGAGCTTATTGGATAGATAAGTGTTAAAGAGATACATCTAGTATTGCCGACAAATGTTTTGGTGGGCATTATCAATAGAAAGTCCCCGGATGTAAACAAAGCGTGTTTTCGCATTGTTCACGGCACAGCTGGCAGTATTGCGTAGTTGACGATTCCGTTTGAGAATGGATAAGGCTACCGATAAATGACGATATTAGCGTCTTTACGTATTTATTTGCCCAATTGATCTGTTCGGTTGATTGTGCGTTTTATAATGAAATGTTTATTCTGTATGTGTCTGTGTGATCAGTATATTTGTGGCTAAACTTCCTTCTGTTCGATCTTGCGACATTTTCTCTATTTTCTCCCTCCCACGGTCCATCTTTCTCTTTTTTCCTCCCATTCAGTTTTACCTCACAAGAGCGAAGCTCAAGGGGAGCTTAAGTGAACACTTTCTGTCCGTCGTCTACAGACGAGTCTTGCAAATAAAATTGTTGAATAACTAATTTTTTTCATTTTTTGTCTCAAAAACATAGTTTATGACCTTTCTTTGGAACGAGCTCGGCTAGCTCGTTCCAAAGAGGTGTCATAACCTATGTTTTTGAGACAAAAAATTAAAACAATAATGAAAATTAATTGGCGATTTTTGTGAACAGCGCTGGTTAATAAGGCCGTTGGTGCCACTCACCTACCACACCTATGAAATCGTGTAAATTTGGGAGGGGGTGTACGTAATTGTTAGTTTTTTCTCATTATGTTGAACAATTTCAGTGGGTTTATATGAAACTTGACGCTTCTAAAATAAATTTCATTTATCCACGAGCTGCGGATTTTTGTCCCGGAAAAAAGTTCGAAAGTAGTATAGTACATACCAGATGGCGACACATTGATTACCTGGAGCTTTGTGGGAGCAGCTAATGTTACATTCCCATAGGAACCGGAGCTTGGGTGGGGGGGCAACTTTTTCCTGAGCATCATCCCCAAATCATACCTATGCATATATCGCCATATATACCATTGCATACTATATGTGCAGTACGTACACAACTTGGCGAATCTAGCTGAATGGAGCCGATGTTTTGCCAAGTTTGGAGTATGTTTGACCGTACCCCCATCCACCTCCACCCCTAATTCGAAATGTTTCTTACTCGCCTGCGTGAAATTGAAGATAAACCTTGGTGTCGTTGGTTAGTGATGAGGGAAACTGATGCGCAGTAAACACATGTTTGGAATGTTTAGTTTATTTGTTTGGATTTAACGACTTAAGCCAGGATCATATCGCGTCAGACAGTTTAACGGGAGGATAGGGGCGACGGAGCCGAGGGAGGGGGAGGGGGCGACAGGGGACATGTGTCCCCCCCCCCCACACTTTTTTCTCCAATTATAGGTATTTGAACGGCATTTTCCAACATAACGTACACAACCCCTATGACCACTACACATAACCTATACATATATGTCCACATTGATTTTGAAGATTCAAGATTTCATTGAATAAAAATAGAAAGCATTGGACAAGAGAGCGTGGTGGCTCAGTGGTTACGGCATTGAACTTCAAACCGAAAGGTCAACGGTTCGACACCGCCAGGGGTATCTGCGATGTGTCCTTGGGCAAGGCACTTCATCCCGATTGCCCATGTCGGGGTACGGTGGCGCCGTGTACTAAAGCGTACTACACGTCGATGGTGCATTTGTCTTCAACCAATGCTAACCCTGCTTGTGCTAAGTTAGTACGCTCGGGAGTCTGACAGTTGCTCGCCGTTGCTCGGTGGTTCTCTCCAGGTATACTCCGGCTTCCTCCAACCATATAACTGTTTGACACGAGGAGACCGTGACTGTCGCAAGTGTCGTTAAACCCCAATGAATAAATAAATAAATAAATAAATAAATAAATAAATAAATAAAATAAATAAATAAATAAATAACACGGTACTCCCGCTTGGGCAGTTGGGATTAACCCTTTACCTAACATGAAAAGCAGACGACACTTGCAAACAAAATTCTTGAATAACTAATTTCTTTCATTTTTTGTCTCAAAAACATAGGTTATGATCCCTCGTTGTAACGAGCTCATTCCAACGAGGGGTCATAACCTATGTTTTTGAGACAACAAATGAAAAAATAATGAAAATTAATTGGCGATTTTTGAGAATAGCGCTGGCCGGGTTTGGCCGTTGCGTTGGGTAAAGGGTGAAATATCTTGCCCAAGGACATAAAGCAGATGATGTGGGTCGGGATCCGAACCTACAATCTTTCGATCTGAAGCCCAGTGTTCAAACGAATGAGTCACCGCACTCCCTCTTGACATATCCCCTCTGTTCTCCATTAATATTCTAGCGAGAGGATGGATAATTCTTTCACGATCACACACAAGCAGCCATGGCGCCACCAACGGGATTACCTTGTGTATTCCGCGTGCGAAAGTATAATCACAGCATTGGACGCGTTGCTCATCTACATGGCTGGAGAAGCAGGAAGTTACTGCAAACATTGCAGAGACCTTCGGTATCCGGAAAAAAAAAATTATATCCAAAATAATTTTACGGAGTTGCGTCCACTATCAATATTTGATAAAATGCAAGAGCGGCTGAACGTCTTTAAAGTGGCTTTTAAGGGTGAAAATCCACTTTACTTTGGGGATTGGCAAATGACGTTATTGACAGCACCACGTTTCAAATTACCAACTCACAGTGAATATTTAATCTATCCACACTGTCTGACGTTAGCATTTGTAACTGACAAAAACGTCCAAGTTATTAATTAAGGTTGGCTAAACTGTAGAGGATGGTCTTGTGGGGATTAGGGGCGCACAGGCTCCTATATTGTAACTCACAAGCACCGATACTAGGTACACGTTATTATGAAAACACAGAGCATCCGTAGTACATATCGATATTTTACTGCGGACAATGCCGAATCCCAAGTGCACAACAACAGTGGCGTAGGAACCGGGGGGGGGGGGGGGGGGGGGTAAGGGGGGTATTTACCCCCCCCCCCCCCCAAAAAAAAAAAAATTCCCAAAACTTATAGACGTATAGCCTATTGCTCATTGACAAATGCAGACCAGACTCGAATTCAATGCGGGCACTGTACGAAAAAGGAAAATCATTCCGTTTATAAAATAGTCGATCGCGATGCCAACTATTATGGATTAAGCCCAATGAGTAGTTCATTGACTATAAAACTAACACACTAACACCACAAGTTGCCGTGTTTTTCGCTTAATCTAAATTAATAATAAACCTTTACAAGGTGTGACGTTTGGACATTTTTGCGAGTAAACAAACCGGATTGGTTGTGTTTTCCGTAAGGTAACGGGAATCGGCGAGAACTCTACAAAATAACATGTCAGAATTTTTTTTGAAGCGTGCCTAACTCTTTACCTAACCGTGAAGTAGTGTCAAAAACAGACGGGTGAAATGCACGGAAATAATGCAATTAATACATATCGATTTTTCTTTTCATACATACGTAAGGACTTGGGGTATATTATCGGTTCACACGGTTCAACATTTTGCCAAAATTACAACACCCTGTTAAGAAATCCCACTTTTTCAAATAAAAAAATAGGGAAAATTACACCCCAGTGGCCACCAGAATGCACCATTTGATACCTCAACTGGAAAATTTTCTTGGGGGGAGAACCCCCCAAAACCCCCCTCATCAAGCTCGTGCCTGCGGCACGAGCGGCAGATGCCTTCGGCATCTGCGGCATCTGCGCAACCAGCGCCACACGACCCTATACCCCCCCCCCAATATTTTTTCGTTCCTACACCCCTGCACAACAATACCCCCTATGTGCATCTCCGGTGAACCTTTAAAAGTAGCTTCGTTTTTAAAAAATTTGAATGAGTCTACCGAAAAATGCTAGAATACATTGGGCAGAAAACATCGCGGTCATATGCAAAAAGAAATCAACCGGAGAACCACAGTGACCTTCAGTTTTCCAAAATTTAGCCCAGAGAGGTCCCGGGCTCCACGGACAAGAGTGACATACCCTCTCCCATGCTCGCTCCCTACTCGCTGATACCTGTGTTAGGTTATGCTTCGAATAATGAAGTCTGAATCCGCCACAGAATAGTAAATGGTTAACGGAGAGTGCCATAAAACTTGTTTTGACTATACGTGATTTATAACGGGTAGTACATCGTCTTGGAAGAATAGATGGTGTCACACCACACGTATTTTGTATGGAAAGCTGCTCAGCTTGACATTAGGACCCTGCGAAGCTACGAAATTCGATTCGATTCGATTCGATTTCGAATCTTAAGTTGGTATACGGTTCGATTCGAAATCGGCTGTCCGATTTGTTTTTCTACGAATCTTTTCACTGGAATTTCCTTTGGTATCAGTCATCTTAGTTGTCTCACAAAACGTATAGTTGAGATAGAAATTTTACCTCAGTAATGTTGAAAATAAAGACTGCATGTAATTTCCGCTATATTGACATATAAAAGCATCTGTATCCATGCCGCAATCCACCCTATTCCAGTTTCACTAGTTACTACCACTGTTGAAAGCAAATTTAAAGTTCCCAAGCAATATCGACGATGAGCTCAAGTTTCTAGCGTCTTGCCCGGTGCAGTGCCTAGTATAGAATTCTTCCACGTGTTTCTATTTTTAAACAAAAATCTTTACTGGGTAATATTCCAACTACATCATCGAGGCATGCCTTCGTCGAAGGCATGCCTTGATGATGTAGTTGGAACTTCAAGACGCCTATATTCGGTTCGAGGTTCGATTCGATACCGAATACTAGACTCGATTCGAGTCGAATCGAACCTTGGTGATTCGCAGGGCCCTTCTTGACACCTGTAATTTCTTGTATTTATGATGGGGCGTGGAGGCTCAGTAGGTAGAAGTGCAGGCTGCAATTCCACATGTGGCAACCGCTTTGTGTCCTTGGGCAAGACACTTCACCTCCATTGCCCACGTGTGGGGACACGGTGGCGTTGTATACCATAGCGTACTGCACGTCGATGGTGCACCTGTCTTCAACCAATGCTAACCCTGTTTGTGTGGAATTAGTATGTCGCGGAGCTGACAGTTACTCGGCGTTGCTCTGTGGTTCTCTCCTGGTACTCCGGCTTCCTCCACCTGTAAAACTGTCGTGGGTATGATTAGCCATTGTGCAGAAATCTGTGACCTTAAAGACCAATAAATAAATAAATAAATAAATAAATAAATAAATAAATAAATAAATAAATTGTATTTATGATGGATCGTCGTGGTTCACTGTTCTGCGGACGGCTATCATATTTTTAAGGTTTATATGCCTAACGTAAATCGATTCACTTTTCTTTGCACGGAATGATGACAAATCTATGATACCATTGTGGAGATCCAGTTGTATTTGGAATCTATCATACAGAATAATCAAAATGAGTGGGACAGTAAACAGATAGGGCTTGACGTATGCACTATCTGCGACCATCGATATCTGATCAACAAATCATGTTCAGCAAAAGTGGCGCCATATCTTTTCAGAGAACGAGTTTATAAATATTCATATTAGAATTTACAATCATTGTTCAACCATCAAGAATGACAAATGAGCTAAGAATGATATTGAATGCAGTATTTTGCAATCAATTCCAGGCATTGTATGGTCACTGACACGTATTCTTCCATCAACAAGTGAAACATTCTCAGAAAATGCCAAACGAGCACATTTTCAATCGATGCTTAGGTACGCTGCTCCATTAACTGGTAGACTGCTGGGAGCCCATATTTGGGCTTTACTCTGATTTATTTATTTATTATTTATTGGTGTTTAAGGTCACATATTTCTGCACAATGGCTAATCATGACCATGACAGTTTTACGGGTGGAGGAAGCCGGAGTACCCGGAGAGAACCACCGAGCAACGGCGAGCAACTGTCAGCTCCCCAACATACCAACTCCACACAAGCAGGGTTAGCATTTTATGAAGACAGGTGCACCATCGACGTGTAGTACGCCTTGGTACACAACGCCACCGTGCCCCCACGCAGGCAATGGGGGTGAAGTGTCTTGCCCAAGGACACAACGCGGTCGCCGCAGGTGGGATTCGAACCGAGGACCTCTCGGCTTGCAGCCTGCACCTCTACCTACTGAGCCACCGCGCCCCCTGGCTTTACTCTGAAGTGGAGGTACCACAACGTAAAGGCTTCATATTTGGTGGATAAGCTTCACATTATATTCAAAGTAAAATGATTTAGTCTAGTACGAATTGCCTTGTTACAATTTATGGGAGAGTGCCTATAAGCACTCTCCATAAACTGCAACAAGGCAGACACTAGTGAACAAATTCTGATGACCAAAAATAATTTAGCACTCTACCAGTTAAGTAAACCCTCAGAGATTGACCCAACAATGTGTGACCCGTCCAAGCCACTGCTTTCAGTTGCTATTATACACTAAAAACTAAAGTGTTAAAACTGATACTTTCAAGGTGTTAAACCCATTCTAACTCTTAGGACTTGATTTTAACACTCAAAGTGCAATGCTTTAAGCACTTAGACATTACAATCGCCAGACATCTGAAACTTGAATGGATGGCACTTCCCATGTGTCTTGCATTGGTGGTTCTTCCAGAATCGTCCATAATTTGATTTGCGCTTGGTGGGTACATAATTAAAAGGACACAACGCAGATGACGCGGATCAGGCTCGAGAGTTCGAGCCTGATCCGCGTCATCTGCGTTGTTTCCTTTTAAGTGTCGCGACATTACACTTGTCAAGTGGTATTATTGTAACACCTCTCAAGTTCTGGGATATCTATACTTGAACAAAGTGCTAGTTCAGCACTTAGTAAGTGTTAAATACAGCACTTCAAGTGCAGTTTTTAACACTTTATTTTTTAGCGTGTACTAATGGGATAGACCAGCACCAAGGCAGGTAATTATGGTAACCAGGTTTAGTTGTAGCTCTGTAACATCGTGTGGGTCTAAATGATGTAGTTGTGCAGCTGCACAAGTCGGTTGCCGTTCCTTGTGCCATGGTCGGGGCAGTTTTTCAGACTGTCATAAAAAGTATACGTTGATCTCGGTAGAAAGTAAGGACGGGGATGACTCAGGCGATAACCTACAATCTGTGTTAAAGTTGAGATATATGTTGGTGGATGTGACCTAATGCTATCTTTTGATCCACCTTACTTCATGCACACACAATACTGAGATGCTCGACTGGCGTGGCAACCATTACTTATTCCCAGTTCCTTATTTGCCATTTGTTATCAACCTATTGGGAATAAGTAACAGTTGTCACGTCCCTGATGCCTGTTAGCAACAATAAGTGAATCAACTTTTTATTTCTTTACCACATTTTGTGTTAAAAAATAGTTCGTAACAGGCAGGACGCGCTCAACATTTCTAGCGTATTAAGGATCAGATTGGGAATAAATGGTCATATTTATCCGTGAAAAAAAAATAAAACACATAGCACACTCTGATGTTTTTTTTCTGACAAATACTAAAATACAAAACTTTAGTTATTTACGGCCAACATTCCTCAATTTCTGCCATTTTACCCAACTAAAGTACCAAAAAGCAAATAAGATCCGGATAAACGCATCGCCGTTATATCACCAACATACATAACATAAATGTAAAGTAATTTTTAAAAGTCGGAAGATTAAATAAACTTTAAATACACTGGGTACGTCTGAAAAGAGTTAAATACCTCAGTTTGCCCAAGAGTTACAAAATGGCATCAATACGATTTGAATCAGCGCAAAAAGTTACCCTAGAAACGCCAATAGAATGTTTTACATGTCTTGTTTGCAGGTTACCACTCAAAACGGGCTTTTTGCGTCCGGATTATTATGAATGAAAAACACACCATAGCTGCAGTTTTACTATTAGTTTCTCTAATTGTATGTTCAAGATGAATTAAATACTTATTGATGAGTATGTCTGTAAGTGGTGCACGAAGGAATATCTATATCTTTGTGTGTAAAGGCACATGCCATTGCATCAACGGTCGTCTGAGTGCAAACTTTACAAAAAGTGAGCAAACAAATAGCCCATACAAGCGTAGAATGCCTAACAGAATTAGACTGGTTGCCTGGGAGTTTGGCTAAAGAAATTCACTTATCATTGATCCTGATAGAACATTTCGGATTGGTTTTACAATACGGAAATAGCCCCATCTGACCTTCTTCATGTTGTTTTATTAGACCACACCTTAAATTTGGTATATGACATGGCTTTCGATTAGGGATGGGTGGTACAGAAATTTACATCAGGAAAAACAGAATAAGTTGTTGGAGTACCATCCCACTACAACGCTATAAATGACACTGCAATGATTTCAACAGTGGTATTCTTTTACGACCACAAATCACACCTACAAAAATTTTGTGACTTGTTCTTAACCCTTTACCCAACGTAACGGCCAAAACCGGCCAGCGCTATTCTAAAAAATCGCCAATTAATTTTCAAAATATTTTCATTTTTTGTCTCAAAAACATAGGTTATGACCCCTCGTTGGAACGAGCTCGTCGAGCTCGTTCCAACGAGGGGTCATAACCTATGTTTTTGAGACAAAAAATGAAAAAATTAGCTATTCAAGAATTTTTTTTGCAAGTGTCGTCTGCTTTTCATGTTAGGTAAAGGGTTAACACACATCAATGTTTAAAAACCTATTTCGGGATTTTGAGATCTCAGAACATGTGCCCTGAACATGCCATCTTTAGGAGGCCCTGCTGACAATAGACAAAACACCTGGGCAGTGATTTCTAGTCAGGTCTTGGCTGCCTTAACAGGCAGCCAAGACTTGACTAGAAATCATTGCCAAGCAATTGGTCGTGTACAAGTTGTAGTCTAGTGAGAAAACAGGACAGTTGCCCAGTCCACTGAGGGTTAACAGAACTGAAAAGAAAAGCAGACACTACTTTCATGAAAATGAACCTCTCAACTGTTATCAAGCCTCAACAGGGACTTATAAATAGCGAATGTAGGAAAATTTGAAAATTCAGACGGTTTCGGCATTCAACGATTGGTTCGTTTCGGTTTTTCGGTATCCCCATGATATCGGTATTGGTTCGGTTTTTCGGCATATTGCCCATCTCTAATTACGATGGATAACCATAGCAGCTACTGATCTCCCGTTAACAAACTATATCCAAAGCAGCATCTGATTTGCCTGTTGTATCCTCATTGTCACCACTCAAAATATTTAAGAGCTGTTGTCTTCTTAACCTAAAGGCACTGGGCAACCGTGTCACAAGTTCACTACTGGAGACAACACGCGCTACAACTAGATGTGTTTTCGGACGCTCTCCTGTTCTTTTGCCCTTTTGTCGTCACTTGATGATTCCATCGTAAGTGAAATGCTCGTGTTCTGTTTCCAATAGAAATGGGGCATTGTAACAACGACGTCTGTGTCATCTGATATTACATTTTCTCTCTCCCCCTTCCACCCCCCCCACCCCCCACCCCCCCCCCCCCCCCACACACACACACTGCATGTGTGACATACGTGTGTCCCGGGCGAGATAGACGGGAGAGACAGATGTATCCCACCCCACCCACGAGACGTTATACATTTATAACGTCATTATGACGTTATGCATATCGTATCAGTTTCTTGCTACCAACTAATTCATATTGACGTCATCGGAATGCAGTGTGATCAAAGTTCGATGCTCCAAAACTCTTCAACCCTCAAGCTGCCACCGTTACTAATCGATTTCGTGGTATATACCTTTGGTATATACATAACATGTGCATGCTCTTTCCGATGGTGTCACCAGTTTCTCAAAACAACGAATACAAAATGAGTTGATTGAATCAGCACGTGACTCCCGATTACTTCTGGCTAACGTAATCGCTGCATGGTGGGGGGGGGGGGGGGGGGAGAAAAATCAGCCTCGATGAGTCTGAAGGTGGGAATGGGGAAATCTCACCCTCGGTTCAAGATATTTTAACCAGACCCTCGGCAAGCCTCGGGTCTGGTTCAAATATCTTGCCCCTCGGGAGAGATTTCCCCATCCCACCTCCAGACTCATCGGGGATCATAATAGTCTCTGTTGATGCCAACTATTCATGAACCATGTATGACTAACAGTCTAGTGCCCTTTTTTTGATAGTTGGACGGGGGTATCAAAAAGGCTCTCGACTCTGGGTATGAGTTTAGATTGGGAGTTTACAACGTATCATGAATTCTCCGTCATTATACGACTTGGCATTGGCACACAAAAATGCGTTAGAAACGAATACTCTGAGAGTTTCTCAATTACAGTTCTCGGTGAGTAAAGTCTGTTCCACCTAGTGCACTTCTGTCGAAAAAGGGCACGCACTGCCCACCCCATCCACCGCCCCCTCCCCCCACCCATGCTCCCTCTGCCCCCACACTTCCGGCGGCCCTTGACTGTGGGGAACAAATGACTAAGTGGGAACCCATAGCATGATCAACCCATGGCATAGCCGACCCAACAATTATAATTATTCAGGGACGGTAACACTAGTCTCTGTTTCCGCACAAATGTAACCACTTAGCGATATATAAGGGATTCTTTACGGATTATGTAAAAGGGATTCCATAAGGAGGATTTCGAAAGTGGGATTCCATGCTCCTATACAGGTAGTTTTACTGTCGGCTTCCATCTTGTCTTCAAGATGGACAGAATGAGGAGTAGCTACTAAGCTTGTTGTAATGCTACTAGTCAGTACTAATGGTACAAGACTGCAAGATTGGTAGATTATAGCATTAGATGAATACAAAGAGGCAAATCATTGTTTTCGTTCAGTTCAAGTCACAATTTATCCCCTTACTTTCCAACAATGGTAAACAGCTTCTGTACTACATCTTCACTTTTGGCTGATAAAAAACATGTCACCAGCAAAGAACTTTTGGGATTTTTCTCTCTCCAACTTTGACTCCCTCTGTGCTTGCCATCAATTCTTCTATCAATTCTTCTCCTGATTCTTCTATGTACAGTGGAAAGAAAATCAGTGACAGGATGTACTCCTGTCCGAGGCCTCTCTCTAATGGGACCATTTCTGTACTGATGTGTCCCAAGTTTAGCTGATTCTGAACATTCAGACAAAACTGCCTTCAAATCTGAGGATCCCAGGTTTCTGCATATTCCATCCCTCCATACGACGATGTGTTTTCACCTACCTCCCGGAAGGTCATAAACGTATTTCTGTTATTGACCTTTGTTCATTCTATCAGTTGGGAAAGTTCGAATAAATGCTCACTGTCATTTTTGTCTTTCTGCAATTCATTCTGGATTTACCCAACGAACCCCTTTCTTCCACAATGCCGCAAGTCAGTTTTACGGTTGTAGGAAGCCGGAGTACCCGGAGAGAGCCACCGAGCAACGGCGAGCAATTGTTAGACTCCCCAACGTATTAACTCCACACAAGCAGGGTTAGCATTGGATGAAAACAGATGCTCCGTCGACGTGCAGTACGCCTTAGTACACAACGCCACCGCACATAGCAATCGGAATTAAGTGCCTTGCCCAAGGACACAACGCAGTTACTCCTGGCCGGGATCGAACCGTAAACCTCTCGGTTTGAAGTTCAATGCCGTAACCATGGAGCTATCGCGCCCCCACTCTTGATTTCTGATTGCCGTGTTAAATAGTGCTGTGAAATGCTCACACCCTCCTATTTAAAGAACAAAATCAAACTCGTAGGAATTCCGTCAGTACCTGCTGCTTTGCCATTCTTTAACTTTGTGGCTGCATTTCGTATGCCCCGACCTCAATTTCACTACACAGGGGGTCTGATAAATTTTCTATACTTTCCGCCTCACATTCTGGTAGAACCCCTTCCCCATCTTCTATCATCATCTAGCATTTACCCTCTCCCAATTCTAGACCATTTCTGCTGCAATGCTTTTCTGATCATCGATGCTTTTGCCATCCACTTTAATACTCTGTGCGATATTGCCTTTGTTGGTCTTATTTGCCCATTTCCAGAATGAATTAACCCTTTACCCAACGAATCGCCCGCATCCGCCCGCGTAATATGCAAATTCAGCATTTGAAAAAATATTATTTTTCAAAAAATTTCAACAAAACCATATCATGTGACCCCTCGTTGGAACGAGCTCGTCGAGCTCGTTTCAACGAGGGGTCACAAGATATGGTTTTGTTGCAAATTTTTTAAAAATTTAAAAAAAATGGTTTTTAAAATAATAAATTTTGATATCGTCTTCGTTGGGTAAAGGGTTAAAACATGACCTCCCTGTTTTCCTTATCATTTTAACCCTTTGAACCCGAGATTCCGCTTTTCTGTCCCAGAAACATGATACATCATCATTTCATTAAGTGGGATGTTTGCCAAGTGGACGTGTGGGGTAGACCAATCAATATTTTTAACGTGCAGCCCCAAGGATGCACGTTTGAAAAGATTAATTGGTCTGCCCCTAAATAAGAAATATGGACTTTCCAATTGCTGTAATTGAACAGACACGGAAGAGTTAATGAGATTACTATTCCTATACAGGAATATTGTCACTGATTACATAAACTCTTTTTCTTGCTTTTTCATATACTTTTTTGGTACCTTTAGTGAATACATATGTCAGTACGTTTTCTATACACTCTAAATTAAGTTGGGTTAAAAATCAACCCAAATCAACTGGTTTGAGTGAATATGAACCCACCTGAAGTCCTAAACTATGTATTACTCTATAAGTTTTATACTACGGGGCGGTGTAGTGGGGCTAGTGGTATGCAATTATTCCGGAGCGTACACCGTAAAGCCGAAGCATAAAGCGAAAAGGTTTCCAATTATTCCCTCTACTCCAGTACTTATTTTTTCCCGGAGCGCGCCGCAAAAGCGCAAAACCTTTATTTTGGAACTGATTTGCTTTCAAGGTACTTTTGTTGTTTATAATCTCACATTATATGTACCTCAGCATCCGTGGAGCTACTGCTGTAACTATCTGCTATCACTACAGACAAGTAGGAACTTGTGACTGTTTGTCAGTATGCCAAAAATCAGCGGGATAGGACAATTAGTTTTTGAGTTATCGTGCGGACAAAAATGCGCATAGAAGACAGAAGAAAAGGAAGAAGAAGAATAAAAAAAAAGAAAAAGAAGAAAAAGAAACCATTTAAGAACAATAGTCTGTCTTACAGACTAATAAATAACATCACAGATTCAATGTTCTCGGCAAGCCTGGAAATAAGCAATCTGTCATTTGCAGAATGAGGTCCCAAGAGGGTGAATGTTCTGACGCTTTCCCACGTGCAATTGACTAGAATTATCCCACTTTGTCTTGTTTCTCTTTAGGCCTGAGACCTTGATTCAGATTGATGTTTAAGGAGGGTAAATTTAGTAATACTGCCATGCAGGGCAGCATCACCAAATTCACCCTCTGGGGACCCTCATTCTTCAGATGACAGTCTGCTTATTTCCAGGCTTGGTTCTCGGCATTATAATTCGACAGATGAGATTCCAGAGCGTTGTGGATGAGTGTTTGTGTGTGTGTGTGTGTGTGTGTGTGTGTGTGTGTGTGTGTGTGTGTGTGTGTGTGTGTGTGGGTTTGTGTGTGTGTGTGGGGGGGGGGGATCTACACATCGCAGACAAATAATTTTGGAGCCCAGTCGAAACTGTCTGCCGGCTTTTGTGATCACAATACAGTACATTAGTCACGCAAATTTCGTTGCTTTATAGAAAGTAATCGCTTGACTGGACTGGTTACGTGAAATAATTCATGAGAGGTGAGGAAGGTTTTACAATATAGTCCCTCGCCTCGAATGAATTGTTTCACGTAACCAGTCCAGGCAAGCGATTACTCTGTTTATTACTTTTCATTATTAACGATAATTATATTATTTAACCCTTTACCTAACGTAACGGCCAAACGGCCAGCGCTGTTCTCAAAACTCGCCAATTAATTTTCAATATTTTTTCATTTTTGTCTCCAAAACATAGGTTATGACCCCTCATTGGAACGAGCTCGTCTAGCTCGTTCCAGTGGGGGGGGGGGGGGGGGTCATAACCTATGTTTTTGAGACAAAAAATAGAAATAATAGTTAATCAAGAGTTTTTTTGCAAGTGTCTTCTGTTTTTCATGTTAGGTAGAGGGTTAAAAAAAGCAACAACAAAAAACAAAAACAAAAACAAATCAATGAAGTCCCCACTACACCCACGGCAAAGCGTCTTCGTTTGCGCGCACGGATACATGACACAATTGCTGATTGCATAATTCACTTGTGAAGTTATCGTTTATAATCAAACCCGGAAATCCCAGTAAATCACACTTTGGAAAGTAATAAATTTACTTTTTTCACATTTTTTGCCGCCCCAAGAGATGCCGTCCGGGGTGGTCGCCCCTTAGCTGTCCCAATATTACTACACTATTAGTCTATTACAGGTTTCTTCTACTCCAACTACGATCTACTTGGCCTCGCTGAACCGACCTGATAGATACAGTAGAACAACTAAAACGTCACATTTGATTTATTTAACCCCCAAAAGACTCCATATAGATTTCTTTTTACGTACCTCCAACCCTTGCCGCTAGGGTAAGCACCAGCAACAACCACCGTTTGTCTGGTCTTCGTTGTTTTCTACATATCGTCGTGTGAGAATCATAAGGTTCTTTATTACACGTCCATTAAACTTTAAACTCTTATGTTCAACGGAATCCCGCTATGATATAAATGATTCTGTATTCAACGGGTGATATACAAGCCGGAACTTTTTCACCGCACCGTTTAGTTACGCTTTGAAAAGTTTCCAAATTTCGTTCTACAATCATCGACCGTCTGTCGCATAGTGTGAAAATGAAAACGTCCAAAGCAAAATAAAGTCGGTTCACAAAAAATTCAGCCAAAAATGAGATAATATTTTTTTAAAAAACTAATCATTTCCAACCAGAACATTAACCCAGTCCCGATGCCGTCTCGTTTTGTGGATCCAAATATATCTAAATTGGTCAACTTTATTTCGGTAAATCTTCGTACACCTTGACATGCTTCGAACTTCTTTTAAAAACGTTTCTCCCAGCTGTTTTGCAAATCTTCACATATTTGTACTTATATTTTTACTAACACTAAAAGCCACCAAATGGTTAGGCGTGAATGGGCACCAGCCTAACCATTTGGTGGCTTTTACTGTTAGTAAACAGCGATAGGAATTTCAACAAACACTGGTTCTGAAAAGGTTGTTTTGATTTTTTTATCGATCCATATGATCAGTACAGCTTCAGTCAAAACAAACTCTTCACCTTTGGGTTTAATTATCGGAATTAAAATTCGTTTATTTAAATGCATTTTAATGCATGGGTTGTGTAATAAACACAGAGCGCAATGTGTGTTTGAATCGGTGGGTGTGTGACGGGCACAAAGGTGCATGGCGACATAGCTATGTAAAAATACAGTGTATATTAAAAGGTCGGTAGTTTTGGCACACTTATAAGATAAGACGGGAAACGCTACGATCATATTGACGCGCGGGAATGTTAGTACCTGTAGTATTTAACCGGGCCAATCAGAAATTGAGCGCGAACAGCGACGCGGGAACGCCGTCCAATCACTTGTGTGGAGGAGAGTATTCTTTAACTTCCGATTGGTTGGAGAGGCGGAAAGCGCGGTAATCACGTGGTCGGACAACAGTATATAAGTGTGGAAATCTGCCAGAAAGGGGAAAGAGGAGAACAAGGAAAGAAATTACAGAGAATTAGAAATCGCCTATTGTTTAGAATTTGGTAAGTCTTGAATAGTGATATATAGATCGGAATACTGAAGAAGTTGCCCGTTCAATAAAAGCTATATCAAAGACATAGCCACGACTAGCTAGGTCAGAACTGGGGTATCGTTACACCCAAGTTAAAGGAGCCTAGTAGTCACGACTAGGTTGTCACTACTACATTATAAGGGCAAGTTATAGATGCCCGGTTGCAGTCGCGATCAAAGTGATTGCGACTTGGGATACTGTTAGAAATACCGGCGTTGTTCACGACTCAGTGGTAGTCGCGAACCTTATAGGCCGTCGCAACTCACAATCACGAGTCATAGGCACGACCATCTCATAGGTTAGGTCATAGTCGCGGCGTATAGCTACGACTCATTGTAACAGCGCTCAGAGGTTCAGGTGGTCACAGACACAGGTACATCTCGGCCAGGGTTTGTTGATAGCATATCGGAGAGAGACTTTCCATCAACGAACCGAGGTGTTAGTTTACGATACAGTGCCCACAGAAATTATTTCAGAGTCATGCAAAGGCTTCTTTGACTGGTTAGGAATAGTCGGGTTTCTTTTCTTTACCCTAGTCACGACCTATCGCAGATTGAAGGGATGACACATTGTTCTCTTATTATTATTATTATTATTCTGCCATGTAAAATGTCTTAATTGCTTTACTGTATGTGTTTTCTTTAAGTTAGAATTTTAGTTTAGTCACTTTATCCTCAGCAAGTTATCTGAGGGAATCCACTTAGTTTTCATTGACCGCTTGGGTGTAGTGTGTCCGTCAGTGCCGAGGTACGGCAGTGTTCACGGCGTTTAAGGCCAGATAAAAGTTTGAACACGCTGCACGTTACAAAAACTTGGTGGCAGAGGTGGGATACGCTAAGTGACGTGAATTTGTCATTTCTATTGTTTAAATAATCTCTTTGGATCTGTGAATTAAGTGCAAGTCATGGCAGCAAAGGGCGAATGTATGGATTTAGAAGAAGAAATAGCCACGCTGACTGCAAAGCTGGAGGAGCTAAAAGGAGGTGATGCTATGCTGGAAAGAAGTAGATATTTGCATTCTACACCCGTGCCATTTCGTGGCACAAGCACAGCAAGTACAAGGAGAGCATCAAACAAGGGCTCTGGTGTTTCTCCTGTATTTAATTCAGGTTTTCTACATGGTAGGGATGTAGCAGGAAAACAAAACGTGAAGTTTCATGATGAATCGTCGAGTGGAGACAAACAGAGGGGTCAGAACCGGCAGCTAACCAGTCCGGGTGGAATCGGTGACCATGACCATAGTCGTCTGGATGTAGACCCACCATCACTTTCAATGTACCAACTTGATACCGATACAAACAGGCCTAAAAAGCAAAGAACTTCTACTGACCAGCACGGCAAAATACCGTCAATAGGTACCAGTGGGATAGGCGAAGCACTTGGCCTGTCTACCAACCTACAAGGTGATAACCATGACACTAAGGTACAAGGAACCATAAAAGCGGCTACTTATGATGGAACCTGGTCATGACTCGACTATAAAGCTCATTTTGAAGCTTGTGCAAACTTAAACAGGTGGAACACCCAGGAGAAAGGATTATATTTAGCTGTATCACTACGTGGGCAAGCTCAGGGAGTTTTAGGGGACCTACAGGGTGACATAGCCCACAGTTACGAACATTTAGTCAAATCACTGGAAGAAAGGTTTTCTCCTGTAAATCAGACTGAACTGTATAGAGTTCAACTGAGGGAACGGCGACAAAAGGCGTCAGAAACACTGCCAGAACTCGGGCAATCGATTAGAAGGCTTACAAACCTAGCCTATCGGACAGCACCACCAGATGTCAGGGACACCTTAGCAAAGGAACAATTCATGGATGTTCTAATAGATCCAGACATGAGGCTAAGAGTAAAACAGGCTCGTCCTGTGGACTTAAATGATGCAATACGCCACGCAGTAGAGTTAGAAGCATTCACAAAGGCGGATAGGCAAAATTCTGCTGGTAGAACATACCTCAGACCCGTAGAAACTCCAGTTCAGGAGATCAGAAAAACGAAACAACAGAACAGTTGTTGCATCGTATGAGCAAAGCAATAGAGTCATTGCAAGAAGAAATGCAGACAATGAAGAAGACAATGATCAAGAAACCTTATGAGACTTATAAAGAATCAAGAAGCTCTAGTCAGAGGAGATGCTTTGTCTGTGGCTCTGAAAAGCATTTCAAGAGAGATTGTCCTGGGAGAAAGACTGAAGTAAAGCAAGGGATATCAGTGAAACCTGTTTATATCCACAAACAGGGGAAAAAGAGACAGAGGAGAACCGTTGGGGTTAATAAAAGGCCACATGAGCCAGGCATGTATGTGATGGCAAATATAAATGGCAAGAGTATTAAAATACTTGTTGACACAGGGGCTACAGTCTCGGTAATATCAAAGACTGTGTTTGATTCCATGGAATGTGCAGAGCAACCCCAGTTAAGAGAGTAGAGTGTGAGATATACTCCGCCAGTGGAACACAGATATGCATGTATGGTGAAGCTAGTTTTGACATTCACCTTGACGATGCCAAAATTAAATTTAATTTAATGGTTGCAGATGTCAATATTGAAGGAATTATTGGACTAGACTTTATGAGGAAGCACAAGTGCAGTATAGATATTGAAAAGGGCGCATTACTAATGAACGGTAAGGAATATCCCGTTCAGTTCGAAGGATTGCAAGGATGCTACAGGATAGTGATTTCTGAGCCTGTTAACATACCACCAAGAAGCGAGATCATTATAGAAGGACGTGTATGTGTTCCTGATGGAACAAAATTGCCAGTGGGAATCGGAATAGTAGAGCCATATGAAAGCAAGATCATCGTGGATAGGGGCCTAACTGCTAGAACATTAGTACAAATTCAAAATATTGTACCAGTTCGTATTATGAACCCAACTACAGAAATTAGAAGTCTTAATTCAGGAACAATGGTCGGACGACTCTGTCCTGTACAAAAGGTGTTCCCGTCCAATTACCAGGTAGAGCAAAGTAACATGGAACTCCCACCACATGTAGTAGAGATGTATGAAACGACAGTAAAGGATTTAACAGAGGATCAGAAGTTGAACATTAAGAAGTTGTTGATAAGACACTCTTCACTTTTTGCGACTTCTGACAAGGACCTAGGACGAACTGATATGGTTAAACAACCATTGAAACCAATGGTGCTGCACCCATAAAGGAACCCCCAAGAAGGATTCCGCACCATCAAAAAGGAGAAGTTAAAGAGCATATAGAAGATATGCTACAAAGACAAGTCATAGAGCCGTCCTGTAGTCCATGGGCAGCTGGAATAGTACTCGTGAAAAAAGGATAATTCGACCAGGTTTTGCATCGACTATAGGAAGCTAAACAAAGTCACAGTGAAGGACGCGTACCCACTCCCTCGCATAGACGACTCATTGGATCAGATGGCTGGGTCGAAATGGTTTTCGACAATGGATCTGTGTTCGGGGTACTGGCAGATTGAAGTAGATGAGAAGGATAGACCCAAAACCGCATTTGCATGTACAAGTGGTTTCTATCAGTTCAAGGTCATGCCCATGGGTCGTTGTAATGCCGCGGCAACTTTCGAACGTCTAATGGAAACCATTCTGGCAGGGCTTCAATGGAAAACATGCTTGATCTACCTGGACGATATTATCACGTTCAGCAGAACATTTGGTGGAATGCTAGGTCGTCTAGAAGAAATATTTCACAAATTATCAGTTGCCGGGCTAAAGCTAAAACCAAAAAAATGTTGACTGTTTGCGGGAGAAGTTGAGTTTTTGGGACACATTATGTCAGAAGAGGGAAAAGCCACTGACCCTAAGAAAATATCGGTGATCAAAAATTGGTCAGTCCCAACAACGTTGACAGAACTCCGATCGTTCCTAGGGGCTTGTAGTTATTACCGAAGATATATCTTGGGTTCTGCAAAACTAGCAAAACCTCTACATCGTCTGACAGAAAAAGGAAAAGCATTTAAGTGGACGGAAGAATGTCAGGAAACATTTGAAATGCTCCGTAGTAAGTTGGTTACAGCACCCATACTTGCACATTGATTTCACGCAATCATTCATTCTCGACTGTGATGCTAGTAATGAAGCAATAGGAGCAGTACTATCTCAAAAACAGAATGGAGAAGAGCGTCCCACTGCTTTTGCAAGTAGAAGTCTTTCTAAGACCGAGAAAAAGTATTGTGTAACCAGAAAAGAGTTACTGGCTGTGGTACACTTCACAAAGTATTTTGGGCATTACCTGTATGAACAGAAGTTTCTAATTAGAACTGACCATGGATCTCTCCGCTGGCTTCTTAACTTTAAGAATCCAGAAGGTCAGCTAGCTAGGTGGTTAGAAATATTAGCAGCCTTCGATATGGAAATAGAACATCGCCCAGGGAAACAGCACGGGAATGCCGATGCAATGAATCGTTTGCCTTGTAAACAATGTGGACACAAAACAGAGCGTGACAAGGAAACAGGATTTATCAAGGTTACCACACATAAGAAACAGAAGTGTGTTGGACAAAATACTACGAACTCAGAGGAGGCAGTGGTGGAAAAATCAATAAAAGACTTACAAGACAATGATATCGACATCAGCCTCGTCAAACAATGGATAAAGGAAGGTAAAATTGTCAAGCACAACGACATATCACCAACCAGCATGGTAGTAAAGTCCCTGTGGTCACAGCGGAATTTATTAGTTTTGGAAAAAGATGTTTTATACCGTCGCTGGGATGACCTTTATCCCAAAGGATCAAAATTACAGGCTATTATTCCTCAGAGTGAAAGGAGGCAGGTGTTGCAACAGCACCATGATGTTCATTCAGCTGGTCATCTAGGGATAAGCAAAACTCTCTCGCGAGTGAGACAGAGATATTATTGGCCAGGACTTCAGAGAGATGTGAGACAGTATGTGGCAGGTTGTGACAGATGTATGAGGAAGAAAATGCCTCTGAAGACCAAGCGAGCACCCATGCAAATAGTGATGAGCGGCTCGCCGATGGAACGGATAGCTACAGACATCATGGGTCCTTTACCTGAGACTAAGAATGGCAACCATTACGTATTGGTTGTGGCAGATTATTTTACTAAATGGACAGAGAGCTATGCAAAGCCCAACATGAAAGCCGAAACAGTGGCCAAGGTTCTGGTTGACGAGGTTATAACTAGGTTTGGTGTACCCAGCATCATCCATTCTGATCAGGGGTCGCAATATGAGAGCGATTTATTCCAGCAAATGTGCAAACTGTTACAGATCACTAAGACGCACACTACACCCTACCACCCTCAGTCAGACGGGATGGTCGAACGCTTCAACAAAACGTTGGCTAACATGCTAGGCACTTTTGTAAACAGCCACCAGTCTGACTGGGATGAGCACTTACCTTATGTTATGATGGCCTATAGGTCAGTACAGCAAGAGACAACAGGCTGTACTCCTAATATGCTTATGCTCGGGAGAGAGACAACTACACCCCTTGATCTGATGTACGAGAAGCCGTCAGCCATTAAGGCTATCCCTGGGAACCGATGGGTATGGGAACTGCAAGAAAGGTTAGATAATGCTCACAAACTAGTTCGCGAAAATATAGGGGAGTCAATGTCTAGGCAAAAGCGATTCCGTGACCAGAAACTGGCTTGGCAATTGTTTGAGCCGGGTGACGTGGTTTATGTTTTCTTTCCACGACGGAAAGCAGGATGTTCTGCGAAACTGTCAAGTTTCTGGCAAGGCCCATATAAAATAGAGGACAAGTGTTCCAATGTGACTTATAAAATAAGGTGTGGGCCGCGTAATTCGACCGAAGTAATTCATGTTGATGGAATCAGAACAAAGCATTCTCAGCTGCTAGCAGGGGAAGTACAGCCCCCAGGTGGACTTACACTCAAGGGAGAGGGTGACCATAGTTTGGGTTCTGATAATGACGAAACCATTGACGATGCCGAGGCACTGGTCATACCAGAAAGAGAACAAAGACATCGGCGTCCTCCAGCATGGTTAACTGACTATGCATACTAAACATTTGTGAACTGTATTCATAATTTTGTCATGTTACAGTATTATTGTTTCGAAAGTTAATTATGTACATATTGTAAATACATTGAGTTGGAAAAAAAAGAAGTAAAACAGGGATCCATTCGCATAAAAATGTGAAATTAGTATTTGCATTAAACTTTAGTTATGATTGTTTTCTTACGTATATTTCAGAAGGATGCCGCCGAATATGAATTTTACACCACGGAAGCCCTCCAGGATGTGTCCGATGTGTGTTTTCAAGACGGACAATGAAGAAACGTTCACCAAGCATTTGGTTACCTGTGGTTTACAAAAAACTAAAACTGCACTAAACTGTACGAAATGTGGATTCTCGACTTTCAAGATAAACTATCTACGGAGGAACGAAAAACGTATGCATGGAGGTTCTGATATGACTATTGCAAAGAATTCGGGAAGTGAGTGGGAAGACCAAGACCCAGGAGATTTGTTAGGAAACGTTTCGGACAGTGAAAGTGAAATTTCCAATAACAAGGATCCTATAAGTCCGACTATGGAACAAACTGAAAACGTACAAGAAGGAAGAACATTCCGAAAACCAACTCACTCGAGAATAGTAACAGGCTCAAGGTCACAGGAAACAGTAACTGCAGAGCCAGCACAGGACATTGAACCTATGATTACAGATGTACCTAAGACACAAAACATCGGTATCCAGACTGGCATTTATGCATACAAAAAGGTGATCCAAACAATTCAAACAGTTTCAGTTGATGGGAGAGAAGAAATCAGAAAGGAGAAAGAGGTTTATTCTTCCATTGTTTTTAAACAATAACATTTGAAATCTAAGGGAAAAAAGAGAAAGACAAGAGATGTCTAGTTATGTTAAAAAAAGAGAAAAGACCTAACCAAGGCGGTTGTTTCGTTTAATGTGGAAAGGAAAAAAAAATAAAGTGTGTTTTTGTTTTTCAGCGTTTATAATTTCTATTGCGAGGACGCAACTTTTTTCAGAGGCATGGGTAATGTGACGGGCAGAAAGGTGCATGACGACATAGCTATGTAAAAATACAGTGTATATTAAAAGGTCGGTAGTTTTGGCACACTTATAAGATAAGACGGGAAACGCTACGATCATATTGAAGCGCGGGAATATTAGTACCTGTAGTATTTAGCCGGGCCAATCAGAAATTGAGCGCGAACAGCGACGCGGGAACGCCGTCCAATCACTTGTGTGGAGGAGCGTATTCTTTAACTTCCGATTGGTTGGAGAGGCGGAAAGCGCGGTAATCACGTGGTCGGACAACAGTATATAAGTGTGGAAATCTGCCAGAAAGGGGAAAGAGGAGAACAAGGAAAGAAATTACAGAGAATTAGAAATCGCCTATTGTTTAGAGTTTGGTAAGTCTTGAATAGTGATATATAGATCGGAATACTGAAGAAGTTGCCCGTTCAATAAAAGCTATATCAAAGACATAGCCACGACTAGCTTGGTCAGAACTGGGGTATCGTTACACCCAAGTTAAAGGAGCCTAGTAGTCACGACTAGGTTGTCGCGACTACATTATAAGGGCAAGTTATAGAGACCCGGTTGCAGTCGCGATCAAAGTGATTGCGACTTGGGATACTGTTAGAAATACCGGCGTTGTTCACGACTCAGTGGTAGTCGCGAACCTAAAAGGCCGTCGCAACTCACAATCACGACTCAAAGGCACGACCATCTCATAGGTTAGGTCGTAGTCGCGGCGTATAGCCACAACTCATTGTAACAGCGCTCAGAGGTTCAGGTGGTCACACACACAGGTACATCTCGGCCAGGGTTTGTTGATATCATATCGGAGAGAGACTTTCCATCAACGAACCGAGGTGTTAGTTTACGATACAGTGCCCACAGAAATTATTTCAGAGTCATGCAAAGGCTTCTTTGACTGGTTAGGAATAGTCGGGTTTCTTTTCTTTACCCTAGTCACGACCTATCGCAGATTGAAGGGATGACACATTGTTCTCTTATTATTATTATTATTATTCTGCCATGTAAAATGTCTTAATTGCTTCACTGTATGTGTTTTCTTTAAGTTCGAATTTTAGTTTAGTCACTTTATCCTCAGCAAGTTATCTGAAGGAATCCACTTAGTTTTCACTGACCGCTGTGTCCGTCAGTGCCGAGGTACGGCAGTGTTCACGGCGTTTAAGGCCAGATAAAAGTTCGAACACGCTGCACGTTACAGGTGTTTTACATAACGAGTTGGAATGGCGTAGTCATATTTCGCGAGAGCCATATGTAAAACACCCACCGATTCAAACACACATCGCGTTCTGTCTATATCTTCCACTGAAAGATAGAACCTAATGGTTCTCACACGACGATATACTAACAATCAGACACACAAGCCGTGAAATTTAGAATTCGCGGCTGGCTCGGCTATATCGTGGTAGCATGGCGAGCTAGCTAGCTAAGTTGTGCAAGCCTTAGAGGTTATTACCGCTATTACCGCTTAGTTTCATATCGCCCGAAATATCAGCCAGAGAACACGCAGGAGTAGGAAAATGTTGGGAACGATTTGCCAACTTATGTTTTATTTACAGCATTACAGCGGGGTTGAAAATGATTGTTGACATTTGTAATCAACTCGAGTCGATAATTCCAAACAAGCAGTCAATTGATTCGTGCGCACTTAGTTCCAACGTGTCTTCGCGTTCATTTGCGATAAACAGGAAAGAAGGAATACTTGTTATTGAAATTCTAATTTTATTGATAACTTTCGATAACATGCTCCTATTAGTCCAAATGGGGAGCCCCACAAATTATGTGACACAATGTATGACAGGATATAATCAACGATATATGCTCGCGATTAAGCAATTACCGCCCACACTTCTTTTTGACATAGGGATACTCGCTGCTCGAATGGTGTAATCCAGTGTCTCTGTAATGCTATATGTCAATAAGAAATGGAATCAGCTCCATGCTGTTTTTTTGCAACTTCCGTCACATTATATAACCCAACACGCAACAAATTCCCGACTGGTGTAGTCGGAAATCTGAAGAGGAAATTTATTTTATCGAACAAGTGCGGTCTCGGAAACCATAAAGGTCAGATCTGGCAAAGTCGTAGGCGGGCTATCTTCTACACAAAGGTTCTAATTGTTTGTAAAATATCCACTGAAGTGACAACCGTTACTTATTCCCAGTTCCATATTCGACATTCGTTATCAATCAATTTTATCGTTTGGTAAAGAATGTCGAATAAGGAGCTGGGAATAAGTAACGGTTGTCAATCCCCCCCCCCCCCCCCCCCCCATCTTTGGAGAGCAGATTGGATGTCAGATCACATATGTACTATCCTGAGCGGCACTTCGGAAAGCACAGCGGCGAAATTTGTTAAGACGTACACCACGTTAACGATACACTTCCTTTTTTATCAACCAACGCTAACCGTGCTCATACCGGATAAATAAGTGGGAGAGTTGGGCAATTACTCTCTCAACAGCTCGGTGGTTCTCTTCAGGCATTTCTGTTTTCCACACCTACAAAACTGTTCGGCACGATATCATATGACCTGGCTGGTGAAAATGCTGTAGCCACACCTCAATCACCCCCAATACAATAAACGAATGAATATAAAAGCTAGAATGACCGTCTCCGTGGGCCATTGACGACCCTTCCGCTTGTCCGTGTGCGGAAGCCTCAGAGTAGTTGTTTTGCACAATCGTATGCCATAACTATCCCATTACTTACATAAAAGCTGAAAGCTACGTCAGCGTTCTGACGCCAGTTGATGTATTTTTTTTACCTGTGCTAAGTTGTTATAACAAGTTAACTAACTTGTTATAACAACTTAGTAACTTGTTATAACAACTTAGCTAACTTGTTATAACAACATAGCTTAACTTGTTATAACAACTTAGCTTAACTTGTTATAACAACTTAGCTAACTTGTTATAACAACTTAGCTATCTTGTTATAACAACTTAGTAACTTGTTATAACAACTTAGCTAACTTGTTATAACAACTTAGCTAAGTTGTTATAACAACATAGCTAACTTGTTATAACAACTTAGCTTAACTTGTTATAACAACTTAGCTATCTTTTTAATCATTGCCCCCTAGGTCAGTTTGTCCCTTCCTTGGGGCTGATAGTAATTGGTCAAAATGCATTTAACCCTTTACCTAACGTAACAGCCAAAAACGGCCAGCACTGTACACAAAAATCGCTATTCAGTCTTTTTTATATTTACATTTTATGCTTCCAAAACAATGGTTATGACCCCTCATTCGAACGAGCTCGTTGCGCTCATTCCAATGACGGATCATACCCTGTGTTTTGGATGGAAAAAATGAAAATTTTTTGTTACACGAGAATTCTTTCACGAATATCGTCTGCTACTAGCGTTAGGTTATGGGTTAATGTGTCCCACGGACGGAGCTACATTAGAAGCACTCTATCCAACAAAATGACAAAAACTTAAAAAAAAAAACAAACTTAAATAAGGCTCACAAATTCTGAAATATCTTCGAGCTTTTTCAATAACGCCCTTTAAATATGGATATCGGGGGTTCTGGGTGACACAACGCAATTTGCCCCGACCAGGCATCAAACTCACAACGCTTTATTTATTTATTTATTTATTTATTTATTTATTTATTTATTTATTTATTTATTTATTTATTCATTTATTTATTTATTTATTTATTTATAGGTATTTAAGATCATATATTTCGGTCGGCACAAAATGGCTACTTCATTGGGGAACTTAACGCTTGAAAATAGTCCTGTGATGGCTGACCAAATAATATGCGTAGTGAATGTGAAAAACAAACAAAGCCTAATTTCTCATGCACATAGTGGTCAGCCTACATTCCAAGGGTGGGCCAGGCTACGTGATCACTCAGTCACGGGAAAGCCAACCGTTTTGCGTGGTCAAAATTATGCAGTGAGTATGAAATACCAAACATTTCTTTTTTGTTTTCTGTTGCTGGTCTTCTCTAAGCAGGACCTACCCACTTGATCCTGAAAACGCAGCTCATTTTGAAGGCATACTGTATCACCTCTTGTATAACGTAAAAATGGAAGAATCGTGAAAAAATATTTTGTCTTAGACAGTAACGGATTTAGACGGAGCGCATCCGGTGCGCGCCTCCTCTATTTTTCCCCGAGACATGTCGGAGCGCACTACTAATGGGTCGAAAACATCACACACCTTTACACAAGCAGTTTTTTAACGTTTTGAGAAATAGCCCTTACTATATCTTACTGAAACAATGTAAATATGGGCTTACTTGGAACCGGCTTATTAAGCCGGTTCCAACGATATCCACATTTACATTGTCCTCACCCCCCCCCCCCCCTCCGCCTTTAGAGATGGGGCAATCATCACGCACCCTGTTGTTTCATGGCTCAGTTTCAGACTAAGACATGCCCCATTTCAGAAATCCTGGATCCGCCTCTGTTAGAGGGGGCAACGACGGCCTATTCACGTGTAGCAAACTGTGCGACTTGACCTTTAATTATTTTGCCAACAAGGCCTTTTTAGAAAAACTAATCAAACTTTTATTTAAAGATACACCTTATTAAAACATTACCAATATAAATTCACAGTACTTAAATAGTACTGTGAATTTAGTTACTTATTCCCGTTTCCTTATTCGACATTCAAAATTCGAAAAAAATTACCGGATATTTTGGTGTTGATGGGTGGCCCCCGAGGAATAAAGAAGATTGACACCTCAACCGCCGCAATCGAACCACATATAGAGGCCCTACCAAGGCCCCAAAAAAGGCAAGTTAAAAAATATCACCAAAGCAGGTTAAAATCACGGGATATTTTGGTGTTGATGGGTGGCCCCCGAGGAATAAAGAAGATTGACACCTCAACCTCCCCAATCGGACCACATTTAGGGGCCCTACTAAGGCCCCCAAAAAGGGCCAGTTACAAAATATCACCAAAGCAGGTTAAAATCACGGGATATTTTGGTGTTGATGGGTGGCCCCCGAGGAATAAAGAGGATTGACACCTCAAACGCCCCTCAAACGCCCCAAACGCCCCAATCGGACCACTAAGGCCCCAAAAAGAGCCAGTTACAAAATATCACCAAAGTAAGTAAAAATTATCGGATATTTTGGTGTTGATGGGTGGCCCCCGAGGAATAAAGAAGACTGACACCTCAACCGCCCAAATCGGACTATATTTAGGGGCCCTACTAAGGCCCCAAAAAGGGCCAGTTACAAAATATCACCAAAGCAAGTTAAAATCACGGGATATTTTGATGTTGATGGGTGGCCCCCGAGGAATAAAGAAGATTGACACCTCAACCGCCCCAATCGGACCTCATTTAGGGCCATACTAAGGCCCCAGAATGGGCCAGTTACAAAATATCACCAAAGCAAGTTAAAATCACGGGATATTTTGGTGTTGATGGGTGGCCCCCGAGGAATAAAGAAGATTGACACCTCAACCACCCCAATTGGACCACATTTAGTTGCCCTACTAAGGCCCCAAAAAATCACCAGTTAAAATCACGGGATATTTTGGTGTTGATGGGTGGCCCCCGAGGAATAAAGAAGATTGACACCTCAACCGCCCCAATCGGACCTCATTTAGGGCCCTACTAAGGCCCCAAAAAGGGCCAGTTACAAAATATCACCAAAGCAAGTTAAAATCACGGGATATTTTGGTGTTGATGGGTGGCCCCCGAGGTATAAATAAGATTGACACCTCAAACGCCCCAATCGAACCACATTTTGGGGCCCTACTAAGGCCCCAAAAAGGGCCAGTTACAAAATATCACCAAAGCAAGTTAAAATTACCGGATATTTTGGTGTTGACGGGTGGCCCCCGGGGAATAAAGAAGATTGACACCTCAACCACCCCAATCGGATCACATTTAGGGGCTCTGGTAAGGCCCCCAAAAGGGCCAGTTACAAAATATCACCAAAGTAGGTTAAAATCACGGGATATTTTGGTGTTGTTGGGTGGCCCCCGAGGAATAAAGAAGATTGACACCTCAACCGTCCCAATCGGACCACATTTAGGGCCCTCCTTAGGCCCCAAAAGGGCCAGTTACAAAATATTACCTATGGTGACAAACATCGCCAGATATTTTGATGTTGGTGTGCGACACGAGAAGAAAAAAGAAGATTCCATGGAACGTCATCCCTAAATATGAGAATATGAGGAATGACGAATTGTGGCTCAGTAAGAATTTTCTCGTGGCCCTTATGACCCTGAGGATATGTGGAATGGCAAGTTGTCCCTCATTGCAGTCGGCTTTTCATATATCGAAAAGGGCATCCTGAAGGCCAGCCAAGTAACAGAAAGAGATTCCACAAGTGTATCTCTATGTAACATGGTCCGTAAATATCCCAAACCGGGGCCCAACTTCCACTACACAATTTACTCACCTTATCCTAACTTCCTTTCCTTCCTATCTCTAAGTCTTGGCATGCCCAAGGCCCTGCCTGATGTTTGCTGCCTTCTCCACGCATAGCAATACCATCCATTTCCCTCCCACTTTCCTATTCTTTCTAAAATCTGGCATACCAACGGGCCTGTTGGTATCTGCTTGCTACGTCTTGCATGCCAGCACTACCCATTCCTCCCAACTTCCCTATTCTTCTTAAGACCTGCCATGCCCGAGGGCCTACCTGATGTCTGATTGCTCCGCCATTCATGCTAACACTAACCATTCCCTCCCACTTCCCCTTTCGGTTGTCTACTTACTATGCACTCTACCACCACCCATTCCCTTCTACTTGCTTACTCTTCATGTGGCCTTAACTTGCCCAAGGACCTGACTGTTGCACGTCTGCTATGATATGCGTGCTAACTCCTGCAGTTGAATACCTGGGTCATAGAGTAGTCAGAACACGCCACAAAAGTTAATTATAGTAACAAAACACCGATCTTACTCCAAGTATGGGGCTCTTTTGTTCTACCGGAGTACATACCTCATCAATCGAAAATACCCCTTATGGGTCATATAACACTTCGCGCGACTCTGTTTGGGTAACATGAAGTCGATGTCGGTGATTTGGGGTAACTGTCGAGCTTATTTTGGTAATTCGCAAGACTCCCGTTGAATCGAACACATCCTTAGAACAGACCCCGTCTGTTTAGAGGCCATTGGGTCAAATGGTAACAACAAGCTAACATAGAAACCAAGATGGTAGTCTCCAATGTGCATGCTCACTAAAACCACATATCACTATCGGGATGAGGTCACAACATGCCCGCTCTCCTCCGCTTCTATGACAACCGACGTGACACCCACAATACCCCGCGGTATGCTGTCACTTCTGTGGTATGCTACCCCCCCCCCCCCCCCCCCCCGAAATCACCCAGATGGGGCTCATTTGGCACATTTCATACTACTCAGAATAAATATAACGTGCGGCGAAATGATAATACGCGCACACGAAATAATAATCCATGCACACGGGAATAATAATCCTTGTGCCCGGATTATTATTTTGTATGTACCGATTATCAATTCGCCTTCGCGGATTATTAACTCGTGTGCTCGGATTATTATTTTGTGCGCACGGATTAAAACTTAAGGTATCAGGACCCCCACCCCCGCTGTCCCAAAAGACGGACCTGCTATATATACTTACATGCATGGGAATCCTGTTCAGTGGCGGAACCAGAATCCTTTATAGGGGGAGAATTCCAATGGAGGGGGGAGCGATATGACGCGTGTATATTTCAAAGACCGCAGACAGGAAGGGAAGAGTGTAGTCAGGTGAATCACCCTCTCCCATTTGTGTGACCTGCCGGTGGTATTTGCGGGGGGAGGGGGGGGGGGGGTGGGTGGTGGAGACTGCAAGTAGGGGACATGCTCCGTATGGAGGGGTATCCTGAGTGGAGAAGCCGACATGCCGTACCCGGGAGTGGAGGGCGGGGAGTCGTCCCCCAGACAAAACAAAATCACTGTGCATTTGAATCAAGTTTTCTGGTGGCTTTTAGGGTAGATCGCCACATTTTTGGATGACCCACATTTTAGAGACAAGGTTTATAAACGTATATGGCTCATAAGTATCTGCATCCGAACTTGCAAAATTCCAGTGGATTTATGTTTATCAGCTGAGTTTGTATGTAAATAAAGGAAAGAAAGTCACTGTGTGCGTAAGAGAGGGTGGCTGGATGTGACAGTTTTGGAGAGGGGCAAATGAGGGATAGAGAGAGAGAGAGAGAGAGAGGGGGGGTGGCTTCAAAGACTGTGGTCGGGGGCAAATGCCCCTTCATGACTTCCTGCAGCGCCGCCACCGGATTCGGGACCTCTCCCCGAATTATAAATTTTTGGAGCTCTATAAGCGACTCTGAAGCCTCCTTAGAGGAGGTAAGGCCATTGGTGGGGGCCGGTTATCCTTCCTCGGTAAATTTTTCAGTTTCAACTGTGAAGCTTTGAGAGTGGGGTCGAAATCATATGTGGCAGTTTGTATTTATTATGAAGAGGGGGGGGGGGGGGTGCAATGTAAATCTATTTGGGGGCGAGCTGTGTGCATTTTCGCATGCCCCCGCCACTGATCCCAACCTTCCCAGGGCCTACCAAAAATATATATAATACCGCCAAGATTAGACATGTAGCGGACAAGCATAGGCATATGTTGCCATCCCAGTCAACCTTAGGTGACGTCCCATCCCAAATTCCCCCGGCATTGTGAAGTACTTTTTGATGGCTGCTTTATAGGCCCTTTTAGACATCTGAATTTTATATCTTCGCTGACATATTTTTGCGCCCCCACCTCTCAACAAGAGATCCCCCCCCTCTCTCCCGCCACGCATGCATACACCTACTTACTGCCACGGGCCCAGAGTGCAGCGATGTGAGGTCTTACGCAGACTTCACTTCGTCCTAACTCGCCTATCGCACGTTAAAAAAGGGAAGCATGTCTAACAAGGACGGACCTCGGGTCATTAGGTTACCCCTCCTGACCTTCCTTTTTTGAAGATATGAGGAGGCGATAGCGACCGAGGGCCGAAGGGTCCTAGATAACTTAGGTTCAAACAAGAACAAGTAGACCTAAGAATTGCTATTTCAGCGTTAAGATGGTGGGATGCCAGTATACCAAGGTCACAGGATGGATGCCATTTTGACTTAATAACCTATACCATAGTTTTTATATCTTTCATTTCATGCGCACGGATTATTATTCATGTGCATGGATCAAAGGAGTGGTGCTCGTTTCTTTCGAGCAAGATCTGGGGAACCCCGCAGTGGACCCCGGAAATGACGTCATAGTCACGTGACTGGGTGCCGCCATTTCATGGTAACGCGCTTGGCCGGCCATTTTGTGATGTCATCCCCATGGTGAAACGTTGTATCACTGCGCATGCGCAGCCCGTGTTGTTATGGTAATACGCGTTTCCGTCGTCCATTTTGTATACAGGGCGCCGCCATCTTGGTTTGTATAGTAGCACGCGGCTGCTAGGTAACCCAAAGGCATCTAATAAGACGGGGGTATGTTTGGAGGGTATGTTCGATGCGATGGAAGTACAACGAGTTACCCAGATGTTCCCGTGAACGACTTATTTTCACCGGAAATCACCAAAATGGACCGGAATTATTTTAGAATATTGACCCTAATAGCACCACGTAGTGTTATAAGATCCATAAAAGGTGTGTTCCTTATCTAGCTCGAATTCCTTAAGAATCCTCGTTCAGTAGTACGTATTTTATACCTTTTCTGTTCTACCTGACTTCTATCTACTCTAGTATACTGATTATCCCTGACTGTCCCTGTCGATTCTTATGCTTGTTCTACCCATGATATGATGGCATCGTCCATGTATTCATGGCTCTCTCTTACCTTAGTAGATTATTTGGCTTGTTCTCCCCGTGATATGACTATTATCTACACTATTTGTTGGGCTTACCAGTAGACCCAGACATAGCTACAGGTGACACTTTTCCGACGGGCTATCGGTGCCCCGTTTTCTTCGTATGAGGTCATGGGGGCTATGAGGGCCATAAGGAAATGTCATTACTCTCATCCTCGTCTCGGTATTTTGTCACCACGGTCCACAGAATCCCAATTTTGGAATCCCTTTCTAGTATCTGGATGGCCTTCAGAATCCCCTTTTCACCGTATGAGGACTATGAGGGCCTTAAGGAAATGCCATTACTCTCATCCTCATCTCCACATTTGTCCCCACAGTCCACAGAATCCCAATTTTGGAATCCCTTTCTAGTATCTGGATGGCCTTCAAAATCCCCATTTTCACCGAATGAGGCCATAAGGGCTATGAGGGCCACAAGGAAATGCCATTGCTCTCATCTTCGTCTCGGTATTTGGACGCCACGGTCCATAGAATTCCAATTTTGGAATCCCTTTCTTGTATCTGGATGGCTTTCAGAATCAGAATCCCCTTTCATCGTATGAGGCCATGCGGGTTATGAGTGCAGTAAGGAAATGCCATTACTCTCATCCTCATCGCGGTATTTGGGTACTCTTTTTCATCGTAGGAGGCCATGAGGGCTATGAAGATCTCATAGACATCATGGCCCTATGGCCTCATCTCGGTATTTGGGGACCCCCACCCTATGGGCAAACCATTACTGGTACCCCATTATGGAATAGGACTAGCCTTTGGCGTCCTCATAGCCCTCATGGCCTCACACGAAGAAAACGGGACGCAGATGGCCCGTCGGGAAAGTATCAACTGTAGCTATGTCTAGGTCTACTGGTAAGCCAGATAATGGTAGACTAGTGCAGATAATAGTCATAGCACGGGTAGAACAAGCCAAATAATCTACTAAGGTAAGGGAGAGCCAGGAATGCACGGACAATGCCATATCATATCATGGGTAGAAAAGGCATAAGAATCTATCTACAAGGACAGTCAGCGATAATCAGTATACTAGAGTAGATAGAAGTCAAGTAGAACAGATATGTTATAAAATATGTAGTTATAAACGAGGATTCTGATGGAATTCGAGCTAGATAAGGAGCACATCTCTTGTAGATCTTATACCACTACGTGGTACTATTAGGGTCAATATTCTAAGAGAATTCTGGTCCGTTTCGGTTATTTCGGGTGAACAGCAGTCGTTCTCTGGTTCATTTGAGTAATTCGTTGTACTCCCATTGAATCGAACGTACCCTCCAAACATACCCTCATCTTATTAGATGCCTTTGGGTCACCTAGCGACCACGTGCTACCATAGAAACAAGATGGCGGTTCCCTATATACAAAATGGACGACGGAAACGCGTATTACCATAACGACACGCGCTGCACATGTGCAGTGACACCACGCGTCACCATGAGAATGAAATCACAACATAGCCGCACACGCGGGTAACCAAAACGTCACTTCCGGGGTACACCGCGCGGTCCACCAGATCTTGCTCGAAAGGTACGTGACATACTACTGATCAATAATCCATTTACACAGCTTATTAATTTGTGTGCACGGAATATTATTTCGTGCGCACAGATTACAATTCACGTGAATGATTTTATTAATTCGTTCGCATTGATTATTATTTTGTTGACATGGATTATCATTTCGTGTGCGTGGATTATTAATTTACGCACACGGATTATTAATTCAAACGCACGGATTATTAATTCAAACGCACGGATTATTAATTCGTTTGCCTTGATCATTACTTCATGCACGGATTATTAATCTGTGCGCCTGAATTATTAGTTTGATTGCTTGGATTATTCATTTGTTCGCTCTGATTAATATTTCGTGTGCACAGATTATTAATTCGTGCGTATGGATTTTAAAAAACATATGTCACCTCACCGGCTCCATACATATGCTCTCCGGACCATTGTCAATTATTTTTATTTTTAATTTTATAGATTAATTATACTCGAGATTTCTTGGGTAAGACAATTAATTCCAAATGCCCATGTACAGACATGGTGGTTTTGTGTGCTAAAGTGTACTACAGGTCTGTTTTTGCACCTGCATTCAACCGTAGCTAACCCTGTTTCTGTCGGGTTAGTAGGCTAGAGTGCTTGTTATTGGATCGCCGCTGCTCGGTGGTTCTTTCCATCTTCTGTGGCGCATAATCCACCGTCCATTAAAGTGTCATAAAAGCCTAGTAAAACATGAAAACAATGAATGATAAACTAACAATCAAAGAGTTTGCATATTTAGTTTATAAGCACAAAAACAAAGAACAAATATTGGATCAATGAGTACTGTAAAAATTATGTGCAACTGGAAGCAGAGAATCCAAAGTAAAACAATTTGAAGCAGAAGAATACATTAAAATACAGTGCATGTATGATCAATTATCTAAGAGCAATTACAGCTCTTGGATAACCGTGTGTATTTGTGTTTCCAAAGCTGAATGGAATAGTTCAAAATATTAGGCATAGCGACCAGTATTCATGCAACATTCACGTGTAAATGCCATTGCCCCTGTATCGATGTGCAACCCATCATCTAATTCGCTAAAATGGCCGAAACAAATAGCCGCGACCGGATAATTCAGTAAAAACATGCAGGTAATAAGAGCACACGCTTTTGTTTTCAGTTTGGCGTACGAATCACATCCAGGTGCAACTGAAGAATAAATTTTATCCCAACTCGGATATATTTTTTGCCGGTAAAAAGTCCGGTATCCGGTAATGTTTCCAGTGAGTGTATAAAACTACGTTTTAAAGTACTAAAAGTAGCCCCGAACGTGTGAAAAGTGACAATTTAATAAAACTTACGCACTGAAATTTGTATAAATGAAGATGAAGCAATGTTTATTTTATTGAAGGCTATCTTCAAGCGAAATTTACGGCAGCGTAGAGCCGCCACACCGTAATATATTTCCATGGATTCCTAATCTGTTTTTAAAGATTACTAATCTGTTTAAATAGATTACTAATCTGTTTTTACAGATTACTAATCTGTTTAAACAGATTACTAATCCATTTTTACAGATTAACTAATCTTTTTTTACAGATTAACTAATCTGTATTTACAGAATACTAATCTGTTTTTACAGATTAACTAGTCTGTAAAAACAGATTACTAATCTGTTTAAACAGATTACCAATCTGTTTTACAGATTAACTAAGTAATCTGTAAATACAGATTAGTTCATCTGTTTAAACAGATTAGTAATCTGTAAATACAGATTAGTATTCTGTTTAAATGAATTAGTAATCTGTAAATACAGATTATTTAATCTGTTTAAACAGATTATTTAATCTGTTTAAACAGATTACTAATCTATAAATACAGATTAGTTAATCTGTAAAAACAGATTAGTAATCTGTAAAAAGAGATTAGGAATCCTGGAAACATACTACGGGGTGGCAATCAACTCACTATTTATGTCACTAAAACGATTTAGCCGAGGTGCACGACGGGTGAATTTTGCCATACTTGTCAAATGGAGGTGTAGCTAATTCGTGTGCGTGAAATATGGATCTGTTTGTTAGCAATGAAGGGATTTAGCAGAACGTTTTGAGGGAAGAAAACATTTATAATTTGAAGAAATAAAAATGAAGTTGTGTAAAAGCCCTTTTTAAAAAAGGGGGTTCATAATTTATTTTCAGTTACCGTTTCGTCAAACACATGCCGAGGTGATAATACATATTAAAACCAACATACGATTTATTAATCATTATATAGTATTAAGGCGCGAGAATGGGAAAATCATCGGCAATATTATTGGAAAAGAGTACTATTTATATTAGTGGATACCAGTACTAGTACCAGATTTCTGCATGCCCTATCCCTTGATACCCACCCAAAGCCTCAGAACCATTAAGACTGGGGCCCCGCGCGCCCACTTCATCAATCTCTATGTGTGGGATCCATGTGGTGGACCGGGCCTGCCCCCTCCCCCCCCCCCCCAAAAAAAAAAAATCGAACTGTTATTTAGAGTTTTTAACCCTTATCTTCGCTCCGGAGGCACCAGAATGGATCCCAGAGCTTCTGGATTTAAAACAAAAAATCCGGGAAAGGGTCTCCTGACTCACAGCCGTGGGAAGAAAGCTCTACTGGTTGTTAATTCCAGTCGCCCACTTAACATATTGTATATGACACACAATAATGTGTATAATGGACGATTGGAATGAATAACTTATGAATTGTTTAGGATTTAAAACTTCGACCCCCTCCCCCTTCCCCTCAAAGAGGTGCCATCCAGGTACTCCTCGAATTTTGGTTTCTCTTTATCCTGTATGCCACACAAAAACCAGAATCATTTACCACAATTTCGGTTACAATCAGGCTAGTCAAAGTTCCGCCGGTACTTGGTTTAACGGAACCCAGACGGTACTGGGCCGTACCGCGGTACCGGTACCGGTACCGGTACCGGTGTCGGTACCTTTAACAACACATAAAAAGGTCATTAAATGACAATGAAACAATGTATGCTATGGAATATATTCCTAACAAATAAATCGGTTATGTGAACCGAGTTCTTAAGATTCGAATATTCGTGGGACATCGCGTCACTTCGAGTATAAACTTGTGGGTGGACGAAACTTCGAACTTTAAACCTGCTCTCTGCGTCGACTCGGCACCTTCAGTGACGATCTTTGGTAGATGCCTTCGACGTTCTAAATAACAGATTTTATAATTAGACACACGCGCATTGGAAACTTGAAAAAGACAGCTATCCAGTACTTAGAGAACACTGAACATGGTCTCTCGATGTTCTACAAAACATGGGGTCCCGGAGGGACCATGTTTGAGTGTTGCTCTGAAATTTTATATACAGTCCGAGGTGTGACTGACTCGAGTACCGAGTACCGCCGGTACTTGGCTTCAGAACCGGTACCCCGCAAAAACGGTCCCGTTTCTGTGGTACCGGTGTCGTTACGGGTACCGGTTGACAAGCCTGCTTACAATTCTTGTGATTTTTTTACACTCTCTTTTCCCGGAATTCATAACCCCGGCCCGTCCTGGCGCGCGATGTCTTTTAAATATTTTTTCGTAACACCGCACTTGGCCACTGAACCCTTCCATTGAACGGCTCGCTATTAAGTCCCTCACCTGCCTACTCAATCCTGTTGGGTTATTGGAATTCCAAATAGTGAATGTCCTGTTCAGAAATGGCCCACCTCTATTTATCATTTCAGAGATAGCGCATTTCGGACTGAGTCCCTGAAATTATGTGCGTGTTAGATAATAGAAAAGAAATAAAATAAGTCGGATTGCTATTGAGCAAAACAAACGCAACCGTCACTTTTTATTATTTGGATGTATTTCGGCATGCGTTTGAAGGAAGGACAAAACTCTTTTCTCGGTAATATTTCCAGTAATTTCCCCATTCTGAGGTCTAGATATATAATCCATTTTACTATTTTCGAAATTGGGGATGTGGAAGAGGGCACGATCGATATGCCGCTGACAGATTTCGAACATGGGATTGGCGTCTTCGGTCCTACTGTTGTTAGTCTAGAGACCCTTCCCCGGATATTTTTTTTCAAATTCTGAAGCTCCTCGGATATCGATTCATGTGCCTGAGGGAAGGTGAGGGTTAAAATAAAAGCAATAAGTGACAGTTTCGATTTTTGATTTAGGGGCCGTTAGCCCCCCCCCCCCCCCCCCCCCCCAGCCTCCACAGGGAGCTCGGGAATAGGGATTGATGGCGTGAGCTCAAAAGGTCCCATTCTTAATGGCTCCTACAGCTTTGGGTGAGAATCATGGCGTAGAGCATACATGAATCTAGAACTGGTACTAGTATCCAATGGCATGGATAGAACTCTTTTCCGGAAATACTGTGGGTAATTTGATGATATTTTGACGTCTAGCTACTATATTTCAACATTACTTTGAGTGTTGCTTTCAATATTTATAATCACCTCGGCGTGTGTATGGCAAAACGCTAAACTGAAAAAATAGCTTTACACAGCTTTACTCCTTTAAATTACAAATGGTTTCTTTCCAAACAAATTCTGTTAAAGCCCTTCATAGTGAACAAACATATCCATATGTCACATACACTGATTAGTCACATCTGTGTTTAGCAAGTATGATAAAATTCACCTCATCACACCAAAATATCCCGTGATTTTAACCTGCTTTGTTGATATTTTGTAACTGGCCCTTTTGGGGGCCTTAGTAGGGCCCTAAATGTGGTCCGATTGGGGCGGTTGAGGTGTCGATCTTCTTTATTCCTCGGGGGCCACCCATCACCACCAAAATATCCCGTGATTTTAACTTGCTTTGGTGGTATTTTGTAACTGGCCCTTTTTGGGGCCTTAGTAGGGCCCCTAAATGTGGTCCGATTGGGGCGGTTGAGGCCACCCATCAACACCAAAATATCCGGTAATTTATTTATTGGTGTTTAAGGTCACATATTTCTGCACAATGGCAAACCATGACCGTGACAGTTTTACGGGTGGAGGAAGAGTATTCGGAGAGAACCACCGAGCAACGGCGAGCAACTGTCAACTCCCCCAACATACCAACTCCACACAAGCAGGGTTAGCATTGGTTGACAGGTGCACCATCGACGTGCACTACGCTTTAGTACACGTCACTGTGCCCCCGCACGAGCAATGGGGGTGAAGTGTCTTGCCCAAGAACACAACGCGGTTGCCGCAGATGGGATTCGAACCGAGGACTCTCGGCTTGCAGCCTGCACCTCTACCAACTGAGCTCCCCCCCCCCCCCCCATTAACCCATTATCTAACGCTAGTAGCAGACGATACTCGTCAAAAAAATTCTCGTGTAACTAAAAATTTTCATTTTTTGCATCCAAAGCACAGGGTGTTACCCCTCATTGGAATGAGCGCAACGCGCTCGTTCGAATGAGGGGGGTCATAACCTGTGTTTTGGAAGCATAAAATGTAAATATAAAAAAGACGGAATAGCGATTTTTGTGTACGGTGCTGGCCGTTTTTGGCCTTTACTTTAGGTAAAGGGTTGAACGCATTTTGACCAATTACTCTCAGCCCCAAGGAAGGGACAAACTGACCTAGGGGGCAATGATTAAAAAGATAGCTAAGTTGTTATAATAAGATAGCTAAGTTGTTATAACAAGTTAGCTAAGTTGTTATAACAAGTTACTAAGTTGTTATAACAAGTTAGCTAAGTTGTTATAACAAGTTAGCTAAGTTGTTATAACAAGTTAAGCTAAGTTGTTATAACAAGTTAGCTATGTTGTTATAACAACTTAGCTAAGTTGTTATAACAAGTTAGCTAAGTTGTTATAACAAGTTACTAAGTTGTTATAACGAGATAGCTAAGTTGTTATAACAAGTTAGCTAAGTTGTTATAACAAGTTAAGCTAAGTTGTTATAACAAGTTAAGCTATGTTGTTATAACAAGTTAGCTAAGTTGTTATAACAAGTTACTAAGTTGTTATAACAAGTTAGTTAACTTGTTATAACAACTTAGCACAGGTAAAAAAAATACATCAACTGGCGTCAGAACGCTGCCGTAGAAAGCGGAACCTGAACTTCCATTTATGATGACAAGTGAGACTCTAAAATTTCGGATCATCATGCTCCTCAGAATCCAAGAGGTATTGTGTGAAGACACCCACACAGCAAGATAGATTTTTCACAATCAATGTCGTAACTACCATTTTAGGAGGGAAAAGATGAAAATCGAACCAGGCTTTCATTTGTAATTATTAACCCATGGCACACGGGTAGTACAACGGAATTTTTTTTCCAATCCTTCTGTTTTTCTCTTGTTGAAATGTGAATTTAATCAATTATTGCACAATCAAGAATGATAACTGTGGAATTAGTGGTACATGGAATCAAGCGCTCAAGCTACCTGTCAGTTTCACCAAGGATTTTTTTTAAAATACAGATTTTTGTGCATTTTTATTTCTGCTCAAATCGATGATCAAATTACCTGTTGTTTAGAAGAAAACAGAATAAATAGTGATAATTTTTGACTGGAGTAAAAACAAATTACGCCTTTTAGAAATTAATTTTTCAATTATTTCAAAAGCATCAAAGTGGCAGATTATACATTCTCGACGACAACAAACCCCAATAGTTCGTCCGACGGGATTATGAACTGGGTCTCGTTGGCCTCCTTGTCTCCTTTGTTTCTTCCTCCCTTTCGGCTTGTGGACGTTGGATATTACGATTACACTGCTAAAGGGGCTAAACACACGTCGTCCCTGTGCGCCTTGAGAATTTCTAAGGGCACTGAAACTTAGACCCAAAATATTGCTTATGACTCTTCATTGAAATGATCTGGATGAGTTCTTTCCAATGAGGAGTCATAAGCTATGTTTTGGAGGCAAAAAATTTTTAAAATTCTGAAATTTGAAAGGCCATTTTTTGTGAATAGAAACGAAAAAGAAATAAGGGAGCAGTGGTGTAGGTACATGGGCCGGGGACAGAGAGTTTCCGACCTGGAAGTTGCCAGGAACAATCGTTCAAGGCCTAATCCAGTTGGGCAAGGTTGGCTATGTTTCTGGTGACGCAGTGCTTGCAACACACTGGGCTCTTTTACAGGGACCTTCAAGTGGCCAGGAACAATCGTTTCAGGCCTATTCCAGGTTGGTCAAAGCTCTGTTTCAGGTCCTCCAGTGATTGCACCTCATTAGGCTCTTATGGTATTATTTAGCTACACGATGTTGGCCGAAGCAGTTGGGGAAGAAGTTAAATGTGTTGGGTGGCTTTTTAGAGCCAGCTGTGCTCACCTCAGGTATTTTTTTCTGTTTTTCGGCGAATCAGTGTGAGTCGGCCAACTAACGATAAAAAAAATTAAACAAGTTGCAGTAAAAAATCGCTTCGACGATGCAGCCACCTCCTGGCTTAGAAAAAAACTTGACTCTAACTGCACCACAGTGCGTGCCTTGATCTGGGCTCAGAAAAACTTTAAAAAAAAAACAAGTTGACAATTTCGGCTTAAGAGTCTCATATTTCAGAACTTCGCCCAGCGTCTGGTGTAAGGAATAGGACTGGAGGAAGCAAACAACACCCCCCCCCCCCCCACCCTCCTCTCATGTCGTCCCTCTACAACAACGCGAAAAACAAAATAAGAAAAGATCAATACAAAGCACTTTCTTCTTTTCCTTCTACCTCGCCTCCTGCGTTTTCTCAGAGTAAGCGCCTCTGTTTGCAATCATCTCCGGTCCATATTGTGTCTGAAGATGCTCGCAAAGTGTGTAACGCTGTCTCACCTCGTGTTATTCCTTCACCCACTTCTCCTCCTCCACGGCCTTTCTTCTCTGGTTTTCCTGGTACTCTCACTAGAACTCATCCTTCCTCATCTGCGTCTTTTTCTCCTACTTATTTTGTTTCTTCTCCTTCTGCTTCTACTTCTGTATCTAGTATAGTTCAACTAGGAATATCGTACTCCATAAAGACAAAGTCAAATCATCGAGCTACATCTCAGGCCGCTCATTTGATACTATTAACCCTTTACCTAACATGAAAAGCAGACGACACTTGCAAACAAAATTTTTGAATAACTAATTTTTTTCATTTTTTGTCTCAAAAACATAGGTTATGACCCCTCTTTGGAACGAGCTCGTCGAGCTCGTTCAAAAGAGGGGTCATAACCTATGTTTTTGGGAGAAAAAATGAAGAAAAATAATGAAAATTAATTAGCGATTTTTGTGAATAGCGCTGGTCGGTTTTTGGCCCTTACATTGGGTAAAGGATTAAATTCTCCCAATTTTGGCATCCGAGTGGAATTAATTTTGACAAAAGAACTGGCGCCTCTCCGAGGTTTGTAAGCACATCCTTTTGACTGGTAGCTAAAATTTTCGACGTATTGGTCGAGATCCCCACCAGCCATACAGGTGGAGTGTTAACATGGCGACAAATTCAACCACTTTCGCTCTATGTTCAAAGGGCACGGGGCCAGTCCAGTATCACAAAAATAATGCTAAATATTGGCGTGAACTCACGAAGCGAAAATGCAGATCTTGAAGTTAAGCTGTTGTGGAAAATGCTTAGCGATATCAGGGAGAAGTTTAGGTCTGCAAAAAAAATATATATATTTGAGAGGAGAACGTTGAACATCATCAATCGAACGATGAGGAAATTGAAGGGCGTTAACGTTATATCAAATATTGATGATGTTAAATTTGATGTTTAAAAACAATAACAAAGATCAACTGATCGTTCCTTCAAGGCGACGTAATGCGGCATAATCTGACGTCATTGGGGAAGCTGCTGGGGAGTATTTCTCGATATCTATCGAGTCGATAGATATCTAGAAATATCTTTTAGATAATTTGCGATAATTCACAGGCTGGCATATAATAACATGTACGATCACTGGTTGAAGCATCTTGATTGAAACTAAGTGAAGGCACAGGTAAGAACCTCCTACCGTTTCGTCCCCATTTCGTTGCATGTTGAAGCATTTCTCATGCCCCACACTGCCGCATCTCTTTTGCTTTAGCCTTGAAATGGCTTGGTGCCTCATTTGTTTCTCGAAAAGTTCCTTCCAATGGGTTTTGGCATTCAGAACAGCTGTCCTACCAGAAACGCGATAGAGTTGAATAGAGATCATTCAGGTTGCGTTGTCGCTTGCTTGAATGATCGGTTGTTTATTCAGAGGGTATACTTTATTATTTGCGCAACAACCGTTCTGGTAGTTACCAGTGGTCTTACATATTATTTACACCATGCAGGGACGTGGCTAGAGGTGGCCGATTGGGGGGAGAGGTGATGTAGGGTAGTGAATTTCCAACTAGGGGGAGGGACCCGGAGGGGGTAACCCCCTCCCGGTCCCTCCCCCTAGTTGGAAATTCACTACCGAGAAAAAAATTGAAAATGAAGCCATGAAAGGGGGCATAAAAATGATTCTAGTAACTGAAATGCCAACACATTTATAATAGAATTATCAGGTTGTTATTATTATTTGGTATTATTCTTGGAGTTGAATATGTGCTAAACATATGCTCAAGCTGAGAACTTTGAGCAATTCATACTTCCCTGACATTAAATCAGATCTTATGCAGGAATGATCAATTTTCGATGTTTCATCATTTTGTAACTGTGAATGATGGAATTAACTCAGAATAACGATTTTACATGTTGCGATTTTCTAGAAGTGCATTTCGAAGATTTTTTATTACGATAAGTAAACGTGCTATAGAAATCTCGTACTGATTGACATCATGCATACTTATGAAGCTCGATATTGCGTACATTGTAGTCGTAGATAGAAACAGCTGGAATGTTTGCCGATTTGAACGGTTTGAATTTTGGAAAGTAAAGTCGACATCAGCATCTCCAAAGAACCTCTAAAATCCAGAAAGATGGAATTTCCAACTACACAGGACTTGCTCTCCGAATTTCCAACTATAGGGAATTTTGGCCAGGATTTGGGGGGGGGGTGATACATTAACCCCCCCCCCCCCCCCCCCCCCGCTTGTCGCTACGTACCTGACAGATGATATTTATTTGAATTTCTGTTGAATGTTTCTTCAACTTCCGCTAATTGATGGCTTCTTTGTGATTGAGCGACTTTAGGCATTTAGATTTCTTAAACTTTTCATTTTTACTTTCGGGTTTGTTATCTTTTGGAAGTTTTCACATGACACGACTTTCGGTTGTAAAACTTTATATCCCACTGGAAACGTGTGCAACTGCATTTTTCTCTCTTATAGACATGCCAAGTTTCCATCAGAACACAATCTTATGGTGTTACCTCTAAGTTTATCGACTGGAGTATTAGGCTGATTGTGTTTGAGCTGTGTCACCCAGTTCAGTTCGGTTTTCATGTTATTTCGTGTGTCACAAAGGGAGTTCCGGAAGTTTAGTGAATTACAGTTTGAACTCAGCTGAACTGATTTTCAAGTTTCCTGTCCAGTGATCTGATGTATTAATGCACTTATGTACATTTAGTTTCACACATTTTTATGCACCGGCACGTTTTATTTATTGTGTTTTCTCACAGTCCCACAGTTGAACTTGAATATTATTACGTTTGTGTTGCTTCTTTTAATTGACGGTTGCTTCCTGTTGGCAGTTGTTCATCTGTATTTATACCTTACCATTTATTAACCGAGCCATTTGTTAATCCCTACTTGCTTTTACACATATTTCATCATTGGTGTCGGGGCTATTTTATCTTAATACAGTTTACACTCTCGGCTTCGTGTGTCCTGGGGTGAATACTATAACACTTTTACAATTGTATTTTCCGGAATTGTATTTTCTACCTATTAATATAACTGACTAAAATTAATCATTAACATTTTAAAAGATATGGCAATTTGCCAACCGGCAAATTGCCACATCTTTGAAAATGCTAATGGTTCATTCAACCCATTTAAAGTCATAACAAGAAAATACAATTCTGAAAAATACAATTGTAAAAGTTCAGTTGTATTGTCCCCTGGATGAAAGTTATTTTTTGAACGCAGAAGATTTTTCTGCAAGTTATTGCCTTATGCCCCCACTCCAGTTGTTTTCTTCTCTCGTTAAGGAGCTTCCCTAGTAGAATCCTTAAACTTTGAGTGTCTCGTCTAACCAACAATGCCAACATAGCATATCTTTTTGCCATTTGCTGCTAACTGGATCACTTTTCGCCGCCTGTCCTTTTGTTATCTGGAAGTTGAGTGTACATTTTCATTTAGCGTAAGACTCGTGGATGTCAGTCCTAAACCATAAGACATTTCGAAGATATTTAGGTGGCTGTCCTTTGTACTTTTTCTGGTTCATTATATGACTGACCCAGTTCCTTCCCTCGTCCGATTAGCGTGAACGTATCATCCTCCTGGGGTTCCACTGGGGGTTCTTTGACTATCCAGGCAACGCAGCTTCTGGCTTGGTTTACTGGGGTTGAGACGGTGTTTGAATACTCTTCTTATCGGAGGAATTTGTTTTTTTTTTCGTTTCCAGTGTCCCATTTAAGCATTGGATAAACCACGTAGGGGGCACCTAGTACAGGCCTATTGCTCCACAAATAAGAGTTGTGGGTAGATAAAAATGTAATGCATCTCTTCCCCACCCCCTAGCCTTCTTCTCATTAAGGTGTACAACCGTTTTTTATGATAGGCTATGTTTTTTTCAATGCTACAACTTCCATTCTGTAAGGATACCCCCCCCCCCCCCCCCCCCGCCCCTACCCCGTCTATTAATGTAGTTTTGGCAACCGGATAGCCAGTGTCAGTGTTTGAAACTAATCACGTCGCTCAGATCCTCGCGGTTTGGGACCGCCACAACAGAACAGCTGTCTGTTCTATTCTCCTGCATGTACCATTATCATTTTGGCTGTCAGAATTGTGTATCGCTCGCCCTGCAATACCATGCCGTTAATGCTGGGGCTCTACCTACATTGTATCAGTGCATCCAAAAAGTGCTCTTTGTTTCTGCAGCTGAGGATACTGATGCTGGGACATTATTAGTTTGAGAATCTACACACGCTAAAAACTAAAGTGTTAAAAACTACACTTGAAGTGCAGTATTTAACACTTACTAAGTGCTGAACTAGCACCTTGTTCAAGTGTAGATATCCCCGAACTTGACAGGTGTTACAATAATACCACTTGACAAGTGTAATGTCGCGACACTTAAAAGGAAACAACGCAGATGGCGCGGATCAGGCTCGAACTCTCGAGCCTGATCCGCGTCATCTGCGTTGTGTCCTTTTAATTATGTACCCACCAAGCGCAAATCAAATTATGGACGATTCTGGAAGAACCACCAATGCTAGACACATGGGAAGTGCCATCCATTCAAGTTTCAGATGTCTGACGATTGTAATGTCTAAGTGCTTAAAGCATTGCATTTTGAGTGTTAAAATCAAACCCTAAGAGTTAGAATGGGTTTAACACCTTGAAAGTGTCAGTTTTAACACTTTAGTTTTTAGTGTGCATGAGAAACGATAAAACATTTTGCTCTTTGGAGAGTGTCAGAAGTGCAGTCTTCCGGGCTGATGCATGGTAAAACCAGTTGGGTTAAAAATCAACCTAAATCAACTGGGTTGATTGAATATGAACCCAATTGGGTTCATATTCACTCAACCCAGTTGATTTGGGATGATTTTAAATTTTTTTTTTATCTGGGCGCCACTAGTGGGCCTACATACAGTTAGTCTAATGGTGCTGGGGCATTACTAATTTCAACATATTTCATTTCCACGCAGGGGCATAGGGATTTTGATACCCTGTATCTGATCTAAGGTCGCAACCGGAGAACTAGATGGTTTTGAAATTGCAAAGCGACTTTTCAGAAGTTATTCAACGCAACACGGCCAACGTCGAAGGGGAAGTGTCTGTCGCCCTTTTACATACTAAGCCGCTCAATAAAGCGTACCCGTCGGTCGTTTTTAATGAAATATGTCAAACATAGTCTAAACTCTGAAGTGACTAAAAACGTCAAAATGGCAGCAGATTGAAAAAGAAAAAAACCCAGCTGTCTCTTCATTTTTTTCAAGCTCTACAACACACTAAAATTTAAAAAAAAAAGACCCATTTTAATTTTTGACCATATGACCCTCTGCGACGTCACCTTTGCGTTCGGGTATAACGAATGAGAATTTCCAAGGTCGGCACTACATTTTTAGCTTTATTTTTGGGGGGAGATTATATTCCCGAAAGGGGGTGCGGTGGCGTTGCGGTTACCGGTCCTCGTCAGATCACCGAAGTTAAGTAACGTCGAGACGGTTAATCTGTTTTTGTTGACCTGAGCACCGGTTGGCGGTACTTCCGCTGTCAATTTTATCGCCGAAACGAAATGGAAAAAGAAACGGGGTCTTTTTCTTTTTAATAACATACTATTCCGAGTTATGGATGCTTTATTAACATGAGACAATGCATGTTTGTTAATCTTTGGCATCTTATGAGGTAAACCCATTTAAAAACTTAATAAATAATTGCCACTTTCATTTCACTCTTCGCGAGGCAACGTGTCATAAATTTAGACAACTTCACATTTAGGTCGACGTCATCAAAGGTCAACTTGGATGTAGTTCTACTGTAGATGTAAAATTTAACTAATGAGACCCCATTGCCGGCGTGTTCACCACAGTTGGTGTGTAAAGCTAAAATTTATGTCATAGGCTTTTCATATATAGTAGAATAGGTAATGGTGGTACAAAACCCAATATAATCTCAAATCGGTGTGGTAAGTTTCATATGTGTATCATGTATTAAAAGCGCGCAATTAGGCTCAAGAACGTAGGGCTTGTAATTATAAACAGTGAAAATAGGCTAAACTTCCGTGAGGTAAAAACGTCAGTAGTATATAAGGTATGAATCGTGCCTGATTACCCGGACTTTTGGGGGAGCAACTAGTGTTAAATTCCCATAGGAACCGGACTTTTGGGGGAGCAACTTTGGGGGAGCAAAAGTACGGCTTCTTGCAGCTAGATCCACCAAATGGTGTAGGTACTGTATATATAGTATGCTATGGCATGTATAGTGATATATGTACGCATGGGGCAAAAGGTATATATTATGGGTAAGTGATGGAAAGATGATGGTGAAGTTGGGTTTTCTTGAAAGTTTTTCTCGCGAAACGGTTGACGTTGCTATTGACGTCGTGACGTCATGATGCACACGCGACGTCATGGAGATGTTGACCACTGTTATTGTCCAGTATACAATCTGACATAACGTTATTCGGGTCAGTGGATGTCGGACTACTCGTATGGGGTGGCGGCGACATAGTAGTAGTGGTATATATGCATGTAGGTCCCAAGTTAGCCCTTAGTACTATTAATCCACCTTATGCTTCATATTATCCTATGTCTGCTATAGCTAAGTCAAGCAGTAGGGTGGGTGGGTGGTAGTGTGGTATTACGAGATAGTCATTAGTGGTTTAGATTGGCAGTACAGGATGAATGATCTGTTGGTCTATTACCCCTCTTAGTACTATTAACCTACCGAATCCTTTGTATTATCTTATGGCTGGTATTGGTAGTTTAGTGTTAGGCCAGGCAGTATTATGCTAGGTTGTTTAGAACGGGTGGCATAGGATGCATGGTATATACCCCTGTAGGTCCAGTCCTCGATATTATTAACCAGCCGATTGCTTTGTACTATTCAATGACTGGTATAGGGAGTACGTTATGACAGGTCAAGTGGTAAGGTGGAGTGGGGAGTGGGGGTAATGCCTGGCATTATAGAACAACGGTATAGTATGGACGATATATACCTCTGTGGGCCCCTGCAGGTCCCATGTTAGCCCTTAGTACTATTAATTCACCTGATGCTTCATGTTATCCTATGACTGGTATAGGTAGTATGCAATGCTAGGCATAGGGGTATTGTGGGTAGAGGTACTGCCTGGTAGTTTAGAACGGTACTATAGTATGGGCGGTATATACACCTATAGGCCCCCTGTTAATGCTTGGTACTATTAACCAACCGATTGCTTTGTTTTATTATATGGCTGGTATATGTAGTACGTTATGGTAGATCTAGTGATTTTGTGGGGGTGGGGTAATGCTTGGTAGTTTAGAACGGTAGTATAACATAGGCTATGCATATCCCTGTAGGTCTCTTGCTGGCCCTTGGTACTGCTGATCCACCAGGTGCTTCATATTATTGAGCGGTATTCTGGGGTGGGGCCAATGCCTGGTAATACAGAACGGCAGCAGAGTATGGTTGGTATATTCCCCTGTAGATTCCATCCTAACCGTTGATAGTATTAACCTAGCAAATGCTTTGTTTCATCCTGTTACTGGTAAGGTGGTACGTAATAGCAGTAGTTCTGTGGTACGTAATAGCAGTAGTTCTGACCCTATTCCAAGTATTCTTGTTGTTTCATTTATATAACTAACCAATCAGATTGCTTGATTTCCCATAATCTGTATGCAGAGTTATCTCCCTTCTGTATAATAAAAACCTATATCAATGGCAATTTCCCAGGCACCCCAATTTCGGCACCCCCTTTTTAGGAAACACCCGTGGATATAGAATCCCTTTTTTGTCATATGTGCTTATGTGAAAAAGCACAATGTGACACAATGTGCCCTAGCACAAAGGCACATGCTTTATGTGCCGATATGTGCTTATGTGAAAAGGCACAATGTGACACAATGTGCACTAGCACATAGGCACGTACGAGTATTTTAGGATACCTATGTCCTGGTATTGTTTTATTCGAGAATACCTACTGGAGAATCCCTTTTTAGGAATCCCATTTGTAGAATCCCTAACATGGGACCTGCAGGGGCCCACAGAGGTATATATCGTCCATACTATACCGTTGTTCTATAATGCCAGGCATTACCCCCACTCCCCACTCCACCTTACCACTTGACCTGTCATAACGTACTCCCTATACCAGTCATTGAATAGTACAAAGCAATCGGCTGGTTAATAATATCGAGGACTGGACCTACAGGGGTATATACCATGCATCCTATGCCACCCGTTCTAAACAACCTAGCATAATACTGCCTGGCCTAACACTAAACTACCAACACCAGCCATAAGATAATACAAAGGATTCGGTAGGTTAATAGTACTAAGGGGGTAATAGACCAACAGATCATTCATCCTGTACTGCCAATCTAAACCGCCAATGACTCGCAATACCACACTACCACCCACTCACCCTACTGCTTGACTTAGCTATAGCAGACATAGGATAATATGAAGCATAAGGTGGATTAATAGTACTAAGGGCTAACTTGCGACCTACATGCATGTATACCACTACTACTATGTCGCCGCCACCCCATACGAGTAGTCCGACATCCACTGACCCGAATAACGTTATGTCAGATTGTATACTGGACAATGACAGTGGTCAACATCTCTATGACGTCGCGTGCGCATCATGACGTCACGACGTCAATAGCAACGTCAACCGTTTCGCGGGAAAAACTTTCAAGAAAACCCATCTTCACCATCATCTTTCCATCACTTACCCATAATATATACCTTTTGCCCCATGCGTACATATATCACTATACATGCCATAGCATACTATATATACAGTACCTACACCATTTGGTGGATCTAGCTGCAAGAAGCCGTACTTTTGCTCCCCCAAAGTTGCTCCCCCAAAAGTCCGGTTCCTATGGGAATTTAACACTAGTTGCTCCCCCAAAAATCCGGGTAATCAGGCACGATTCATACCTTATATACTTCTAACGTCAAAATGGCGTTAAATCGAAAACAAAAAAACCCCAGTTTTTTATAAGTTCTAAAATCTCAAAAAATCTGACTCATTTTATTTTTTGACCTTATCACCCCTATGACGTCACCCAGGCGTTCGACAATAACGGTTGGAATTTCCTGGAACGGTACGACATTTTTAGATAGGAGTTATCGCGTAAATTATATTCCCAAAGTTTCGAAAACCTAGTGCTAAAAATGAGGTCGATAAAAGGTATAGAAAAAGACGTTAAATCGGTATCGCTGGCATCGGTTGAGTAAATTTCAAGTGAAAATATAAGATCGCACAGTTTCAAATGACCGTAAAACAGATTGTGGAGTTTTGTAGCTGTATCTTATATAAATAGGGAGTATGCTAATCACAAGGTAGCGTTTTAATGAAATAGATCAAAAATAGGCTAAATTTTGAAGTGACGTAAAAACGTAAAAAGGGCGCCAAATAAAAAAACCCCAAAAAACAATGTCTCTTAATTTTTAGCTCTACAACATACTAAAATTTAAAAAATCTGACTCATTTTAATTTTTGACCTTATCATCCCTATGACGTCACATCAGCATTCGGCAATAACGGTAGAATTTTCTGGAACAGCACGACATTTTTAGATATGAGGTTGAAAATAAAAGGTAAGGAGAAAGACGTTAAATTGGCATCTCTGGCATCGGATGCGTAAATATACAATACACCCAAAGTAGCTTGGTGTACCAAATGTTCACCACGAGTGGTGAAGTGGTGTTAACCGCGAGCCTTTGGCGCGCGGTTAACACCACTTCATCACGAGTGGTGAACATTTGGTACACCAAGCTACTTTGGGTGTATTTTATTTATACCATGATCGTCAGTTTATTAAGAGTCGCTATTATTTTTTCTTGATTTTAGTGAACAGCAGACGTACCAACGTGCGAATCTGTTTTTGTTTACATGAGCAACTGCGGGCGGTACTTCCGTGGTCAATTTTATCGCCGAAACGAAATAGAAAAATAAACGGAGCCTTCTTCGTTTTAATAAATAATAACATACTATTTCGAGTTATCGATGCTTTATTAACACGAGAAAATGCATGTTTGTTAATTTTTGGCATCTTTTGAGGCAAACCCATTTAAAAACGTAATAAATAATTGCCACGTTCATTTTACTCTTCGCGAGGCGACGTGCGATAAATTTAGGCAAGTTTGCATTCAGGTCGACGTCATCAAAGGTCAACTTGGATAAAGTTCTACTGCAGGTGTAAAATTTAACTACTGAAATCCCATTGCTGGCGTGTTCACCACAGTTGGTGTGTAAAGCTAAAATTTATGTCATATGCTTTTCAAAAACAGTACAGTAGGTAATCATGGTATAAATTGCAAATGAAAATATATGCTCGCACAATCCCCCCCCCCCCCGTTACCTCCTATTTTTTGAACGCTGCAACATATTAAAATTTCATGGAAATATTTTTTATTTTTCAAATTTATTTATTTCAGAAATAAACTTGCGCACATACATATTTTGTGAAAATAATAATATGCAGAGCTGAACTGAGAAAACTTCAGAAAAAAGTAGTACAGTAGGTATGTTGCATGAAAAGTGGCGTCTTTTTATGGAGCCTGGTAGGTAACAGGTTTCACTCTTATTTTATTTCGTTTTAACGAAATAATATTTCGAAATAACGAAATAATATTTCGAAATAATGAAATATTATTTCGTTTTAACGAAATAATTATTTCGTTTTAACGAAACATTATTTTGAAATAACGAAATAGTATTTCGTTTTAACGAAATAATATTTCGAAATAACGAAATAATATTTCGAAATAACGAAATAATATTTCGAAATAACGAAATATTATTTCGTTTAACGAAATAATTATTTCGTTTTAACGAAATATTATTTTGAAATAACGAAATAATATTTCGTTTTAACGAAATAATATTTCGAAATAACGAAATATTATTTCGTTTTAACGAAATAATTATTTCGTTTTAACGAAATAAGTATCTGTAGCGGGAAGCAGAGCCAGATTACACCGCCTCGCTACTTTTCTGTTGCAAATTCTGCTTACTCCGCAAAGTAACACGGGTACGTATTCTAGAAAAATACGAATTTGACTCATTAAAATTAATGACTTCACTTTATTGTGGAATAAATTTAGTGGTATTCACTTGAAACACTCTCCAATCAATTAACGTTATGATCTCTCCGTTTTTCGCGATATGTGTATTACAAGAGTTTTTTGGCGCTGCTCCGTATATTACAGCGTGGTTTATTGTTGCAGAAAGAAAATGAAGCGGGAGAAAGTCCAAGCCCCCCCCCCCCCCCTACCTAGCTTCTCGCACTTCCCCTCCTCCCTCCTAAAAACCTCGAATTGCAGGCCAAGATCGATATATATAAATGGCCGACAAAAGTAGTAATGGAAAGCAGAGAACGACATTATAAGATGCATAGGCGTACGGGCCATGGTGACTGGGGGGAGGGGGAATAATTTTTTTCTGGCAGTTTTCATAATTTTGGAGGGCAAGCTTCACTGACCTACCTGTAGTGTCAAACATTCAATCTATTGTCTTTAAATAGGGGATATCGCCCTGTAAGACCAAACTTGGAACCAAAGTCCGTAATATATTTTTTTTTAATACTTTTTTTTTGGCCTGGTGCGTCCCACAGGACCTGCCACACCAAAAAATTATATTACGGACTTTGGGTGTTAGTTTGGTCTCCAGTCTTATCAGGGTGATAGCGCGTCTGATGACTTTATATACATAGGCATAACAGGGTTTTTTTATAGATAAAAGGTAAAATTGGCATCGCTGGTTTTGGGTGTGTCAAATTGAATGAAAAATTAGGATTAACATATAGAATACCGAAAGAGCATACACCAGGATGTTGGGAGTGCGGGGACAGGGAGGGGGCACCGCCCTTTAACATTTCTGGCAGCAGATTGTACATTCTGTCGGAAGATAATTGTTGAATTTGTACGAATCGAAAGCAAACAGTTTCAGAGTTTGAAATGTCAAACAATATATTGTTAAAGTTACTGACTAAAATCAGCAACTAGACAAGTCACAACAGAGGCACCCGGAGGCTCTAGAGTTGTTCTCAGAGCCTCAGACTTAAAAACAATTTCTCTGGGGATGCCCCCAATCCCACTAACGGGAGGAGGTCACCCCCTACCAAACACTCTCGCACCTCGGTGTTGGACGCTTCGAGCATGCCTTCGGCACACACAAAAGTTAAATACAGCTGGCTTCGGACCTGCGGGAGAGGGCCGCCAGCCCTCACTCACACACCTCGGTTCCACGTGTCTCAATAATGCCTGTAGCATCACTTTTCGGTCAAAATCTTCAGCCCTTCTAAAAAAATGCCCGTGCGTCTAGGATAAAATGACTTTCCACCATAAAGTTGGGGAAAAAATTCAAAACGGTTGTTTAAAAGGCGTCATTTCCTGAGTCTGATTGTTCACAATAATTTTTCTATCTCAGAAAATGGAAGTGAACAATTATTCATGCTGATTCAAGGGGAAAAATCGGCCTAACACATTTTCTGAGATGTTTGCATCCTCCATCCAGTCCATCACCCTACGTGCCAACTTATTTATTTCGTTTTCGAAATAATTATTTCGTTTTAACGAAATATTATTTCGTTTTAACGAAATAAATATCTGCAGCCGTTTGTGATGTTTTGCAGGTTCAGCTCAGAGCGCCTCGCTACTTTTTTATTTCAAATGCTGCATGCTTAGCTTAGTAACAAAGTTACGTACGCCAACAAAATATGAATTTCACTCATTAAAATTAATGACTTCACTTTATTGTGCAAAAATTAAGCCATATTTTCTTGAAACACTCGCATATCAATTGAAGTTACAATCTTTCCAGTTTTCGCGATATGTGTATGGAAGAATATTCCCAGTGCCTCTTTTCTCGAGCGCTTCCGTTCTGGCAGGTCGTTTTATAACACTCTGTGACGTCGGTAGAGATCTTTTTTACCAGAAGCATCTCGATTATGACTGCACTCACGCAACATCTGCTTAAAGCAAACAAAATATTAGCAAGGGGAATGCACCCTGACCCAAACCAGCCGATGGATCCCTTGCCCGAACTCCTATAATCTCACTAATTTGCCCCCATCCTTGGATAGGATGCCCCACCCGGCGCATGCCCGTCAGCGGGTTACGTGCCATTTTAGGCACTAACTAAATATTCCCATGTATGGTGGGACCCACACTATGCCCTACTGAGCCCCTCGGTCCCCTCCACCAGGGTCTATTCCACCAAGGACCCCACTCGTTTTCACGCCCAATACCTAGAGGCCCACAGGCGATGCCTGCTGTACCAGAGCTCGCTGCCTCAGATGCAACGCCCTATTTGTCTCTCGCCAATCCTCCCTTGGGTGCCCCTGTCCAAGTCCCAGGGCCCCACCTAACCCTACGTCTCTGATACCCTTGTGTGGATACTCCGGTCACCTCTCGTGGTCCCTCCTGGCCCAATGTACCTCTTCTCGATGATCGCGTGGGTTCGGTGTCTTTGATATTTTGGCATCTCCTCAAAAACCTTGAGTGGTAAACCACTCCACATCCGTCTATGTCTACTCGGCAATGACCGTTGCCCATTATTTTTGTAACAACGTATGACCCTTCCCACTGTAACTGCGGTCTACATGACTGTGTCGGCCTGAGCACGGCCACCTTTCGACCGACCCAAAAGTTCCTAAGCTTTGGTCTACTTCCGTACCGATCCTCATTATGCCCTCTCTCGTCCACATACCTTGGCTGCTTCCGTTCAGTCACTCCCTTGACTTTCGTCGTCGAAGGGTTAACCTGAGGGACCTCAATTGTGCACTCTACCAGTGCATTCTTACCCGACTCCACTGGTCCCTCCAGTGATTTCACAGGCCACTCTGCCTCCGCGGCTTGGGCTCGGGTGACCGCCCCGATTCCCCTTTGGGTGCTTTCCTCTCCGACCATGTCTTGTCGTGTTCTGAACATATCCCGGGTATGTTCCCAAGCACGAGGTCATAGATGGGCGCCTCAAGGCATTTTGCCTCTACCTCACCGCTATAGAAAGGGGGTGTCCACCCTCATCCTCGCAAGGGGGGCATCCTAATCGTTCCATCTATTAGCACGCACATGTGGTCGTGCCAAGTTAGCTGCCCGTCGCTAACGAGTTCCCTCTTTACCGCTACGCTACTGCATACGGACTTCCCGGTTACCCACATACACTGGGTACACCGGCATCTCCTCATTTGTACCAAGGAAGGGGTATCCCTCGCACAGTCCACTAATTATGGGTAATACCTGCCCTCCTTCCAGCCTGAGCTGCCCAGCCTCGATTGCATTGCGTAGGGGGCTGTCCTCCGGCCCTATAGACTGGCACAGTGCCGCTGTCCGTCCTTCCCCCCAGGATTGGTGTCCTCCACCTCCCCCGTTTCTCCAGCTCTTGGGGGTGGAGGGTGGGTTCCCTCTTCCCACTTCTTGGTCCCCCATCGCTACCTCTCACTCGGGCTGCCTTCCACCGGCAATCCCGGGCTATGTGCTCCCGTTTCTCGCAAACGAAACTCAGCACATCCTTAACCCCGAGTTACCCTGGCTACCCCGATTAGGGTTCGAGTGGAATGGTTAAACTTAACCGGCGCCTTTGCGGCCGCGTGATTTCCGTTCCGTCCCGACCGTAATTGGGCAATCTCACCCCCACGGGCCTCTAGAAACTGCTCGGCCACCTTGACCATGTAATCTACGTTCCCTGGTTTCCTTTCCTTTATAAATATGGCCATTACCGAGGTGCACGTAGACATGAACAGTTCGCGAATGAGCAGATCTCTCGGAGATCGATATGACTCGTAAATCTCTGCCAGTTCGACCCAGTGGTCAAAATACCTCGTATCTCGCGATACGAACTGATAAACACTTTCACCCTTTCCTCGGTGAGTTGATACTGTTTGAGGATAGCTTTCTTCAAATCACCGTAGTCATTGACTTGATCAGGGACCATGCGTGCATACACTTGGAGAGACTGGCCAGTTAGTAACGGGCTCAGACTCACCCCCAACAATCTTCGGTCCACCCATTGCCCTGAGCAAACTTCTCAAACCTTTGCAAAAATGCGTCGGTCTTGGCAAATTTGGGTACATTGCCCTTACGTGGCCTCTCAAATTGTTGCCCACAGCCCCCTCCATTACTCCCCTGTGTCTCGGCCCTCACTCCCAATAGTTATAACTGTCTCTCGTTCTCTCTTTCACCTCTCTCGTGCTCTCTTTCAGCCTTCTCTCGCTCACGTTCAGCCCTGGCTACTTCTGCTTCTCTCTCAGCTGCCCTTTCGGCAGCCTCTTCGCGCTTCAGGGCTACTTGACTTTCTAATTCCCTCTCATGCATTAACACAAATTCCTTTTGCTCTCTTTTTTGTTCCTCGCGGACGTACTTTTGGAGGTCTGCCCTCTCCAATCCCATCTCCTTTCCCAGCGCCACAAGTTGGGCCAAAGGGGTAACAGTATCCACAATTACAGCTTCTATTAAATGAACCACAATCAAATTTATTTATTTATTAGTGCTTAACGTCACATCAGCAGGTAAGGATATATCGTGGCGAGAAAATAGAGGAAAGTAAAACGTCAATATTATGAAGTAAAAGATTGAATAAAAATAAAAGATAACCACAATAGACATGTGAAGACAAGAATTATATGAATAACAATGAGTAATGAGATAAGTGAAAGATGTCTACTTCTAAATCAACCTGATGAATTGAGATTTGATTAGTCTAGATTAAAAGAATAAAAACAATTTTAAAATTTGTTTAAAAGGTTGATTACTTTCAAAAAAGATACAATTTTGTGTGGGCTCGTATTGTAAAACAGACCTCTAAGGGATCCAGCTGTGAAGTACTGCCCTCTGACAAAATTAAAATCAGTACAATGTAAGAGAATGTGCTACCACACTCAAATAATAATAATAATAATACAGTAGAACCTGTCTTGAGAGATCGCCCTTTGGGCCACACAAAAGTGGTCTCTCAAGACAGGTGGTCTCTCATAACAGGTTTCAGGTTTTCTCAAGTCAGTGAATAACCAACCACAAAATTTAGAAATGGAGAAGAATGGATTTTTGTAATTACTTTGTTGTTGTTCTTTTTATGAAGTTTTTGTAATAAATTGAAATGTACTGTTATAAAAATTATAAAAATAAATTAGTGTTGAAAATCTTCAAGGAAGATTTTCAACACTAATTTATTTTTATAATTTTTATAACAGTCCATTTCAATTTGTTACAAAAAGATTTTCAACACAAATTTATTTTTATTCCTATCTGTCACATTTCAGGTATGTATGAAATTGTTTATTCAGCAATAATCCTAATCTTTTCACAGAGATCTTATAAAAACATCTCAATCTGTAATGAGTTAGCAATTGATACCCAATTAAGAGCTTTTAATACTTTTAATTATGTTAGTATAACCACAATGGATTTTCCAATTCTAGAACAGGTAAAAAGTTTTTGTCATGGTTTCAGTCTTCAAAGGGGCGGTCTCTCAAGACAGGTCCATTATGGCATAAAAATACAAGTTGGTACCAGGTCACAGTGGTCTCTCAAGACAGGTGGTCTCTCAAGACATGTGGTCTCCCATAGCAGGTCCATTATAGAGTAAAACCAATCAGTGCCTGGTAGATGTGGTCTCTCAAGACAGGTGGTCTCTCAACTCAGTGGTCTCTCAAGACAGGTTTTACTGTAATGATGCTTTAAAAAAATGACCGCTCAACCGTCTCCTATCCCTGTATTCGCACCTGTTATCTAATTCGTTTCTACATAGATTTAAACCCTTTACTACTTTTCCCTTACCAATTTACAAATGGCTTATTTAACCCTTTACCTAACACGAAAAGCAGACGACACTTGCAAAAAAAAATTCTTGAATAACTAATTTTTTTTTCTCATTTTTTGTCTCAAAAACATAGGTTATGACCCCTCATTGAAACGAGCTCGACGAGCTCGTTCCAATGAGGGATCATAACTTATGCTTTTGAGACAAAAAATGAAAAAATAATGAAAATTAATTGGCGATTTTTGAGAATAGCGCTGGCCGGTTTTGACCGTTACGTTTGGTAAAGGGTTAAAGGCAAACTGCATGGACATTATCAGTAAAACGGCATGCCCATAAATTGTCTTAGTGATTCCGTCGGTTTTTTAACTTTTCAAAATGTTACCTTTTTAGATGAATCCTGGTAACTCTCGCCAGTTTATGTCACAACACGACGGGGCAGATATGTGAGATTTATGATCACTTCAGAGCTCGGCCGTACTCGGAGAGGACAGCCGGACTTTTGCGTGAATGTACGTCTCTCCACCTCGCGGTGTTGTGGTTGTGTTAGGGCAGATTCGTCATCTTAAGGTGTCGGTGATTTGATAATTACAAATATGACGGGTATCATCTGAATATAATTTAAGGAAAATAAAACACTAGTATATTTTCATATGTACGCATCAAAAACAATCCATGAAAATATATACACAACACAAAACAAATCACGATGTATTTTACCCATCCCGAAAGTCCGGGCTCTTTCCGGGATACCCCGCGTTCAGTGCTGCCGCCTTGTTGTCTCTTGTTGTCCATCAGCTCCTGGTGGTCCTCTCACTTCCCATGCAATTGTACATATAACGTATAGTTTATTTATTGTTGCTTCCACCTTTAAGTACGCTCATTTTGTCCGTCAACTCCTCTAACCAACTCAGTCTATGTCACTTTACACGTGTGATGATATATTGTCACTCCACTTTCCAGCTTTGTACCGCCTAAGCCACTATCCGTCTACCGTTTAAACTAATAATGTTCATACATGCGGTTTGCCTGGCTTCCACTAAGCTCACTCCGATCCCCTAGCTAAAGTCAAATGTTCGAGCTCTCGATAGCCCCGATTAAGTCAATTGTTCGAGCTCTCGATAGCTCCCTCCAATTGAGTAAAATGTTTGAGCTCTCGATAGCTCCCTCCAACTAACTTTACTTCACGCTGTACGTTAAACTTCGCTTATGGCTCTCAAAGCCCTCCCGCGCCACTTGGCCCAATAACTTCTCACCCATTCTAAACTTTAACTAGAGGTTGGACCCGCTAGTCCCACAACTCATTAACACGTCTGTAGCCAAAATCAGCCACCGGGCAGGAGTTTGAACCTTACGATCATCGCTGGTTTTTCAAATCTTGCGATTGCTTTTTATATTATCAAGGAATACCCCGGGGGAATCTGAGCGGTATCTCCTTGAAGCCCTCGGCATTGATTTGTGGAGACCTTTGACTCTACTGAGTTCGCAGGCAGAGAGACGGTGCCATGTTGTGTTACTGTGCGTTCTCATCGAGGTAGATTATCTTTGAGTATCTGTGGGATAAAATTAATTACATGTTAACCCGTCTTCATGGATAATGTTGATGCTCGATCAATTAAGAGATTAACAGTTGGCTTCTGCTAACCGCGGATCGAAGAATAATTTATTTTACTTAATGTACACGCTACCAATTCGAGTGGATCTTGACAGTCACGAATTGACATGGAATTTCTGAACCTCCTTCATTAAAATTGATCGATTTTAGTGAAGTCGGTACATGTATTTCATATGAAATCGCGACTCATTGGAGATCCTCTGTATATGATAGGGAGTGCGTGTAGCTCTGGCTGAACTGGTGCTTTAAGCCGATGGAAGATATTTTTCGAAATGAACAATGATATTTCACTGACTTGACAACCATTACTTATTCCCAGTTCCTTATTTGACATTCGTTATCAACCGATTATGTCGGTTGATAACGAATATCGAAAAGGAACTGGGAATAAGTAACGGTTGTCGCGTACTCTGTTATTTCGACATCTTTTCACAATAGATATTTTATGTCAGACTGATGCTGTTCATTGCCATACGCCGACAGTGATAATCACATCCGGAACCGTAATTATTACTTTCCTTCAAAGAGTAACATTAATATTTAATTTCAATCGAAAGTGCCATGGTACGAAATTCATTAAATACGAACAACAACAAAAAATGAATGGGTTCAAAAGAAAGCGAAGAACACAACGTTGAGAATACTATAACCGGAGCTTATTTAATGATTGAGTTTTTTTGTCAACCCAGTCCGGTCCGGTCTAGAGCTTATGACGCGCCGCGAACATGACTTCCAAAGCAGTGGTCACTGGGTGTGTTGACCCTAACAAGGAGAGTTATGTTGACGGAACGACAATTGCTCAAGTGCTGAAGTACTAGATTACATGAATGGAATTAGCAGGATGTTCACTCACATATTGGCTGTTCGCTAGACTGTTACTTGAACATCATTCTGCCCTTCTGTCAGCGCATGTTGCCCTGCATATATATCACCTTTTCAAGTGCTTTTACAACCGTGCCATGGGATGGCTTCGGAATGGGATCTGTAAATGAAAATGCTGACTTACAAACACAACAACTTATATTTATTTACAACCATCTGTTTCATTGTATCTAGTGACGTAATCTACAAATCATTTGTGGAATTACTACTCCAACTAATAATAAATTACAATAATTTTCTTAACTTAATATGAAAAGCAGACGACACTTGCAAAAAAAATTCTTGGATAACTAATTTTTTTATTTTTTGTCTCAAAAACATAGGTTATGACCCCTCATTGGAACGAGCTCGACGAGCTCGTTCCAATGAGGGGTCATAACCTATGTTTTTGAGACAAAAAATGAAAATTAATTGGCGATTTTTTAGAATAGCGCTGGCCAGTTTTGTCCGTTGCGTTGGGTAAGGTTTTAATACTACAATGTTCCAAATGTGAGAGAGGAGGGAAATTTTGTATCAATTACAGTTACATATGCCGTTCGCGAAACATAGCTGTTAACCGAGGGGTTGGGATCTGATAACCCTGCGCTCCCTTATCCCACCCACTGCGATCTACTAGCGTACCCTAACTACCCATTGGGACCGCTCTAAGCGTCTTGTCTCTTCCTGGATGTGGAATGTACTAATTGTTCGTGACAACCCAACCCGATAAACACCAATTGCACCATAGAGCTAATTACTGATAATTATATTTGTTAATTTATAATAGATCTTAAATTATGTCACTATTAATTTTGTTGTTAATAACGAGATCTCAAATTACGCCCTGTGATAATACCATAGTGATGCGCGTAGTCGTACAGAAGCCAAAAACTCCAAAAGGCTCTTGCCCCACTGTGGTCCCACGAATATGAATGACCGAACTCTCAGGACAACTGTATCAAATATTCGTTCAGAATCCGTGGCCAGAATCGCGCAGAGTATGGACTGAACACGTACCCGGAAGTTCCTAGTTCACTTTACCAAACCTCGTAAACGACGTCATATCGCGGTGCATGATGGGTGTCGGGGGCGGGGCATCATCGTCATGAGCAGCCATGCCGTGGTATCATTACCATTGCGTTTGGAAGTGTCAGTTAACTTGCGCAACGAGCATTGTGGTGGCACTTGTCGACTCTTCCATATTGTCTGATAGAGCTCGCCATTTTGGTTTCTAAGGTGGCACATTGTTGAATTGGTACGGGGAGAATGCGGCTGTGTTCTGGGGTTGTGTTTGATTCAATGAGAGTGCTTTGCGATACTAATTTGCTACCCACGGTCAAAATCCGCGGTATCTACCTAAACTGGTCCTGCTTCCGGTACCAATGCAGGAGTTGTGACACTTCTCACCCCTCCCAATTCAGGACCAAAATTCAATAGCTGGAAATTGCCGAGTTGAAATCGAAAAAAAAAGGAAATGTTGAAGCTGAAAACTAAATAAACCACTATATTTTGGCCTAAACATAATTAACACATGACACGTGTATCCACATATGAACTGTACTGATATACTGACAGAAAAAATAAACGTTATAAATATAATTTTTTATTTTTTTCCGTTGGTATTCCCACACCGAATCGAAATTTTGAACAGTACACATCGATTGCACAACAATTCATTTCAAAACTATTGAAAAGCAAAATGCCACGAATGTCCGGAGCCGATAGGGGTACGGCTAGTGCTCTAATTATGCAGGACCAATCGCAACGTCTCGTCATCCAGCAACTTGGTGGCCATGAGTCAAAGACAGCTCGTTTAGTTGGACTTCTCTGATCCACACCAAGATTAGCTGGCCGTCCCAGGAAGGACTTCCGCGGGTTACGTCGCCATGTCAAAGAACAAAGAACGGGAGTTCAATATAAGGCCTCGGTGCTTTAAGTTGGTCCGCAACTTACACCAAGTCGACGTCACGTCGATTGCAATGGCTGCGGACACATGAACCAAATCGGTTTCACTTGGCCCACTGGAGACGTGTGTTATTCATTGATGAGTCTCGGCTCACGCTTTACAAGTCAGACGGACTACAGCATTGCTATCGACGTCGAGATGAGCAATATTCTGACGCGTTCGTAAAGGAAAACGACAGATTCGGGGGAGTGTCTGTTACGGTTGGGAAGGGGGGTGGGGTTATCATGGTTTGAAAACACCTCTCGGGGTCATCCAAGGCAATCTTATAGCTGTAAGATATCGGGATCAGGTCCCCATGGCTCACGTCCTTCCACTTATCCATGCGCGTAGCCTTACGTTGTGGCAGGATAATGCGAGGCCACACGTTGCTAGGGTTTGTCGTGACTTCCTCTACCAAAAACCAATGATCCAGTTCTCGATCGGCCACCTACAGTTCAGATTTGTCCCAGATCAAGCATTTGTGGGACTAGCTGGACAGGAGGGTCGGGAAGCGCGTCAACGTCCCAAACAACGTCGCTCACCTCACGCAGGCCCTTCTTCGGGAGTTGAATAAAACCCCACAAAGGACCATAAACAACTTGATGGGGTCATTGGTAAGGAGAGTCAGAGCAGCGACTGAAGCGCGGGGTGGGCACACCCGCTGTTGATTGGCATCAGGAAATTGCGTAGGGTACCCACGTTTGAACGTTATCCGTGCAACTGTGGTCTGTGTTAAGACAACAAAACTCGTCAAAATTTAATCAGAAATGAAGAAATAACATCAAAATCAAAAAAAAAACCATATAGGCACTCTCCCATAAATTAGAACATAGCAAATCCACACAGACAGTAAATTCACTTCAAAATAATATGAAGCACATCCACAGAATACGAAGTCTTTAAGTTCCTGTACTACACTTTAACCCTTTACCCAACGTAACGGCCAAAACCGGCCAGCGCTATTTTAAAAAATCGCCACTTAATTATCATTATTTTTTTCATTTTTTGTCTCAAAAACATAGGTTATGACCCCTCGTTGGAACGAGCTCGTTCCAATGAGGGGTCATAACCTATGTTTTTGAGACAAAAAATGAAAAAAATTAGTTATTCAAGAATATTTTTGCAAGTGTCGTCTGCTTTTCAGGTTAGGTAAAGGGTTAAAATCAAGCCCAAATTTGGGCTTCCAGCACTCTACCAGTTAACTGTGCGCCAAAAAGTAGTACAGATGGTGTAAATGCACAAACACTGCTGTAAGACAATTAAAAACAATTATAATTTGTTGAGATGTTCGTCTTCTGAACGATTTTTGAAAACAAACACAAGGGAGCGCGGTGGCTCAGTAGGTAGAGGTGCAGGCTGCAAGCCGAGAGGTCCTCGGTTCGAATCCCACCTGCGGCAACCGCGTTGTGTCCTTGGGCAAGACACTTCATCCCCATTGCCCGTGCGGGGGCACGATGACGCCGTGTACTAAGGCGTACTGCACGTCGATGGTGCGCATGTCTTCAACCAATCTAACCCTGCCTGTTCCGCAGTGCGGAGTTACGATGTTGGGGAGCTGGCAGCTGCTCGTCGTTGCTCGGTGGTTCTCTCCGGGTACTCCGGCTTCCTCCACCCGTCAAACTGTCACGGTCATGATTAGCCATTGTGCATAAATATGTGACCTTAAACATCAATAAATAAATAAATAAATAAATGAAAACAAACACAATAAGCACGCGTGCTTTGACAAGGAAACGTGCTGAATTGGGTGTAAAGAAATGGCGACATTTCCATATACGATTACGATGACGTTTATAAGCCTAACAAAAAATTCTAGTTGACATCCAGAACAATATATGTCGCATTCTAGCACAGAACCGGTACACACTAAAAACTAAAGTGTTAAAACTGACACTTTCAAGGTGTTAAACCCATTCTAACTCTTAGGGTTTGATTTTAACACTCAAAGTGCAATGCTTTAAGCACTTAGACATTACAATCGTCAGACATCTGAAACTTGAATGCATGGCACTTCCCATGTGTCTAGCACGGGAAGTGCCATCCATTCCAGGATTTACACTCCCCCCCCCCCCCCCCCAGGATTTACGCCCCTGGGTATATCCCATCAAATTCAAACATGTTTCTATTAGTTATATAGGTCTTCTTTGGCAGGATACGCAGCCCTATGTACCGTGTTAGAATATTTATGTATTCTGAGCCGCAAATGAAGGGGACATAGATTCTAAAGGGTACTTGGGGATGTGCACCATGTCAAAGTCTCGAATTTGTCATACTGTAAAGCTAATTGGATGAGAGCTCTCGAAGTTTTTTCTATGTTTACGGCTCCAGTAACATATATTACCGTCTGACGTCACCAGGCGAAATATTTGAAACGAGGTTATCCATTTCGCATCTATTCCATCAACGAGTGACTTGCAAACCATTCCATTTTTGTAGAATTTTTCGCACGAACAGCAGACGATGTTCCAAATGAAGTGTTGTTTAAATTACAAATCGGTTTACGATTTGAACTGTGGTAGAATGACCTCCACCTTTATCTGATTAATTGGTTGTTAGTCCAGTGAAGTCGTGGGGTACACGAGAGGTTTGTTTACTAAACTTGTTATCTTTAAAAGTTGCCTTCTTCATTTCACGATGTGGGCTACGTGTAGGGTCTTATTGGAACATATACGTTATTGTGATGAATTGATGGTAACAGGGTCTGTGATTTGCGGCATGGAGCGTATGTTCAACCTCGACGCTTCGCGTCTTGGTTAAACATAAGCTCCGAGCCACAAACCTCAGACCATGTCACCGTCAATTCGTCACAATAATTTATAATATACCCCCATCAAGGCGGCCAATCACAGATCGGCAATTTTCTTTGCTGTATGACATTGTTATTTACGCACTTTGCTAGTGACCTAATATGGTATACAAGGGGTCAGTTAATTCCAGGAATTAACTGATCATACCATATTGGCCATGCATCACTAAAAGTTGTGCAACGAATATGTCTCACCAACTCCTTCTATACACTAAACTAACAGCTGCAATGAATAACCAGATTGAACTGAGATCACAAAGCTTATTTCCATTTCTTATTATTCAACGAAGAGCGGCGTTTTATCCATCAAAATAAAGGTGTCTACTTGCCTTTCACGCTGCATAATGCAAAAGATGAAGAAGAAAGCGTCAGTTTTGCATTGTTATGGATACAGGCTGGAGTATGCAAATAAAAAAAGCGCAGTACACCCACGAAACTGCGTATGAAATTTCATAAAAGTGAGCACGATGAAAAGCGTGTCACCTTTTTGTCCTTTTGAAAGAGAAGTGCCAAGAAGTGCAATATCTTCAAACTGACTCTCGTCAAATCACCGAAGTTAAGCCACGTCGAGCGAGGTTAGTGGTTGGATGGGTGACCATTTCAGCGACTGATTCGCGCTCCCGCGTTGTGTCCTTGGGCAAGGCACTTAACCTTGATTGCCTACATTGGGGCAGGATGACGCTGTGTACTAAGGCGTATTGCACGTCGAAGGTGCGCATGTCTTCAACCAATCTAACCCTGCCTGTGCCGCGGTAGACTGTCACGGCCATGATTAGCCTTTGTGTATAAGTATGTGACCTTAAACACCAATAAATAAATAAATAAATAAATAAATAAATAAATAAATAATTGGACTTTCATCTCCCGTCTGATCATTTCAAGGGAGATAACTTTATAGAAAGTCGAGTTTCATGACGAAACAAGTCAGGGGATGTTGTGCCAGGTAAAAGGAAGAGAAAAACACAGAGAATCTACTAAGTAACCCACTGCACACCAATGTTATTTATTTATTTATTAGGGTTTAACGACACTTTAACAGTCAAGGTCATATCGTGTCGGTGACAGTTTTTACGGGTTGAGGAAGCCGGAGTACCCGGGGAGAACCACCTAGCAACGACGAGCAGCTCCCAGCCACCAATTTTAAAATATCGAAATTTGGAGCCGCATTTTTTTCCATAATGCAATTATGGGATGTTAACCGATTCAATTTTGGTTGCTCAGTGAGCTCCGTCAAACAAGAGTGAAGTGGTTAAATTTCTACTTGTATTGTGGGAAAAAATCTTCTACTTGAAAGTTGCGATTTTTTACATCAGCATGAGCAACTTTTGTTCCCCTTTGTATGCAAGCGCACATATCCGAGGTGCGCGAAGATCAAAATTAACTTGAGAAGTAGAATTTACTGTGACCAGTAAATTGGAGCCTGTGTGAAAATTCCTCCACCCGAAAAACTGTCACCGACATGATATGACCCTGGCTGTTAATGTGTCGTTAAACCCTAATAAAAAAAAAATCTTCAAATTGACGTAAAAATGTCAAACATTGAAAATGAAAAAATAAAGATAATAAATTGAAGAACTGAGCGTTACAAAAAAAACGAAAAAATTGGACGCACTTAAACGCTGACGCCCGATGACATGACCACCCAACACGGCATTAACCGTTTAGAATTCCCAGGGCGGCAACACATTATTTTAATAAAAGCTGGAGATAGAGACGAAATTTGACGTTGTTTTGTCAATACACACTAAAAACTAAAGTGTTAAAACTGACACTTTCAAGGTGTTAAACCCATTCTAACTCTCAGGGTTTGATTTTAACACTCAAAGTGCAATGCCCTAAGCACTTAGACATTACAATCGTCAGACATTTGAGACTTGAATGGATGGCACTTCCCATGTGCCTAGCATTGGCGGTTCTTCCAGAATCGTCCATAATTTGATTTGCGCTTAGTGGGTACATAATTAAAAGGACACAACGCAGATGACGCGGATCAGGCTCGAGAGTTCGAGCCTGATCCGCGTCATCTGCGTTGTTTCCTTTTAAGTGTCGCGACATTACACTTGTCAAGTGGTATTATTTTAACACCTGTCAAGTTCTGGTATATCTACACTTGAACAAAGTGCTAGTTCAGCACTTAGTAAGTGTTAAATACAGCACTTCAAGTGTAGTTTTTAACACTTTAGTTTTTAGTATGTAGTAGAAATCTAAAACAATGCCATACAAAACACAAGAGTCATTACATAAGTACCTTGATGGCACCTTTGGGGGGCACTGTTGTTCAAGCTGAGGTTGCGATCCCTGGACCTGAGGGGAAAAATTGGGAAAGACGGTGAAAGGGAGTGCCAGATGTGTAACTTGGGGATGGTGGAGACCCTGGAACACTTTCTTCTAGAATGCCCAAAGTATCAGTCTAAAAGAATGAGATTCACTGGGAGTATAATGGGGAAGTGGGATGGGAGAATGAAGGATATGTGGTTAGGGGGAGACTCGAAGGAGAGGGTTAATATGCTTATCGGAGAGATTGGGAAAAATGGGACAAGGGGTGTCATCAAACAGTTCGTCTCCGAGTGTTGGGAGGAGAGGAGAAGCGTGGGAATAGGGAGGCAGTTGGGAGTGCAGGGATAACCATGGCCTTCTCGTCCGAGAACCGCGACAAATCAGCGGCTGGCCAAAGTGTTATTATATAAAGGCCAAACAAAATTAAATAATTAATTCTCAGGCATTTTTTTAAACGACTGAGGGAGGGCGTTTTTTATTTTTATTTTTTTTTCCTGATGGAATGGTCACCGATGCCCAAAATTCAGTTGTTAGAGTCTAAACTTAAATATTGGAGCTTCCGAGTTGATTTCACTGATAGTTTTTTTTCTGACAGTGATCACACAACACAAAATCAATATAGAACAACTAAAATGGAGATAAAAAATAATAAGGAGTTGTTTAACTGGTTGAGTGTTAGAAGCCACAATGAAGCCTTTCAAAAAAAAGAAGATGAGGGGGGGGGGGGGGGGGTGTACCAGTGCAAAAGCAAACATTTACCTTACCACCCATGTTTCGTATTGAGTCAAACGTAAATAATAGTTTGTTTATACAAATGTGTTCCATTACAAATTATTGAAGAGTACCTGTTGGCACTCTCCAATAATTTCTAATAAAACAATTTTTGATGAACAAATTAAGTCCATCAAAAATAATCTAGCCCTCAACCAGTCAAATAAATGTTTATTTTGTACATGCATATGAGAATCGTGTCGCATTTCGCGAAGAGAATAACAACACTATACGAATGTATATTACAAATTGCATCGCAAATGGCGATATGACACCGCTAAAATCACGAGCCATGATAGTTTATACATTTTGAACTAAATATGACGAACGCGGGTCGAAAAAACGAATGCGCCGGTGCCTGAAAATCAAAAAAAATACTTTTCTTTAGCCAAAGTGTCAATGTGTGACGTTTCAAAGCTGCATAAATAGAGAGCAATGCATGTCTCAAAAGTGGCGCCTTGAGACCGAAAGGTGAAAAAAAACTTTAAAAATTTCAAGACACGTAAAAACTTTAAATATGGCGATAAATGGGACAAGTGAAACATATATGAATTTCTATTTTTTTTAGCTCTACGAAATACTAAAATGTCGCGTAAATCGAACGCATTTCATTTTTTTAGATTTTAACCCTTTGAACTCTTGTGGTATCTTCCATGCCAGTTCAATGGAAGCTGTTAGAGGAGTCCATATTCATTATTTGGGGTAGACCAAGCAATATTTTCAACGTGCAGCCTTAGGGCTGCACGTTGAAAATATTGATTGATCCACCCTACACATTTACTAAACATAAGTAATTTATGAAACTTATAAGCTTCATTTGCGAGAAGCTTCACAAACACTACCTATGTTAACCCTTTGAACTCTGATGGTATCTTCCATGTCAGTCCAATGGCAGCAATAAGAAGAGTCCATATTCATTATTTTGGGTAGACTAATCAATATTTTCAACGTGCAGCCTCGGGGCTGCATGTTGAAAATATTGATCAGTCTACACCACACATTTACTGAACAATCATCCTAATTAATGACGTTATGACGTATCATGTTCCTGGCCGGAAAAACGGCCGCTCGGGTTCAAAGGGTTAACGAACGATGATGCTAAACACCCTCCCCCACATGTTTAACCTCAGCCTTTCAGAATTCACATTTCAGCAATACATTTTTAAATAAGATTTTTGTTGAAGAATATAATTCCAAAATTTCGAGGAGGTGTGGGTGGGGTTCATATACGAGTTGATATTAAAAGATTAAGGAAAAAAATGTTAAAAATCGCATCGCTCATATCGTGGTCCGAAATTTAAAGAAAAAACCTTCCTCGAGATAAAATAATTATCAACAAGTGTGCCAAATATCGTATGATTACGCCAACCGGAAGTGCCTTAAAATGTGAGCAGAGGGAAAAACAAGAAAGAAGTGTCCGACGATCGCAATAAGACATTCCAACTTTGTTCAATGACCTAATTATAATAAATCATAGAATTCTTTCTTGTTTAGCGTTAAGCGGCTATTAACTGCCGTCAGTTTGATATATGATTAAACGAAGAAGAGCTCACTCAAACTTTTAGCCGTGTGTAGATTTTATCACACCGCGTAAGACACTATATATGGTATTTTCACGACTTGCACATGACGTCTTGAATCCAGCGAAATTCACAGAAATTTGTCGGCTGATAACGAATGTCAAATAAGAAACTAGGAATAAGTAACGGTTGTCACGTTCCCTGATATACTACAGTTCCCAAATACTCAGATGAGGTTATGAGTTATGATAGATTATACTTCATTGAATGATTACCTCATGGGCTCATACGACAAAACTGGAGGAGTCACGAAATCGTCTGCTACCTGTAGCTGATAGCCATAATGCTATGGTATGGATTGGGTTAAGAGCCATTCCACAAAGTTCCAAATCAGTCCATACCATTCCCACCGGTTCCCTAAAATCCCAAAACAATTTCGAAACGTCCCCCCAACGATGTCATCAAGAAACCATCAAAATCATCAGATAAGATTTGATTATTTTGAACACGAAAATTGTGTTATATTTCTGATTTCGTGTTAATTGTGGTGGTATTTATCATGTGTTTGACCAGCTGTGTCAATTAACCCTTTGAATCTTTCATTACCCTGACGTTCAAACGTCACTGGAAATTCAGTTTCTTCAATGTTTTTCAAAATGCGACGTCAAACGTAGGAAAGTACAAATAACAAGATATTTTTCACATCAGTGACTATCTGCTTTACTTATTGATTGTTTTGTGTGGTCTGAATATGTCATTCAAAACTTGTTTTATTATAAATTATTGGAGAGAGCCCACATGCACTCTCCAATAATTTATTATAAAACAAATTTATATAAAGAAAATATTATTTATGTTTGAATATGAAATATAAGCAAGGAAAGAGTTGGCTTTTGCTCTGATATCCTCATTTTTAGAAAACCCTGATAGTGGCTTCTAGCACTCAACCAGTTAAGAAGTCTTGACAGCAGGATTATATTAGTATTTTAAGCTGCGATAACATTGATAACATTTGGCTCAACCGTTGTCACTGAGCACTATTCGAGAGAAAATAAGAATTTAAGGTTAAAACTTTAAAAAAATCGAAAAATAATTACAAAACAAATGACCACAAAGTATCAACATGCTGTTTGATTTCGTACGTCATAAGATGTACAAATGTATCAAAGGGTTAAGGTGACATGTGTAGTTTCAAAACTGCACAAAATCGGGCAGAGTACTGTACAGAGACTGATAACATTTCATATTTTCCACCAGGCAATTGCTTCAGCGAAAAACGGATCGTGAAATTAGTATTGATAAAGTACACAAATAAAGTAATCGTAGAAAGTTCATCTCCATGTTACACCCAGCGCATTTTGTTCACATACTATTGGATCTGAAAGTCTCATGGGTTATCTAGACCTTTGCGAGATCCTTTCCAACGGACCCCAGTAGGGTACCTTAACCCTTTACTCAACAGTGTATAACACTAACAATATATTTCACCCGAATAATCAAACGGATTCCTTTGATGTTTCGAAAAAAAAAATTACTCCTAGAGGTTTTCTTCGAAAACATAACCAATGACTCCTCACTGGAACGAGCTCCATGAGCTCGTTCCAGTGAGGAGTCATTGGTTATGTTTTCGAAGAAAACCTTGGAAAAGGTAAAAAAAAAAAATAGCGATTAATGTGTATAGCACTTAGTTTTTTTACCAGTACACAAAGGGTTTAACTGGGTCTGGACAATACGTTGATAACTGTATTCATTGTTTGAGCGAAATGAAAACGTACAAGTGTGAAGCACGGGAGCATCGGTGTGAGTTGTTCCAGGTCCGCTAACTTTTGAAGGACTCAGCCTTAAGGGGTCGTCCAACCTAACTTTGGTCAATTTTTTGACATTTTTCGCAATGCCTCAGAAACAGATAAGAGAAGCAAGGAAAGGCAAATTATATATCAAAATAATGAGTAAAGTGCATAGAAAAGGTACATATAATTTTTTTCAGGGAAAAAGGTGAATTTTAGGATTTTGAAGAAGATTAATTTGCAAATGGCGTAAGTAACGAACCGGTAAAACCACAAAATAATCGGTAATTCGAAAGCCTTGTCCTAAATATAATGATAACATACTACAGACTCGGAGAAAGCATTTGTTTGACACACACTCTGGTGGGTTTTGACGTTTGAATGTAATAACACCAACACAAATTTTGGATGTTCCGGATGTGGCCATGTTTCAATGATGTTTTTCCGGTCATGTGATTACGATGTGGTTCTTGCAGAAATACTCAATTTGGGCAATCGTAAGAATGCAAGGACGTGATCACGCCCTTTATTTGTTCGAGACAATGTATGAATGGATTTGCAAACAGGTGACAGCAAATACTTGAGCTGTTAATGTCATAACTGCAAAATATGGTTCGAAATTCCCTCTCGTGTTTACAGGCCGTCTGAACTTTTTTGTTGACAAAAAATCTGAATTATTGCGCACTAGAAAGACAACATGAACCACTTGTAAAAAATAACCGAGTGTATAAAATCGGGACAATACACATAAAATAAAGCAATATTCATAACAAAGTAAGCAGAATGCTTCGGAAATCACTTTTTCACGAAGTATATTCCAAGTGACCTAGAACTATATTGAGCGTGTTAATTTCCCCCTGTCGCTGCGAAGTTATTTACTTCCTAGTAACCATGGAATTTGAGGCGGGTATGTTTGATGTCTGCAAAGGACCGATTGAAGATGGGTTGAAAATGATGCATTCGTGCTTTTAAATAAGGTGCGCTTGGACGATGCTGAGAATTTAGTTTTTTCTTGCAACCAACCATAGTAATACAAGCGTCGATCAGTGTCTTTTATGACCGTTTTACACTGACAAATGTGACAAATCTCCTTCACCGGAAACCATCCCCCAATTTGCATATCACAATAAACATAACCGCTGTCACTGAGTGTCAGCGTGGCCGTGTGGTCAAAACCGAAACGAATTATCGAATGCACGGTCAATATTAGCTGCAAATGGCTTTTAAACAAATGAAATACACGAAATATTCGCAATTTCTTTATTATTCATGCCGAGTTACTTTTTAACCAGACCACATGCGTTCAGTTTCGTTTGTCGGCATCAAACTGATATTGTTTGTGGTAATTAAATAATACGAGAAGGCGAAGGAAGCCAAATATTTTCCATCATCTATTAATTAATTCAAATTGATAATTTCTTTTATTTTACTGAAATTATGAACTGATAAGGTGGGTGTGTTGCGATTATTATGCCCCAGACCTGGAAGTTGGAAAATCAAAGGTGCATATAGGGCCGTGCAGTGGTGACCTCTGTCCTCTTTGTCTTACCCATTCATCATTACATGTACCAACATTCTCCCTTGTATCTCAACCATTGCTACTCCAATTTGAAGGATATTTGGTGTTGTGATCGAGCATCATGGGGAAACAATGCCTGTGTAGCTGCTGTAGCATGTGTTTCTTCCCACATTTTTTCAGAGTTGTGGTACTTTTTCACTCTTTTGAGTTAGAAAATTTTGTTTATAACTAGTTGATTTGTTACAATTTGTTGCAAAGTGCTTGCTGATACCCTCAAATGTATTGCTACAAAATATTTCTGGGGAAGATTTTGTTCCTATTACTTATCAAGCAACAACCTAATGAATATTCTGTATAAAGCCACCAATCTGATGTTTGACACTTTTATCAGAGCTGTTTTGAAGGCTTATGGAACTCAAAATGTTGATTATGGCAGGACTTTTCTATTCACCTATTAATCGATAAATTAAGTGTTATAGTTGGAAGTAAGAAGCATGAAAGGTCCAGAACTAAAAGTCTAAAAAGAATGTTTTGCAATGTAACATGATTTTTGCAGATACACTTATTTGGAGGGTTACCTGTCTTATAGTGTTTGGAACATGTGTGGCCAGGATCTTTAAAAAGAAAAAAAGAGTTAAACTTTGAGAAAAAAGGCATATGCCTTGAGTGCCGGAGGTAGAGTCATACAAGGAAGCGAGCCCCCCCCCCCATCACCCCCCTCCCCCCAGGAAATTTTTTGTGTCAAATGGAGCTCACTTGTCAACTTTTTGGGATTGCTTTGTGTACTGCGTTCTTGAAAAAAATATGTGAGACCCTCTGGATGTGCCCTTCTGATCTCAATATGTCAATAAGCCTCCTTGGGGAAAGTACATGCAATAATGGTTATGTAAGGTTGATTTGATGTGTTTTGAATAACAATGTACTTTTAAGTACATTAGATGGTTTATTGCAGTGACAGGTTACAGGGTTACAGTTACCCTTATTTCTTCTCCAACAGATATCATGAGTGTATTGGTGTCCCAGAGTTAAACAAAGCTATTATACTTATTGATAAACCAGACAAATTTAACAATTTAATCACTATCAAATTGATGCACGGGATAAAAGGGGTTACAGTGCAAGGGGTTTGTAAATATATTTATTCAACATGTATGACTTTGCAGTGCATTCTACATAGGAAAATATCATATTTTCTTTCCAAACCATTACAGTAACACATACATCTTTATATTGGGAGACACTCTTTTGTCCTTCCATACTTCTTCTGCTGGACTCCTTCAAGTTGACCTTTGTTGAACTCCCCAAATCAAAACATAAACAAAAGAAAATGTCTGCCTTCAATCAGTGAGCACTCCACTTATAACATTTGGGCTCACTGTTTATTACTTTCATGAATTAGGAAAAGATGTCTTCGAGTATGTACTTAAATGTTTATAGAATACAGCTGTTATTTTATTGTAAAAATTTTGTTCTCTTACTTATGCCACAGCAGACTTTCAGGTGGTGCTATTTACAAATGGCAGCAGTTCCATGGCAAATTTCAATTTCCACATGTTCTATGTTTCATTCCAAGCATTTTGGTATATAATTTATTGGGGTTATTCATTTTGGGACTTTTTTAGACTTGAAAGAAAATTACATGAAATTTTACCAAAGTTAGGTTGGGCGTCCCCTTAACTCACCTCCACCTCAGTTTTCAACTACCACTTTACCCCCTTATGATTAAAGTCAAATTTTTTATTTAGATGAACTAATTTACTGCCATGAAAACGCAGCGCTGGGCCACCCAACTAAATAAAGTTGACAGATCCAGAAGAGGATTGTGTGGCAAACAAGTGTGTCATGGTAACCAGTAGAATTTTTGCTCTGATGAATTCTCGAAACAAAACACAATATTATTCTGCTGAAATTTCACCAGTAAAAAGTGAAGTATCGCATAGTTTAGAAACGCCCCCCACCCCCCACCCCCACCCCCCAAAAAACCCCAAATACTATAAAAAACAAACTAACAACCAGCGTTGAAATGAAGAATGTTCAGTGGCGGATCAAGAATTCCTAGTTCCGGGGGCACCCCATTTTAAATCACGGGTCATGAGGCGAAGGATCAGCCGACACCCGTTGCCGCAAGCTGGAGGTGGGTACGAGAAGGACTATCCACTCGAGTCGGTGGGGTCCGGGGATGTCATCTGTAAAACTTAGGAAAATGGGAGATTATTGTGGCTCTTTGATGGCTCTGCGCATGGCTACTATAATTTTCAGCTAACCATATTCTCGCAGTTTTGTATGCACTCATTCAAATTTTGAAAAGGAAATCCACTTTGTAAAGGTTTACGGGGTACCTGCGCGGGAACCATTGTTGTCTGCATGGGCTACCTTTCAATCGGACACACCAAATGGTATTAATGTGCGCCAAAATCTGCTCTGGAAGATATTCACTTAGTTGGATGACACCCAACTTTGTTTCGACTTGACAATCACCCACCCACGCCCAGAATCCCTCATGTAACAGTAAATACAGTAAGTCGCCGTGGACTGGTTGTAATCCACGCGTGGGCAGTGATGTTATGCGTTTACCAGGTAATGAAAATCATCAGCAAAATTTTAATTAATGAAGCACCGGGTAGTACCCGGTGCTTCATTTATTAAATTTTGTATGATTATTCCTGAAATTAGTGTTCGGAATCTAATATTATTGCGTCCGTGGAAATATTGCCCACCCATGCCAAGTGATCAGTCCACGGCCGTTGTACTGTGTTTAGACTACGGCAGGCTTATTATCCGCGATATAACATAGAGATGCTCCTACTCCGGTAGTGGATGTCCATGGGCTATCGCGGATAATACCATGTCTTCTGGAGCCAACACTATAAACATTTTACAATCGTATTTCCAGAATTGTATTTTCTGTTTGAATTGAGTCATTATCGTTTCAAAAGACGTGGCAATTTACCTCAGGGTACATCCCATCAATATCAAACATGTTTTTTATTAGTTACATAGGGATTCTTTGGCAGGGTACGCGGCCCTACGTACCGTGTTAGAATATTTATCTATTCTGAGCCGCAGAAGAAGGGGACATAAATTCTAACGGGTGCTTGGGGATGTGTACCATGTCAAAGGCCCGCATAACGAATTTGTCATACTGTAAGGCTAACTGGACGAGAGCTCTCGGATTTTTTCTATGTTTACGGCTCCAGTAGCATATGATACCGACTGACGTCACCGCGCGAAATATTTGAAGCCTCTTGGTAAATTGCCACGATTTCTGAAACGCTAATGATTTATTTCAGTGTTTTACACTGACAGGTAGAAAATACAATTTTGAAAAATACAATTGTGAAAGTTTTATAGTATTGGCTCCTCGCCTCGGTGGTAAAAAATAGTTGCAAAAATAGATGGGGCGCGCGTCAGGGGCGTTCCCTCTAGATGTGCATATGATCTTCTTTTCCAGCGGACTGCAATCGAGGCATTTATCATCGAAAATGCTTTGTCAACTAATAATCAAAGGGTTAAATTAACTGCTGTCCAATTGGTCAGTTAAAAACTATGTATATATTCTCCCATGACGATCACAAAAAATCAATAACCTTGTATCAAGAAACAGATACAATATTATCAAGCAATTACTTTCCCATAGAGATCAAATTCATCGAGCGACATGTTCGATAAAAAGTGGATGAGATCCAGTTATTTTTAATGAAAAGATTATTTCGTGCTGGACTTTCTGCTGCCTAATTTAACCACGCTGTTCGTTTAATTGAGAAAAATAAGGTACTAGTGAATAAAATAGACGCCACACTTTGTAATAAATGATTGAATTGACTTTAACGAAGAATTCTTACAATGAGTTTGATGGGCTTAATTATGAGACTTTTCCTGGCTTCTCACAGGAAATTGTGCAGTCAATGCCCCGGGCTGAAGTAATCCACCAGTCGCAGTCCTCCCCATAGACGATCAACAGCTCGGTTGCTACAAGGGGAATGGAAATCATAAAGTATTCGCGCAACAGGAATTGCTCATATTCTTATAAACATGGCTGAGAATTTTCGTAAGGAAGACAACTTTCAGGAAAGTTAGTTCCCCTTAATTTCCTAAACCTTTCAGTAAATTTAAGACTAAAGGAATGAGAATTTCACATAAAATTGAAATTTCAAAATCTTAGCGACCTTGTATCATCGCTGTGAGCACATTTCACAAACTTCGGGCCAGGGACGTGGCTAGAGTGGTGAATTTCCAAATTGGGAGGGCCCGGGGGAGGCCCCTCTCACGGTCCCTCCCCGTAGTTGGAAATTCACAAGCGAGAAGGATTTTGAAAATGAAGCCTTGAAAGGGGGCTTAAAATTGATTATAGTAACTAAAATGTCAACACATTTATGATAGAATTATCAGATTATTATTACTTGGTATTCTTCTGGGAATTGAATATATACTGAACAAATACTCAAGCTTGGAACTTTGAACATTTCACACTGTCCTACCATTAAATCAGATCTGATCAGGAATGATTAATTTTCGATGTTTTATCATTTTGTAACTGTGAATGATGAAATTATCTCAGGCTAACGATTTTAGATTTTCTTGAAGTGCATTTCGAGGATTTTCTTATTACGATAAGTAAACGTACTATAGAAATCTCGTAACGATTGACATCATGCATACTTATGCAACTCGATATAGCGTACACTATATAGTTGTAAATAGTAACAGTTGGAATTTTTGCCGATTTGAAACCAGAGTTGGAATTTTGGGAAGTAAAGGAGGCATCTGCATCGCTAAAGAAGTTCCGAATAATTATTTATTTATTAGTGTATACTTATGCACAATGGCTAATCATGACCATGACAGTTTTACAGGTGGAGGAAGCCGGAGTACAGGAGAGAACCACCGAGCAACGACGAGCAGCTGCCAGCTCCCCAACATCGTAACTCCGCACTGCAGCACAGGCAGGGTTAGATTGGTTGAAGACATGCGCACCATCGACGTGCAGTACGCCCTAGTACGCGGCTTCATCGTGCCCCCATGTGGACAATCGGGGTTAAGTGCCTTGCCCAGGGACACAACGCGGGAGTCCGAATCGATAGCTCAGACGATCACCCATAAAGAAGCTCTGAAATCCAGATAGATTGAATTTCCAACTACTCATGACTTGTCCTCCGAATTTCCAATTATAGTAAATTTTGCCCAGGATTGGGGGGCGGGGATAACCCACCCCTCTTCCTGTCGCCACGTCCCTGCTTCGGGCATTTCCTGTGGAAGAGTATAAAAATATAGAACCTGCTTTTCACTATTTTTTCCCAATCAGTTTGAACGTTTTACTTTTATTCTCTGTTTAAACCTATTTAACCCTTTACCCAACGCACACAATTTCAAAATTTATTATTTGAAATATAATTTTTTTAATTTTTTCAAAAAATTTCAACAAAACCATATCATGTGACCCCTCTTTGGAACGAGCTCGACGAGCTCGTTCCAAAGAGGGGTCACATGATATGGTTTTGTTGAGATTTTTCGAAAAATAATATTTTTTCAGCTGCTGAATTTGCATATTACGCAGGCGGATGCGGGCGATTCGTTGGGTAAAGGGTTAAAAATAATACAACGGCGTTTTCAGGTATCTTTGAACTAATTGGCACGCCCGGTGATAACAATGAACGAGTTAACGGAAAATGAGCAGATGGATAGTCAACAGCGAAACAAACGAATGGATGACTATTCAACACCAGGATAGTGTGTAAAGGTGGAATGGGAATATCTCCATAATAACGGGTTGATTTTATGTCTGAACATCGCAACTGTTCAAAATATTACTTAGATTATTATAAAAAAAAACGGAAATTGTAATTGTTTTTTGATTCGGTCAATATTTTGAAGGTTTTGCTAAGCAAGTATATAAGCCACACAATATCTGTTAATACATTTTTGAATTTGCAACTGTTTATATAAATTTGTACAGTTCTTTTGTTGCATTAATTATCCGATAATTAATGCAACAAAACGTCAGCGAAAATGTGGATAAAACTGGCCGGTGTTACCGTATTCTCTTGCGGTTATTCAACCAGTCCTCAAATAAACCGACTGCCCACTTTGACTTGTCATCTGTCTTTTCAGCAAATCTTGATTTTGATAGCGTTTGCAGAGCCTCGTCAGATATTGGGTCAGCAAACCACAAAAAGACACCGGCAACTGAATCATTGGTAACCGACTTGTCAGCCCGACATTTTAAAACTTCCCTCGATTGTGGCAACTCGGCATCCAAAAGGTTTGAAAAAATATCATACTCAAAAGTCAAAATGTGGATTATTTTCTTCCTGCTCTTCTCTAAGCCCAGCATTTTATTCAAAGTACTATCAGTGTCACTGCAACTCGTATTAACGGGTACAAAGTTACTTTGGATCTGAAATAAATCGTTGTCGCTGGACATATTTTGGATTGTTTTTTGGGTGCGGCTAAATCGTAAAAAAGGACTTGTAGAACGATTTATAAATCAAAACGCCTCTTGGAAATCTACGAATCATCGCAGATCACGCTGGATGACGGGTGAGTGACTCAAAGAGCAGCGCATTTGACAGCGACTATAGTTATCTCATCCTTTCAACTATACAACTGTTGGATAGTTGAAAGGGTACCGTCTGCAGTGGGGTTCGCAACAGGGGAGAGTTTTTTTAAGTAAAATAAATTAACGAGTCTGAGTTGAATCGTTTAGAGAAACCATCCCGTCTCGGACCTATCGGCCCTCGACGGGACAGTTTCTCTAAACGATTCAAATCAGACTCGTTCTTTATCCATTACTTAGTGTTGGTAGATGTGATACTGATATTTATTTTTTTATTGCTGTTTTAAGGTCACATATTTCTGCACAATGGCTCGCCATGATCGTGACAGTTTTATGGGTGGAGGAAGCCGGAGTACCAGGAGAGAACCACCGAGCAACGGCGAGCAACTGTCAGCTCCCCAACATACCAACTTCACACAAGCAGGGTTAGCATTGGTTGAAGACAGGTGCACCATCGACGTGCAGTACGCCTTAGTACACAACGCCACCGTGCCCCCACGTGGGCAATGGGGGTGAAGTGTCTTGCCCAAGGACACAACGCGGTTGCCGCAGGTGGGATTCGAACCGAGGACCTCTCGGCTTGCAGCCTGCACCTCTACCAACTGAGCCACCGCCCCCACCCCCCCCCCCCCCCCCTGTGATGCTGATAGATATTCTTGCTGGCGGATTATCTGTGAAGCGGTTGCTTCTAATTAGCTTGCCATAAAAGCCACGTTTGCTTTGTAAAAACTTGACTTTATTTCCAACTGATGTCCCAGGTTTTTCTCTCGCTTCTTAATTGGACTTTCCACTTAACCTCGATTGTCCACACGAGAGCACGATGTCGCCATGTACTGAGGCGTACTGCACGTCGATGGAACGCATGTCTTCCACCAATCTAACCCCGCCTGTGCTGCAGTGCAGAGTTACGATGTTGGGAAGCTAGCAGCTGCTCGTCGTTGCTCGGTGGTTCTCCCCGGGTACTCCGGCTTCCTTCGCCCGTAAAACTGTCGCTGTCATGATTAGCCTTTGTGTATAAGTATGTGACCTTAAACACCAATAAATAAATAAATAATTGGACTTTCATCTCCCGTCTGATCATTTCAAGGGAGATAACTTTATCGAGAGTCGAGTTTCATGACGAAACAAGCCAGGGGAAGAAGTGCCGGGTAGAAGGAAGAGAAAGACACAGAGAATCTAATAAGTAACCCACTGCACACCAATGTTATTTATTTATTTATTTATTTATTTATTTATTAGGGTTTAACGACACTTTAACAGCCAAGGTCATATCGTGCCGGTGACAGTGTTTATGGGTAGAGGAAGCCGGAGTACCCGGGGAGAACCACCTAGCAACGACGAGCAGCTCCCAGCCACCAATTTTAAAATATCGAAATTTGGAGCCGCATTTTTTCCATAATGCAATTATGGGATGTTAACCGATTCAATCTTGGTTGCTCAATGAGCTCTGTCAAACAAGACTGAAGTGGTTAAATTTCTAGTTGAATTGTGGGAAAAAATCTTCTACTTCAAAGTTGCGATTTTTGACATCAGCATGAGCAACTTTTTTTGTTCCCCTTCGTATGCAAGCGCACATATCCGAGGTGCGCGAAGATCAAAATTAACTTGAGAAATAGAATTTACTGTGACCAGTAAATTGGAGCCTGTGTGAAAATGATGAACGTATCAGAATTAAACTACATAGAAAGAGAATTTATGGAGACTTATTTTCAGGAGTAAAATATCTTTAAAGAAATCAAAAATAGGCTTTCGTAAACAGCGTTTAAAGATTTCCATACAGGATTCAGACAGGGGTTTTCAAGAAATCGGAAATAACATCTGTGCACAGCATTCAACGTGTTCTGTAAACGAATCAGAAATCAATATTGTTTTACTCTTCGTCCAAGGCTCTTCATCAAATCTGATGATGCAATGTATATCGACTAATTTCATGCCGTAATCTAAGTTTCAGATTTCCACAGTAGACTACATATATACGTTTGCCATTTAAATCTAAAACGAGTTTACCAATTTTATTCATTGTCATTTGTTTGCGTGCTAAAGGATAATCATTGTGAGGGCCGTGTAACAGTTGGGGTATTCTAGAGCTACCTCCAGAAGACAAGGATAATATCTCGATCTGTCCATCTCCTCGCGATTCTCGACCCATTTGAAAAGTCCTGTCAGTAATGGATTACTCATGGCACAACCATATAAATTTATTTGCATTTAGATGTGTTATGTATTTACTCAGTTCTCATACATCAAATCCCTCTTCTATGTACCATGTATCAATTGTTCACTTTCGAGTACATAGAGAGTAATCGCTTGACTGGATGATTACGTGAAATAATTCATGAGAGGTGAGGTTATGACCTGTCATTGGAACGAGCTCGTCGAGCTCGTTCCAATGAAGGGCCGTAACCTATGTTTTTGAGACAAAAAATGAAAATAATAGTTATTCAAGAATTTTTTTGCAATTGTTGTGTGCTTTTCATGTTAGGTAAAGGGTAAAAAAACCCCCCCCCCCCCCAAAAAAAAACAATGAAGTCTCCATTACAGCCTTCGTTTGCGCGCACGGATACATGACACAATTGTTGATTGCATAATTCACTTGTGAAGCTATCGTTTATAATCAAACCCGGAAATTCCAGTAAATCACACTTTGGAAAGTAATAAATGTGACATATCATAGACACTCCATCTCTCACACCCTTTTAGAACATGAGCAACATGTCCACATCAGATAATAATTCAAAGTGGATTTCGGTCGACGTCAACAGTGCATCCCAGGCGAAGCCGGAGGCCATGTAATACCAAGCCGGACCTAGATTGTAATGTCTCCAACAGATATCTAGAAATTTTCGAACATGTCTGCCAAGAGAAGGACGTCATTTTTCAGATACAAATCCCGAAAATTGCTTATGGATTTCACCTCGAATATTTTCCACACTTTTGAGCGTGTTCATAGTCGACGTTGGAAATGTCAGCGTCATACAATTTCGAATAAAAATATTTTTTAGAAGGTAGCTTGGACTCATCGAATCTATGCAAACCATCCATATAATCATAGGGATAGGCTTCTTTCCTCAATACACTCTCCAATTGGCGCTTATCTTTAAAGTTTTTGGTCGTGATCTCGAATGTTTCCTTCCCTAAATTTCCGTCCAGTTTCTCGAGACAGGTCGACTACAGCTTCTTTTTTCATATGAAACAAGGGACAATTTTATATAAGAAGACGTTTGCAATGGGTCGTACTTGTCAATATGAAATTCTAGATTCAATACTTCACCGAGTCTTCAACTGCTCCCTTTGCTTTGATACTGCGCCAAAGATGGTATTATCTTTTTTTTCATGTTGTCGAAGATATCGGCCATAGAAGAGCTTTTGGTCACGGTTTTTGTGTGAGATTGAAAATAAGCCATTTATCCATGACTTTACACGTGGTTAGATCGACCTTCTCCATTCAACACTTCAATACCATTTTCGCTTTGATACCAATGTCTAGCATTCGACAAAATAAGAAATTTTAGGATGAAACTTTTTTTGACCCTTGACATCAAACGTTTTGAAAAACCCCTTGATGGCTTCCATATCACCTTTATTTTTTTAGAGTTCAGCCATTGCTGTTTTTACAATGTTCGATATTTGATCTTCATTTTTTCATATTTTATTTCCACTGTCGCCAATTGAATTGAATTGAACTGTTTTGTTTGTTTTTTTTGTTTTCTGCTCATCTTTCCACCTAACTGATTCACATTTTTCCGATAGAGGGAACAAATATTCTGTCAACTCGAATCTCTTCAATGATCTCCCACCTTTCAAAACCCATCTCGATTTTAATTCGGGCACTTTTTCTGACAGATCGTGGATCGTATAACTACATGATTTGTGGTTTGGTTCTACAACTCAATGATTTCGCGCTGCGAAATTCTTTACATAACTTTTCAATTGAGCTAGACTGCATGTTTCCAATAAAAAGGACATTTTTGATAAGTATGAGCTGTTTTAAATGTTAAAAACTGTTTTAAATTTTTTTTTGGTTTGCTATATAAAAACGTGAGAAAACAAATTCACTGAAAACCCGACTTTTCTTATTTCGGTAATTTCTCGAATTTTTTTAATTTATTTTCTCGAGAAATCGATAGAAAATTCCATTTTTCCAAAAGTTAATTTTTTGTTTACTTAAAAAAAATAAAGTTAAAAAATCAGTCATTTTTTCATATTGATATATAGGAAATAAAAAAAAAAAAAAAATACTTTAAAATTACTCAAAACATTTTTTTATATTATATATAGTAAATAGAAAAACAATGTTTTTACATCAATTAAAGAAATGGCAATGGAAAAAAAGTCGAATTGAAAATAATCTGTTCATACAATAATAGTAAAACTTTTTTAATCCAATCCAACTGAAAGATGTTGAAGTAGCAAAGTTTGAATATAATTACGATAATTATATAACATGGGATTAATATCGAATGAAGATCAAGTCAATTTATTTTCAGATTTAGAAAATTCATATCACAAACTCCTGAAGGAAGAAGATGTTTGTGGTAAAAACAAGATATATCCAAAAATCGATAAAGGTGTCAAAGATCGACTTGTGGAAGAAGCACTCAAAAATATGAAAAAGTTAATGAAAGTCGACATGATCATCGAGCATCTACACAAACATGAAGAGGGGAAAGTGATAGCTCGCATACAAATAAAAGATATAACTTTGTAAAAAAAGAAGAAATTTTGAATTTATTTTCATAAATAAATATTTATAATATCGATTTCAAAGTATTTTTTTGTGTTTTATTTTTTGTGAATTTTTTTTCTCTTTATCTTCTCACGAATTGGATACAAATCATTCCATTCTCTCCTCTTTCATTAACTAATTAAAGACTGTTGTAGTGATGATGATAAGTATCATCACACTCATTTATGCAAACACATTCATAAGAAGTCTCGTTAAAATACATTTCCATAGTCTTAGGAGGATTTTGTTTGCGTTTTCTATAATATTCCATCCTGATATTGCGATATTTATTATATTTTGATCAATCCATTTTTCCCCCTTTTTTATTTTAATAAAAATATTGTTTTCACCTTCACAAGATCGAAGTCGGATATTCTCTATCCAGTAACAAATCCAAAATACGACCACGATTTTTTGTTGTGAGATGACTCATCCTTAATCAAAAATTCAAACCTTCAATTTCAGTGGGTCTCAGTTCTACTATGCGCAAGACCATCTCTGTCCAAATTCTCATCATGTCGCGCTTGCTGGTCATATTTAATGTCGGCATGAAACAAATGACGATTGCGTCTTCGTATTCCATGTCTTGACAGTCGTGACCGTAGTCCCATTCGAACTTGCAATTGGAACATCTTTCCTTCAATGCTCGGGGAATGTTTTCTTTCATGAGATGGACAAACGCTCTGTAAAACACATCTTGGAGAAATTCGTGATGCTCTGCTGCTTTTCGTTTTTTTTATTTCATTTATGAATCTATCCATTTTTTTATTTTTATTTTTTTAAATATATATATTTTTAATTTCCTATTATGTACTACTCAAAGTTTGCTAAGCACAAAGTGCATCCAACCACCTGTTTTACGTTTTAGTTGAAATATTGTAATGAAAAGTGCATATAGTTTTTATTTAATTACATCTTTAATGATTTAAGTACAGAAATTAAGATTTTATTTGTGTTTGACATTATTTTTTAGCTTTTGAATACGATAACCATGGAAAATGAATATTATTGGTAAAAGAAGAATTTTTTCAATTTGCCAAAAGGTTGACGAAGCGAACTGGTATGGGTTCAATATCGAGTATGAGACCCATTACTGTTAATTACAGCTTGACAACGCCTTCTCATGCCCCCAACCAGGTTCCTGGTGGTCCTTTGTGGAATGTTGTTCCATTCTTGGACCAGCATGGCACCAAGCTTCTGGACACTTCTTGGCTGGACAAGACGGACTGAAATTGCAAGCTGCAACTCATTCCAGACATGTTTGATTGGATTGTGGTCAGGGGATCTTGCTGGCCAGTCCATACGCTCAATCCCCTCCCTCTGTAGGTTCTCCCCGACAGCATGGGCAACATGAGGACGGGCATTATCGTCCACCAGAATGAATCTATCACCCACTGCACCTGCATACAATCTGACGTAGACATCCAGGATCTCATCAATATACCGCTGTGCAGTCAATGCACCACGTTCAAGGACACAAAGCTCTGTACGTCCATCCCTGCTGATGCCGACCCACAACATGATTGACCCTCCACCATAGCGGTCATGCTCAGCAATGTTGGCTGCATGGAATCGCTCTCTCTGGTCTTCTCCGCTACCCTAAAACGCCTACCTGTGTGGTCTAGCCAGTACCTTGACTCATCTGTAAAAATGTCAGGTTGCCAATCTTCACCGGTCCATTCAACGTGGTCAATGGCCCATTCATATCGAGCCTGGCAGTGGTTCTGGGACAGCGGAATGCAAATACATGGTCTTCTCGATCGGAGACCGTCTCCGTGCAACCTTACCCGGATAGTCTGCGTCGAAACATTTACCGCGGGTGCATTTTGAAGGTCACTGCGAAGCTGGGTTGCTGTGGCAAAGTGGTTTCTACGGAAATGATCAAAATCCGGTCTTCAGCTGCAGATGTTGCCCTGTCTCTGCCACCACCATGTCGTCTTGCTGGTGTGCCATACTGCTGAAATCTTGCCCAAGCTCTGGTGATCACCGTATGGTGCACACCAAGGGCTTCACCAACCTGATGATGGGTAGCCCCTTGCTCCACCATCCCTACAGCCCGCCACATTTCTGCTTCAGACAAATGTCTTCTTACATTTGCATTTGCCATATTCAGTCATCAAGTCACAAGGGTTTGTGTTGAAATGAAGATTGAATACCCTACACATGTCATGTACATGTAGACAGTACACGAAAACATTATGAAAATCAAGGGGCATATGCTTTCCATGACTGTCACGAAAAGACGGTTTGTCAAGGGAGCTAATGTAAACTCTGGGGACCATCTCAATACTTTCCTCAATTATATCCACCAAACATATCGCAAATATGTCACAAGCAAATTTCACAATGATGTGTCAAATATTTGGTGCTTAGTAAACTTTGAGTAGTATATATATAGATATTGAGTAAAAAAAGAAAGTACAATAGAAACAATTGTGAAAAATTAGCATAAAAGATGAAATATAATAGTTCTAATGTTGCATATTTGTGGACAAGAAGTCGTGCAAAGAGTTTAATGACATGTTGTTGTTGTTGTCCACTCAACCGTATACAATTTTGCTACGGATTACAAAATAGCACGTGGTACCCATGAATGTCAAATTGAAAGGGTGACCGACTATTTTCTTTGTGTTATCTTGTGCTAGAGAGCCTGGTTTATTGAGAAAAACACGCTAGTTTTTGTCTTCCGACATTTTACAAAATGCCAAGGTTAACCGAAAATCAGAGGTTGCGTGCCATTAGTATGCATGAGGAAGGGATACCTCCACATGAGCTCGCTGCTGAGTTCGGAGTCACTGTGGCCACTATTTACCGTCTCGTTGGAAGGTATAGAACCACTGGATCTACTGCCGACCGACTTCGTTCAGGTCGACCAAGAGTTACGACTCCTGCACAAGACCAACACATTAGGACGTCTCACTTGCGGGACCGCTTCCTTCCGGCGACGAGGACAGCAGCAATTACTCCTTTTAGAACTAACAATAAAATCAGTGCACAAACTGTCCGCAACAGACTCGCTGAACACGGCATCCGAAGTAGGCGTCCATACCACGGACCAATCCTTACCCAACGTCATCGTACCATCAGAATGGAATGGGTACGTCAGCGTGTTCGCTGAACTCAGCAGCGTTGGAGCACAGTTCTTTTTAGTGATGAATCACGATTTTGTCAACGGCGCGCTGATGGTAGGGCAAGAGTGTATCGCCGACGAGGAGAACGGTTTTCTGGTGCATGTATGTGGGAATGAATCCGTTTCGGCGGGGGTAGTGTAATTGTTTGGGCAGGAATTTCCTTGCACCATCGAATGCAGTTGATGTTCATCGATGGTAATCTGAATGGATGGCGATATAGGGACGAAATTCTTAACGCTCTTGTTGCCTCGTTGTTCAATGCTAACGTCGGATTGTAGCTATTCCAGCAAGACAATGCCCGATGTCACGTGGCGCGTATCTGTCGTGACTTTCTTGGGGAGCAGAGCATCGAACATCTTCCCTGGCCCCCACTTTTGCCAGATTTGTAGCCAATCGAGCATCTTAGGGATCAATTGGACCGTCGGGTATGACTTCACGATCTTCAGACGTTAGTCCATTTATGTAATGTTCCAAGGCAGGAGTGGAACGCAATACCACAGGGTGACATCCAGAGACTTAACAGGTCCATGCGCCTGCGATGTCTTCCCATCCAAGAGCCAAACGGTGGACATACACGCTATTGACTGTATGTGTGAACTTTTCATTTTACCCCATGTCTGAATTGCGTCGCACTGACGTGACGCTGGCAACAGTTAGAACATGAAATTATGCAAATTCATACAGCTAGACTCGAAATGTGAATTTACAAATATTTGTTTGGGATTAAAGTCGATAATTTAAAAAAAAATTGCTCCTCAAAGTTTATTATCCTTTCTTTTTTGATTCATTATTTATATGGAATTTTTTTCTTCTCCTTCACAAATTCTGAGTCGGATATTTTCTATCCAATAATGAATGAAATCGTAATTTGTGAGATTTCTCAACATTTTGCGAACCTGCTCAATTTCGAAATCGAAAGGCAGGGGTTACCCTCGACACTTGGTCATTGTGTTCCACCATTTTGTCATATCGTCATCATCGAGCTTTTTCAACACCAACGCAAAACACAGAACTATGACGTCTTTGTGTTCCGTGGTGTAACGGGTGTGCGCATTGATCGATCCCTCTGACATGCAACCTGAACATCTCTCGCTCATCGCTCTAGGAATGTTCAAATCCACGAGATGGGCACACACTCTGTAGAAGACATCTCTGAGAAACTTCTCGCGCAGAAGATCTCTCTTCATATTTTCGGATTTCTCCTTGGGATCTTTGATTTTTAAAAATGACATGTTTATTTTTTATACTTAATTTCTTTTATTTATTTTGAATTTTATTTGAAAATTTTTTCCTCTTCTACTTAATAGTATATAGACCCCCCCCCCCCCCCCCCCCCAAAAAAAAAACAAAACAAAAAAAAAACCAAAAAACAAAAACAAAACAAACAAACCAACATATAATATATAGATATATTCCTTCGTCACAGACAGACAGACAGACAGACAGACAGACAGACAAGACAGACAGACAGACAGACCCGCGATCAATCTAATAGGAGGAGAGGGGAAAAATCTCTCTTTTTTCATTTTGTGACATATCCAGTGTTCCACATACGAGACATCACAGCCAAATCGATGAACACTTTCACAAGATACTCAAGATACTTTGTGTCACGATATTTAATTTCGCATCAGGGATATCTTGGCGACATCGATGAACTCGAGCGAGGGAGCACTTAAAAATGCTGATTAACCCTTTACCTAACATGAATGGCAGACGACACTTTAAAAAAAAATTCTTGACTAATTTTTTTAATTTTTTGTCTCAAAAACATAGGTTATGACCTCTCATTAGAACGATCTCGTCATAACCTATGTTTTTTAGACAAAAAAGAAAGCATAATGAAAAAATTAATTGGCGATTTTTGAGAATAGCGCTGGCCGGTTTTGGCCGTTGCGTTGGGTAAAGAGTTATTAAGAATTCATCGTTTGAAACATTAGATTTTTCATCCCGGATTCGTGGTATCTTCACTGTCATCACTGTCGTTTGGGGAAAAAATGCAATGAACTGGTCCAGAACTGGATGATTTCGAAATTTTCTAATATTTTATTTTTGCTCCATCTCCGAGATTCGACCAACAAGACGAGACACATCGTCGTAGTCTCTTTATTGGCGATTCAATTTCCCCATCCGCTTTCCGTCTTGGAAAAGCCGCGTGTCGTCTCAAGGCACACTAGCCGACATTTGCGAGAAGTGTAAAGTGGTTTCGAGAAATTAAGCTCGAAAATTGCGAGAAATTACCCAAGTTTTTTTTAGGTTAAGTGGGTTCGAATCGGCTTTTATCCACCACTGTCCTAAGTTGTACAATGTTATATTCAGTGTATACTTATATTTTGGTTGAAGAAGACAAGTTTGATATAGAAAATAAAGTGTACATAATATAAATTTCTTCCACGGGATAAGGAGCAAAGGTTCTCACCGCATTGTCCTTTACACTGAAAGGCAATTAACTCTGGTTGAGAGGAATCCAGCTATCCATGTTAACAGACCTACTTCATCAAAACAATGACCTTATATTCTATTCAGTTTTATAATGTTTTCTTACAACACATCAAGGATTGGTGTATTTCCAAAGGAAATAAAGATCCGCAAATATTGACCTTATGTCCTTGGTTTTTCAGAAATATTAAAAGATCTCATCATACTGATCATACCTGAGGGTAACAGCAAGTCGTTCTATGGCAATAACTGCTTTTCTGAGTCTCGTGCCTTATCAAGCAACGACGGTTTCAACTTTGGAAAGGATATGATAGAATTGTTCCCTTGTCAGTCGATGCTATGTTCCCTCTGTTCCTCTCCGTTCCGTAATAGGGTGTACCCACCATCTTCTCCGTCTGATGTCTTTTTGTCTGAAGACACAGGGCCAGACATGTGAAAAATGCCGGCGCCATCTCGCCCTCTTCTTCCTCCTCCATCAACATTATAGCCGCCATCGCCATGGTCTACCTCAAATAAGAACTTATGCAATAAAATTAAAGCGTTTTTATTATTATTTATTATTATTTATTTATTGATGTTTAAGGTCACATATTTATGCACAATGACTAATCATGACCGCGACAGTTTTACGGGTGGAGGAAGCCGGAGTACCTGGAGAGAACCACCGAGCAACTGTTAGCTCCCCAACATACTAACTCCACGCAAGTGCAGGGTTAGCATTGGTTGAAGACAAGTGCACCATCGACGTGCAGTACGTCTTAGTACACAACGCCACCATGCCCCCACGCGGGCAATGGAGGTGAAGTGTCTTGCCCAAGGACACAACACGGTTGCCGCAGGTGGGATTCGAACCGAGGACCTCTCGGCCTGCAGTCTGCACCTTTACCTACTGAGCCACGCTTTTTTATTATATAGTACAGGAACTTTACGCATGAATTCGATTGTAATGTATTGATAAAATTGCAATAAGCAACGTATGCGACAATATTTTCGGATGTAGTGTAAATCTGGCCTTACTATATACACTACATCCGAAAATGTGTGCCAAAGTAACGACAAATTTTCTACTCTGTTGGGGGGGGGGGGGGGGGGGGCGGGATATGCGTGAACATAGGTGAAATTTTTATTTTGCAGATTTATTTACCCACCCACCCTTTCCTGCATACTTTTGGGGGCCCACCCCACTCTCATATATTTTACATACAAAACCTGGGCACTCAAACACTAACTCGAAACGCGTAATACATACTGATTCAATGCATATGTTTATATCGTCAAACATGTTTCCATTTACTGTATCAGATGCATTTTTTAGGACTTACCAAATTCACATCAGTTCACAAAGACACATTACTGTATAGCTTGAACCGTGTGTAGGCCCGGGTATAATATGTCCACATTTGGTAGCCAGGTTGTTAATGCACAGCAGCGATGGCTTGGCTGTTCACATAGACATTTCACTATACTGATGTAGCAAATTCTGAGGAATTTGTTCCATGCTTATATTGAGGCCTCTCTGTGGATGAGATTGTTTGTTCCTCCCCAGTGGTTGGTGGATTCCTCGGGTCATCAAGTGGCTCTCTTTGGGTAATTCTACCTTCATCTTGTGAACTAACAACGTCGTGATATATGTATCATATAACCATAGTTGTCGAAAGAAATGTAAAACCCCAATCAAACTAGATCAGACAAACTAAATGTATAGCTTAATATTCTTACAAATCTAGTTTCTTGGTGTGTACCTTACAAATGAAACTCAATTATTCTTTTTCCCAGAAACCTTTGATTTTAAATCAAGTTTAAATATGATTTTACCAATTTTATCTCTGACATGCAGTGATATGCACTTCATACAGTCTACTTTCTGAAAATCATGGCATATGCAGGCATATATCAGCACTGTGTCTGCTGTGTGCTTAATTAATTTACTACTGCTCATACCGTAACCGTGTTTTTCATATGAATTGCAAACACTGGTTGAGTAAATGGGAACTTGTTTTTGTTCTGGATCAAGAAGAGCAAACCTTGTGTTTGTTTTTTATTATGGCATCTGCACAGCAGGACAGCTATAAAAAAGATTTTGTTTTGTTTTTGTTAAATCAGACTTTTTGCTTTTGTTGAAATAAAAGTTAATATTTTCATTTTTTCATTTTGAAAAATCAGTTCCACCAGACTATTATGACTCCTTAGGCAGTATTATATATACTATGCTTCATTTTAAAGATTGTTCCATAAAAAAAAAACTCGGCTTGGACCTTTTGGCATGGGAGTTGGATATCTTTCCATTTCCCTCCAGAAAATAAGCTTCCGGGGCTAGTTTTCTTGGAAGAGGGATTCTACCAGCTTTTATGGGAAAAGAATTTTGAAGGCCACGCTCATACCACAAAGCCATTATTGAAATTGCAAACTTGGTGAAAAAATAGAGCATATTGTAAAAAGTTCGGAAAAGTGACAACCGTTAATTATTCCCAGCTCCTTATTCGACTTTCGTTATCAACTGATAAAATCGGCTGATAACAAATCGTCGCCTGAGTGCTAGTATGTCCTATGGCCCCTTTGGGACATAGGACATTCTAGCACTCAGGCGATGAAATGTCGAATAAGGAACTGGGAATTAGTAATGAATGTCGAGTCAGTAAAAAAATCCATCTTGTATTCCATAATGCTGGTATCACGAAAGTAGTTGTGCTGTGTTCAGACAAATTTTCAACCCATACAAACTAAACTTCACTGGGATGCAATTGGTTCTTCTAAACACGGAGATGTTTTAGTGCACGTTCGTTTTCCGAATGGATCGATGCGTCCTGTTAAGCATCTGATGTAAGTAAACAAGATAATGGATCTCGATGACAGTAGCATAATGCCCGTGACAGGTATTCAATAAATAAAACGTATGCTTGTTAAATGCCACAAAGTCATGTTTCGAACCAGTGGTGGCGCTACAGGGGATATAGGAGGGGAGGTAGAATCCTTAACGTCTTTGACTCCTCCACACACACACACACACGCTCCCACTTGTAAAGTGTATCGACCTGGATCATGTTGCCTCAAACAGACAAACGGGTTCTTAGCTTTCTATTGTATCTAAATGAATGAAATTTCGTAAATGACGAAAGATCATAGCTGAAATCAGCTTTCGCTGGGTCTGTCAATGTGCGTGTGTGGGAATATTACACACCGACGATCTGCTAGACATGCAATACTTTGAACCTTCTAAGCGGGCTCACTCTTAACAAGAAAAATAATTTTCTGGGAGAACCCCCACCCCCTCCCGGAACTCACACAGATCTCTGCGGTATATGAATGCAATATGATATTTTATCAAAGGACTCGTCCGTTTTGTTCACTTTAAAACATTTGATATTTTTTTTCATATTAATCAGTGATAAATAAAGCCTCCCGTCAATTTCATTGGTCAGTTCCAAAACTAGACAATTTGATTGGCTGAACAAAATAAAACTGGGCCAGATTTTCATAATTTGCATAATTAGAGTTGGGAGCTTTCATTGGTCAATTTCAAAACTGGACAATTTGATTGGCTAAACGAAATACAACTGGGTGACATTTGCATAATTTCAGTAGGGAGAATTCACGTTATCTGTCCTATTTAGGGTGGGTAAAATTGTATTAATCTTTTACCTACAAGAAAAACGCCATTCATTTTTTTATATTTTCACTTTTTGCTTCCAAAACATAGGTTATGACCCCGTGTTTTCCAAGTGCCGTCTGCAACTCAAGTTAGATGATGGGTTAAAAAGTCATACTAAGTGGCTAATTTGTTCGTGTGTGTATCATATGATAAATAGAATATGAAATGAGTGCTTTTCTCATATGATATTTGTGAAACTCGTCCAAATTTTCCGTTTGGTTCGCCCAAACGGAAAATTCTTAGACTCGTTTCATAAATATCATATGAGAAAAACACTCATTCCATATCCTCTATATCCTAAAAGGCCACTTGAGGACGTATCTCTCTTTATGTGGAACCTGTTCTCTACCTGCCTCCTCCGAAAAAGTGATGCTATGATCCCCAAAACCTACTTGAAGACTTGTTCCCTTTCATGTGGAACCTTTCCTCTACTTGCAGCCCCTCCCCGAACATTTTCTTGCGCCGGCACCGTGCGAACCTCAGATTTTCATCAAGTCTAAGGATATCACATTATTGTAAGCTGTCTGAAAGTTAGGGTGACCCATTTCCATCAATTGTCCGTACTCCATCAGCTTTGCATATCGGTCTTCTTCAGAACCATTGGCCTAAATCCAACAAAACCTGGCACAAGTTTACTTCGGGGGATTCCCGTCCAAGTTTGATCACAAGAAGCTGATAAGCTCAATCTTCTCACAAACCAGCCAGCCACAATGGTCAGAGATTTGGTATGCAACTTCTTTTATAATGAAGATTCAACTTTGTTCAAAGAAAGTTTCTCAGGGGATATTTGGACTCATGCCGGGAGGGGCAAAATGTAAGGTCCCCACCTACACTTCATATTTTCAGAACAGGTTGGCCAATTTGAATCATATTTGACATGCTGCACTGTTTGATATGTATTGAAATCAAACACCTATATTTCAAAGAGAAATAATTTTTTGTTTTTGTCACATGAAGCTTATTTGGGGGCTGTTATATTAGCTAAGAAAGCTCTCAGGTCATCAGGCTAATTCTGTTCGGAATTCACCACTGTTACGCTTATTATGCCTCCGACTTGAAAAGACTAAGCTAGGGGTATCTAGTGGATACCTCCTCATTCCGTCCGTCCGTCCGACCATCCGTCGGTCCATCCGTCCGTCCGTCTGTCCGTCCGTACCAACATTTTCCCTTGTATCACAGCTCAGCTGCTCCGTTTTTTAACAATATTTGGTGTTATGATAGAGCATCATGGGGGAACGATACCTGTGTAGCGTGCCGCACATTTTTTCCAGAGTTACGGCACTTTTTCACTCTTTCATTCAATTTTTAGCGGGTCGGGGGCATTGGCCCACGCTATGCGTTGCCGATCTTGTTTAATTGTTTACCCATTTTGTTGAATTTGCGCGCAGATGACGGTTGATGTAATGCGATGCGCCTTTACTTACAAAAATATACGTGTATTCTTTCTCGTCGCAGTTATTGAATTCCATTCAATAAATATTTAATTCCCCTTGAAAAATTCAAGATATTATTATAATAATTATGTGGTCAACTGTGGAACTATCCGGCGCAATCATAACACTGCGGTTGTGATGAGTCTTGATTTCTGATTTTAAGGTCATCAAAATGGCGAGGAAATCAATTCTCGGTTGTGCAACATTTCTAGGTTTGATTTACAGAAAATAAATCTTCTTTAAATTCAATCGTCCGGAATATATGTGCTGGGCGAAAAAGCGAACCTTAGGTTCGCTTTTTCAACCAACTGAAATAGTCCAGACGTGAGTATCAAAACAAAGGCGATGACCCATTGAGGGCTATAGACTGATTCTGGGCTATAAGATTTTCTTGCACTGGTTGACCGAGAGCTTGTCGATTGGGCTGAAAAAACTGATATCGGTTTCATGGGGGCTCACTATGGGGTCCCCCATTTAACCCTCTTGGAAATAGGGAAAACACTGAACAATCCTCTTCTCTTGGACAATGGCTGCAGTGATACAATATTTGGTATGCAGCCTCATGAAATATAATGGTTCAATATCTGAGCTTGTTCTTGGAGAGGTAATTTTTAAGGCTCCATCCAAAATGTCCGTTTTTGTAACAGGTCAGCTGATTTGGACCGAAATTGTAATGGGTGACATACACTTGAATTGTGAAAAATGGGAACCGCAGGAGTTGTTTTTTGGAACCATTGTTTCTTTATTTGTTTATTGGGATTTAACAACTGTCATTATCACACCGTGTCGGGCAGTTTTCCGGATGGAGGGAAGCAGATACCCGGAGAGAACCACCGAGCAGCGGTGTGAAGTTGTCAGACTCCCCAGCATACTAACCCGGTTCGAGCAGAATAAACAGCAATTGAAGGCATGTGCGCCGTCGGCCTGATGTAGCCTTAGTTCATAGTGCCACCGCGCTCCTTCGTGTTCAGTCGAGGATAAGTGTCTTGCCCAAATACACAGCACAGATGGCACAGATCAGGATCGAACCATAGCCCTGTCGGTTTAGAGTTCAATGAGCCACCCCGCTCCCTAAGGACACCATCAGGGGACCCTTATTTAAGCCTCTACCCAACGTAACAACCGGCCAGCGCTGTTAACAAAAATCACCATTCAGTTTTCATTATTTTTTCATTTTTGACTTGAAAAACATAGCTTATGACACCTCATTGGAACGAGGTCGCTGAGCTCGTTCCAATGAGGGGGTCATAATCTACATTAATGTTATGCATTCAGTTTTATTCAGAGAAAATGTTTCTAGAGCAATATTTGGACTCCTTCTGGGAGGGGCAGAATTTATGGCCTTATCCAAAGGGTCAGTTTACAGAACCGAACAGCCGATTTCAGCCGAAGTAGCTGTGCAGTATTATTGGCAGGCCCAAAACTAGGATCTTGAAATTTTCTGACATGGTGGGGTGAGAGTTAAATTTTTCCGATAGCACGAGCTTAAAACCCATTTAATATATTTTTTTTAAATAATAATAAGCGAAACAGGTTCGAAACTTTCGTTTATTATTATTATCATTTTAAAGAATTACTCTCGTTTCTCGATATTAATTATTTATAATAATAAAATGGTTTCCGCCGGACTACAACATTTTTCGACAGGCGGGCTCAACAATTCAAATGGCTATATTTCATGACCCATACAAGACACAATTCTCATTGGTGTGAAGCTAAAGGAAACCACTATCGTCTGCCTCATGGGGCACATACAATGCCCCTCCTACCACTAATATAATAGTGTGGATAATGAGGAAAATACGAAACAATTATACCCAAATGAACTTCTGTCTATATTGATTCCATATATGGTGAGCGACAAGGGTATGTGTGTGTGAGGGGGGGGGGGGGGGGGGCGCTCCCCCAATAACCATCATAATTTTCAATAGTTGGAACTTCGAAGGTATAAATCCCAATAGTCCGAAATTTCAATTTTCTTTATGTTTTCAACTTTGCGGACTTTTCCCGCCTGCCGTTTTGAATTTTCAACCCGTGATCACAGTTTGTCCAATTGCGATTGGCGATCGGTTGCGGTTACCGGCAGCGCCAACGCGATTTTTCAAGTTTCGATCAAATTCTATATGGCTTTTCCACTCAGCTGATAAAATTTTCCGAAATTCCTACTCGAATCAGTGACCAGTCAGGTTTTTCGAATTCATCGTTCCGTTTATCTCACAATGACCAGACCACACAAGGACTATAGACTGACACATATTCAGCCAATACCTACTCCTTCCAACTGATTGCCGGTCAGTTGGAAGGACTAGGTATTGTCTGAATAGCTGCCGGTCTGTAGCCCCTGTGTAAGCTGGTCTGTGTAAGGCATCACTCATGAGCCTCCCTGGGGAAATGCATTTTTCTTGTAGATAAAATTACCAGTTTTAACCCTTTACCTAACGTAACGGCCAAAACTGGCCAGCGCTATTCCCAAATATCGGCAATTAATTTTCAAAATATTTTCATTTTTTGTCTCAAAAACATAGGTTATGACCCCTCGTTGGAACGAGCTCGTCGAGCTCGTTCCAACGAGGGGTCATAACCTATGTTTTTGAAACAAAAAATGAAAAAAAATTAGTTATTCAAGAATTTTTTTTGCAAGTGTCGTCTGCTTTTCATGTTAGGTAAAGGGTTAAGCAAGATGGAGGACTAAGAATCCATCTAAAGGGGTTCAAATATTTAAAATGTTCCCTGTGGAGCCCCTTCCACCCCCATCGAGAGAAAGTGCTCCCACTCGAACCCTCCCTCAACACCGACCTGTGCGCCTCGAGACCTGCCTATGGCACGTCGTACTGGGACCCCAACCCCAGTTGGAAATATAGCTGAACACACATCCCTCCTTCATTGAAGACCCTCTTGCTACGTCACTGAGTGTGCAATCTCTTTTAATGGTGTAGATGCAAGTTTGGTCAAAGAAAGTTTCACCGGTAACATTTGTGCTTATTCCTGGCGGGGCAAAATTTATCCACTTTCTAATTTTAGGGAACCGATTGGCCGATTTAATCCACTGTTATTGAACATGTACTGGATTCATGCAAAATTAATTCTACACGCCCTTGTGGGAACCCCGTGGCTAAAAATAGAAAAAAAATCAAATACGTCGGAGATTCACACTGGTTGCAAAATGATATTATTTTCTAAAAAAAAAATAATTCTTACTCTGGCTAAAACAAATAACGAAAAGCTCTCAATCCCGATATTCTGAAACTGTAGAGTCTGTAGACAGCCAAGGTGGCAGACCACCAGTCGAATTCTATAAGAATTTCGACGCTGTTATGGCCTGGAACCGGTCTAAACCTCAAATAGGTCATCGCCTATGTTTAGATTCACTCTTCTGGAATATTTTAGTTGGTTGGAACAGATATATTCCGTACAATTGAATCTGAAAGTATAGTGTCTCCTCGTACGGCGCTTCTCTGCGTCTTATTATTTGTGAACTTTTAGAAATAGATGGCATGTGGTTAGTTTGGGCCCATGTTAACCTCTTGGATGGCTTCTGACTTCTGGACTATGGCCTCTACTATTAGCTATCACAACAGCGATTTACCTCGACACTACTGTACCATAACTTCTACTATGTCCATTACTACTACCGACAACCCCAACATTACTATAGTGGTACCTCGACACTACTGTACCATAACTTCTACTAAGTCCATTACTACTACTGACGACCCCAACATTACTATAGTGGTACTATATGACTTCGAGTCATATTAGGCCTAAAAAAGTTAAAAACCTGTTTATCAGGCCCTCCCGCATTGTCCTTGTGGCTGCCGCATGCTTTCTTTTTATAACCAATATAAACTTTAAAAAAATACAAATTAAATAGTTTATGTCTGATATTTTCACCAAGTTAATAAGAATGATAAATTTGTCCCTTGAGTGCAACAAGACTTTGTAATGCTTTAGCATTGCAAAGCCTTCTTGCACTCAAGGGACGAAATACACCACCACCTATGCTATTCTGTAGATTATGAGACCAAAACATAAAACAACCCAAGAACATGAACTTTTGATGGCAATGAAATAATTATAAAAATAAAAATAAACGAAGAATGCGCCCGACCATATGCAATTTTACAAAAAATATGGCCTGAGAAAAAGAAGATCTACTCTGCGGTACCTCTACTCTGTATTCGAAGATCACTACTGTAAGCATTCACTACTATTGACTAAAAACTATGTTTTGGATCCAATCATCTGGAATATTTCAGTTTGTTGGAAAAGGACAGAAGTGTTGTCAGGATTTCCACGACCTGCGGTTCACATGTCTGACCAAATGTAATATTGTTGATGACTGAATCTGCAAGTATATATCATAAAAATTCATTTTCTCTGAATCAACGCAAGAAAAGGTTCTTAGTCGAGAACTGATTTGACCGGGACTTTAACCCTTTACCCAGCGAATCGGCCACATCCGCCCGCGTAATATGCAAATTCAGCAGCTGAAAAAAAATATTTTTCACAACTTTCAGCAAAACCATATCATGTGACCCTCTTTGGAACGAGCTCGTCGAGCTCGTTCCAATGAGGGGTCACATGATATGGTTTGGTTGAAATGTTTTGAAAATTTAAAAAAAAATGATATTTAAAATAATAAATTTGATGTCGTCTGCGCTGGATAAAGGGTTAATAACATTACAATACTGTTACACATGTCTATAAACTAAATACTTTGGAGTGAAGACGCACAACGGCTGTAGTTTTATGATGCCACCGTGTAGTCAGGGACGTGGCGACAGGAGGTGGGGTGGGTGGGGGTACCCCCCCCCCCTCCTATCCTGGCCAAAATTTCCTGTAGTTGGAAATTCGGAGGGCAAGTCATGAGTAGTTGGAAATTCCATCTATCTGGATTTTAGTGCTTCTTAGTGCAGATGTTTCCTTTACTTCCCCAAAATACCCAACTAGGTTTCAAATCGGCAAAAATTCCAACTGTTACTATTTACAACTACAGTCTACGCAATATCGAGCTTCATAAGCGTGCATTATGTCGGTACGAGATTTCTATAGTACGTTTACTTATCGTAATAAAAAAAATCCTCGAAATGCACTTCAAGAAAATCGCATCATGTAAAATCGTTATCCTGAGTTAATTCCGTCATTCACAGTTACAAAATGATGAAACAACAAAAATTCATCATTACTGCATAAAATCTCATTTACTGTTAGGGAGTGTGAATTGCTCATAGTTCTCAGCTTGAGCATTTGTTTAGAACATATTCAATTCCCAGAATAATACCAAATAATAATAACAACCTGATAATTCTATCACAAATGTGTTGTCATTTCAGTTACTAGAAGCAATTTTATGCACCCATTCATGGCTTCATTTTCAAACATTTTCTCGGTAGTGAATTTCCAACTAGGGGAGGGGGGGTGGGGAGGGGGGAACCCCTCCCACCCACCCACCCCCCACCCACAGTTGGAAATTCACTACACTGCATCCCCCAATCGGAAACCTCTAACCACGTACCTGCGTGCAGTTCCACCAGATTCAAGGGGAAATAAATAGTTATGGATTGGAATATCTATAACTGTAGCACGAAGAATATCTATATATCTTTGTTAGTAATGGGACAGCACATTAAATCAACGCAGTCTGCGCGCTAACGCCATGAAAATGGATAAACAAACTACCCATAATAGTCCCGGATTCTTTTCGGAATTCGTTGCATCCATACAATAATCAGTAATGTTGTGTTACAGTTTGCAGATTGGTCATTTTGTAGTCAGTATTTGTGTTTGTTCTACAACAAGACTCCCATCTAAGGTATACTGTGTTAAAATGACATTCAGTGAAGAAAAAGTAATTACTACTTTTTCGCGTTGCGCGCAATGATCCCAGCGCTCGCAGCGCGCCCAATGTGCAACAGCAATTGTAGGTAACAGACCAATCACCAATGACCCCTCATTGGAACGTTGGGGGAAATCCTGGCATCACCTCTGTCCTCTGATATATATTGCCCAGTCAAGTCATCGAGTCAGACGAGTAGTAGTGGTGTAACTTTGGTGGGGGGTGGCTGGGGAGCCCCCAAAAAATCCTGAATTCTACGGTCTGCATGGGGCATCAACTGATGAAATCATAGATGACATACCACATACGAGAATCCGCCGGGCCATCCCGGGCAAGTGTTTGAGAAATATTCCCCCAGGCTCTCCAAAGTGATAGAGGCACTATCTCCATACCTTTCCCCACAACAACAACAAAAAATATCCCTATCCCCCCCCCCCCCCCTTTAATATAGAAACCTGGTTACGCGCTTAACGAGTAGTCAACAATCGGGCATTCATGGCCCAAAGAGCTCCTTTAACTTTCTTCTGTGTTGTCTGTAACAATTCGATTAGAGGCGTGAATCTTGAGGATGTAGAGGGTATTACCGCACTCCCCAATTCTTGAACTATCCGTTCACAGGGCAGTGGCTGGGCGGGTTTCGCCTAGCAGGCAATCAACCGCTACATAAACAGAGACATACAATTTTAAGATGTAGGAATACTGCCCTGATTGAGTGTTAGTAATTCATCTCATCAACTTTGGTTCCAGGGGCGTAACAAGAGGGCGAAGGCTGTCCCCAAGAATTTCCTTGGGGAGGGGAACTTTTTCGCAAGGATTACGGTCTAAGATATTAATTCTCTCTTGCTAGTAATCGGGTACCTTCTCAAAAAAACTAAATTTGATACTGGAGTAGTATGTGGTTTTCGAGCCCCATTTGGAGGATCTCATCGGGGGATCTCATGTGACGTCATAGTCACGTGACTAGGTGGCGCCATGTTGTGTTGTCATGGTAATCCGCGTGAGAGGCCATCTTGTGACGTCATCTCTATAGTGATACGTGGTGTTAGTGCGCTTGCGCTTATTTTGGGGTTAGAGTTCATTCAGTGAGTTCAAAGGGCTAATATTTGGTTATATTTAGGGGTTGTAGTTCATTCAATTGAAAACTTTGTTATGGTCAATTCACTTCGATAACTTCATTGGATCGGTTCTCGTCTATCTGTTCAGTCTGTCCAACTAGTTCGATCAATCCGACTAGTTTGACCTTCTTTCACTTTGTTCTGTTCTCTTTGACCTTGGTTGTGTTGGATCTTCGTTCACTTCGTAAATGAGGCCTCATTGAGAGATTTTTGCACAGCCCCCATGGCCTCAAAAGAAAATGAGGCTACGAGGGATAGTAAATGGAGCCTCATTGAGGGATTTTACATAGCCCTCATGGCCTCATACGACTAAAAAGGGATTCCATAACCAGAGACGTTTCACAAAAAGGGATTCCATGGGACGTGGCCATTGGATACAGAGGTGATGAGACCCGGATAGGACTTCATTGTAATAAGGGGAGATAACTCTGCATACAGATTATGGGAAATCAAGCAATCTGATTGGTTAGTTATATTCTATATAAGTGATCTAGATATATGAAACAACAAGAGTACACAGAATATGGGTCAGAACTAACAGGAACAGTCCAGAACAGCTACATCTCGTAATAATAAGCAAAGTTGTTCAAGCTGATAGGCTCTTCTGCTCTACTGGAGTATACTCCAGGACAAAGGAACATGGTCAGGTAGATGAAAACTATTGCATAGATAGAGATAGAAACAGAGAATTCTGAAAGAATTCGAAATAGTACAACTTGTCGGGTTGTTTGTAGTAATTCTACGAATCGGGAAAATACTCCGGTACAAAGGAACACACCCTCCTAATATATCCCTGTCTTGTTGTAGGCCTTTGGGTAACACAGAAACCACGTTCTACCATAGAAACCAAGATGACAGCCTCCGGTATACAAAATGGACGACGGAAACACGTATCACCATAACAACACGCGCTGCGCATGCGCGCTAACACCACGTATCACTATGGAGATGACGCCACAAGATAGCCGCTCACGTGGGTTACCATGACAACACAACATGGCGTCACTGGGCCACGTGACTATGACGTCACATGAGATCCCCCGATGAGATCACCCAAATGGGGCTCGAAAACCACATTACATACTACTTACTTGGAGTTACGTCACCCACGCAGTCGGACACACAAATGGAGGTCTGTAGTACCTAATTTGGGCTGATGGGGGCCGGCATGACCAATTAGGAATACCGGCACAGTACATGTAACGTGTTAATTTAATACCAAGTTGCGACACGAGCCACACGACTATACTACCTGTATACTTTTTTTATTCACAAATAAATTTCCAAGACGTTCTGGGATGTCTGGGGTTTTCATAATCCCGACTAAGTAAGATTGCAACTACGTCATCAAGGCATGCCTTCGGTGATGTTTAGTTGGAATATTAGTCAGTTGGTACTTGACCCAACACAAAAGGTACATGCACAGAACGACACACGCGTGTGAATTAGTTAATCGATACGGCACGGATGTCAGCGCGGCAGGATAAAACGAGAGGCCGCACGCCTCGGGTTTTATCCCTCCGCGATGGCACAAGCACCATATCGATTAACCAATCCATACGCGTGTTTCGTTCTGTGTTTATTACACGACTTTGCGCCTATAAAAGTATTTTTAGAAGGACACCCAGCAATTCATTTGACAACTCGTCCCCTGTGTTCCAGTAGGCACATGGAACTCAGTGGAAAGAACTCATTTTATCGTCAACAAAATTTGCGAGAGGAACCTGTGTTACTATTTTTAGCTATCGCTAGCGATTCAAACTGTAATTGCGGTGCACGATTAGTAGAAAATTCCAGTGAAATTTCGCTTCTATTTAAAAATATTCCGTCAACGATTTCCGTTAACGGATTTTCATTTTTCGCATGGTTTAGTGTTGCTGTAGATGGGGATTCTATAGAACAGGGGTGTAATAAAAATCAGGTTTACACCCCAATCCAATCGGTCATCTTCCTGACGCTCTTGTCTGGTGCGATCAGGGCACCGTACAATTCAGAAAATACACAAAACAATATCAGCACCCCATTTGTTATGCTAACATTTTAATTAGTATGATTTAAATGACAGGCTACTTCTGCGGTTTTGGAAAGGGTGTGTGTGTGGGGGGCGGGGGGGGGGGGGGGTAGTAAACAGGACAATTGAAATCGACAATGGAATCTGAATGTAAATTAGAACAAATTAACGCTGTATCGTTCTTTAATGCAACAAGGCGCGCCATCTGCAATGCTTTAGCGACTTGTTGCACTCAAGGAACGACATCTTAATTTAGTATTACATAGCTTCACTACGTATTTTAATTCCCGCCCCCCCCCCCCCCCCCCCCCACCCTCTACCCACCACAAATGATAAAAATATAGAAAATAAAAAGGTAAAAGGCTATTATTAACGTATACGTATTTACTCACTGTTTATTCAATCCAAATAAACTAGTAGAATATTAGTTATCCTTGTGTTCTCCAGGGTGTGAGGCGAAGCCAAAGGGTGTATGAGAAACCGGTGTAAATTCCCATACACCCTGGAAAACATAAGGATAACGGATTTATTTGCAAGAATTTTGGTGTACTTAATACTTTAACCTACACTGTGGGAAAAACTGACAGAAAATTTGTACTTTGCAAGTTTCTTAAATAAAACAAGACAAATATGGATGTCATTAGAACTGGCTCAATGAGCCAGTTCCAATGATATCCATATCTGTACTATTTTATTGCACATAAATATTAAATTTCTTGTATTTTTATTTTTGTTCTAACATAACCGAGCAGAAGGTATGAATTAATAATTAAAAATGGGTACTTTTTAGCCATACAGCTTGCTCTTGAATATTCTTGTTTTTACACCGTGGTTAAACACGGTGTAAAAAAAAAGCCACTGTGGATTGCAAGTTACACCGTACCTCTCAGCCAATCAAAATGCAGTATTTTGTTTCATTTGAAAATAAAACAATTTTTTATCTCACGGCAGTGGCGTGGCCACGGGGAGATTGGGGGGACGCGTCCCCCCTCCCACTTTCCCTCAAAGTTGGTCCTCAAAATTTGTCCAAAAATGGCATAAAAATCGTAAGGGGGTTAGGTGAGGGTTAGGCTGTAGATTTGTAGATTGCCTGTCCTAATATCTGTGTCGGTGAAAAGGTAGACAGTCATCAGTACATGAAAAAAATATCCGCTCAGATGCAAGGAGATGGGGTTTTTTGAAACCTGGAATTCAAAATTTTTGACCCTTGGCCGCCCCATATCGAACATATTTATATTTCCCTCTGATCGAAACCCTGATTATTAGAATCAGATTAAATGGATAAACTGTTAGAGTAGACGGAGAATGCAGAAAAAAATACTCAAAAAGAATATGTTTTGTGAAAATGTTTCAAAGTAATAGCTACCTAGCGCTAGCAGTAACCATGTACACTTCCGATCCCATTGGAACTCGTCCACTGTATAGTATACTATAACAAGAGACCCACGGGGTGGTATATTATAAGACACTGGGTAAACGAGTTGTAGTACGCACCGGTGTCCCTTGGACAAAAATCGACCACTGAAAAATGGGTGCAGACCGCCACGACTGTATTAACACAATACTCCTTTGCAATCGAACACACCAGCAGAATACCCTTTATCTTGAAAACGGCTTGCTTCTTTATCAACACATGACACTCAGGAAATCTATTTATTGGAGTGTTGAAAATCATGGTTCCATAACACTGTGGTATAAGCCATGATTTACCAAGAATGTTGTGGGACAAAATCATGGTTCAGAATTTGAGCGGGGTGTATTTCGGTTTTCCGGTTCGGTTCCGATTTTACGGCAAATCGAAAAACCGAACCGCAAAACCCACCCAAAACCGGCCAAATGGTTTTGCTATGTTTGTGCATAAACTGCGCAAATGGGAAAGATCTGGACAAGTGGTCCCTACAGACTCTCGTCACTAACTCTATCCGACAGAGGGGCAAATACGTCGTGTTTATCATTGTCACATTTTCTCCCCTACTGACTCGCCCGGCAGTTGGGGGCCAGGGCCGGGGAGGGGAAATTCGGGTCCCAGGGTTAATTCTGTAACGGACCTCCTTTCTAAACTGTCAGGATACAGATGCCGCGAATGCCGAGGGTACTGGCGACAAGAAGGGTCACAACATAAAAAGACTTCTCGCGGCTTTTGGGATAAAACATCACGTTATTTTTTGGTCGTCAAAAAGATGGTTCTTAGCAGCATGTTTCAAATTTCCAAGTCCATCAGTGAATATCCAGTGGCCTTTAGCTTTTGACTGCACAATTATTGAAGTGATAACTTTTAGGGTTGCACGATATACAAAACTGAATACCGGTATCGGTATTCAAAAAAAATACCGCGGTATACCGGTATATCGAAAACCGTTCAGATATATGAACACAAGTACCACAGTCAAGACTCGAGGCATCACAGTCGGAACGAATTAGCACGCCTTGATGATGCGGTTCGAAAAACCTTTACCCAACGCAGACGATATCAAAATTTATTATTTTCAAGATTAGTTTATCAGATTTTCCCCAAAGATTTCAACAAAACTATATCATGTGACCCCTCATTGGAACGGGCTCGTTGAGCTCGTTCCAATGAGGGGTCACATGATATAGTTTTGTTGAAATTTTTTGGGAAAATGATTCCTTGGATAAAGGGATAATATTATTCATTCAGGGCAACAGTTAAAAAACTCAATACATCTTGGAAATTGTGGGTAAATAAATAATGACGATAAACCGATATTTTTGTAATTTCAACGGTATTCAATCGATATTGGTTTGAATACCGATATATATCGGGTTATCGATGTACCGTGCAGCCCTAATAACTTTATTCCGTCAAGCTGATTTAATAAAGTTATTATATCAAGAATCACGCAGTCCAAAATTACAACCGTCAAGTGCAGAGCTCCATTCACGATACAGCCCCCTTCTTAACTGTGGGGTGTTAGTCCAGACATAGCTTGAAAGCCCGTATTTTAATTTTGCGGTTTGGTACGTCTTTTGAAAGTCCTTTAGTCTCATAGGCCATGTTTGGATGGAGGTAGTCCTAAACCAAGACTCCTGGGCCAATCCCGGGAACTCAAAGTTCCGGGCCCCGGGGTTACTACCCCTGGCCCCCATCCTCTTCTCGGCCCTGTTGAGGGAACAAAATTATCAATTTGAAGTAGGGTATGTATTATTTATTTATTTATTTATTTATTCATTCATTTCGACAGCCAGGGTCACCTCGTGTTGCACAGTTTTATGGGTGGAGGAAGCCAGAACCACCGAGCAACGGCGAGTAACTGTCAGGCTCCCAGCATACTGACTCTACACAACAGGGTTAGCATTGGTTGAAGACAAGTGCACCATCGACGTGCAGTACGTCTTAGTACACAACGTCATCGTGCCCCCACGTGGGCAATAGGGTTGAAGTGTCTTACCCAAGGATACAACGCGGTTGCTGCAGGTGGGATTCGAACCGAGGACCTCTCGGCTTGCAATCTGCTCCTCTACCTACTGAGCCACCGCGCCCCCTATGTGTTACTTAAATATGAAGTTGTGTCACAACTATGCATGTATATTTTATTTATCCACAAACAAATTTTTACGAAGTGTTTTTAACCCTTTTCCTAACATGAAAAGCAGACGACACTTGAAAACAAAATTCTTGAATAATTATTTTTTTTTAATTTTTTGTCTCAAAAATATAGGTTATAACCTCTCATTGGAACGAGCTCGATATTTGTGAATAACGCTGGCCGTTTTTGGCAGTTACGTTGGGTAAAGGGTTAAATGTAATCCACACTAAGTAATTCGACGAAGGCATGCCATGGTGGTGCAGGTAGGATATTTTATCAGTCACGACTAGGGCTTAATCCCAGGAATGGGAATTCCCGGGTGCCCGGTTCCGATACCCGGACATCTATAAGATGCAACCGGGAATCAAGCGTGGCACTGTTTGTGTGTTGAGCTGAAGTTTTCTGAACTGAAAAACTGCCCCAACGTAACTTTGTAGGATTTCGACAACCCTTCGACGCCAGAATTTTTTACAGTCCTGATTCCTGACAACCCATGATCCCTGACGAACTATTTTCACCAAACCACTGTTGCTCTCAACTAGTTCTGGAGGACATTCTCTTCAACAGCAAGATCTTCACCCTCTTCAACGTCCAACTCGTCTTCACTTTCAGAATCACTTGTATCAGTATTGAAAATGTCCCGGTTCTCCGGCGGTTCTGAGGGAAACTTCATTCCCGTCACTTTACCCCACAAAATCTTGTGTTTCTCGGGCTATTTTTTTGTAAAACTGCATATGGGCGGGCGGTTTATTATTTTATTTTTGTACTTATTTCTTTGTCATCAAAAGTTCATGTTCTTGATTAGTCTTAGGCCTCATAATCTAAAGAATAGCATGGGTGGTGGTGCATTTCGTCCCTTGAATGCAAAAAGGCTTTGCTGTGCTTTTGCACTCAAGGGACAAATTCATCAATTTTAACTTGGGTAAAATATCAGACATAAACCAATTAACTTTTATTTTTTCAAGTTTGCATTGGTTATAAAACGAGAACAGGCGGAAGCCAAAGGGGCAATGTGGGAGAGCCTGAGAAAGATTTTTAACTTTTTAAGGCCTTAACTAAAATCAATCCAGATCTCGCTCATTGACAGTCGTGTCTTCTTAAATGGCCAAGACAACACCACAATAAAACCATAAGATGATTCTTTTGGCTACTGGAGATGAATAGATCCTTTTCCGACCAAGTTCCACACTCGCTGTGGGTTATATTGATGAATCAATACCGAAACGGATATTACCGATACATTATGTGCGTCCATGAGTTTGTTTACGATTGGCAGATGGAAAACTAATTGTTAGTCAGAAGAATAACATCGACGGGTGGGCATAAAACTCCATGGGATAATTTCTACCAACCTAGAGCATCCATTATCATGCCACAGTAAAAGTAGGAATTAAATCTCTTATTTCTATTGTTCAACAGACTTCTGTTGTCAAACTGCTGTGTTTGGTATTTATATTCAAGTCAGCGTGATTTGCAATTTGTTTGTTCAAGAGCGAGATCATCAGCTGAGCCATTGCTGCTCTTTCTGAAATAACCTTTTGACTTAAAGTCTTTACCGGCTACCACGCATGCATTTACCACGTAATTTATTTATTTATTGAAATTTAACGACACTTTGGACAGCAAGGGAAACCGCCGTGTCGGGCAGTTTTACGGGTGGAGGAAGCCTGAGTACCCAGAGAGAACCACCGAGCAACGGCGAGCAACTGTCTGACTCCCCCAAAGTACTAACTCCACACAAGCAGGGTAAGCATTGGATGAAGACATGTGCACCATCGACGTGCAGTACGCCTTAGTACACAATGCCGCCGCCCCCCAGGTGGGCAATTGGGATTAAGTGTCTTACGCTTGTCACAGGTGGGATTCGAACCGAGGACCTCTCGGCTTGAATATTTATTTATTTATTGGTGTTTAAGGTCACATATTTATGCACAATGTTTAAGGTCACATATTTATGCACAATGGCTAATCATGACCGCGACAGTTTTACGGGTGGAGGAAGCCGGAGTACCCGGAGAGAACCACCGAGCAACGGCGAGCAACTGGCAGCTCCCCAACATACTAACTCCACGCAAGCGCAGGGTTAGCATTGGTTGAAGACAAGTGCACTATCGACGTGCAGTACGTCTTAGTACACAACGCCACCGTACCCCCACGCGGACAATGGAGATGAAGTGTCTTGCCCAAGGACACAACGCGGTTGCCGCAGGTGGAATTCGAACCGAGGACCTCTCGGCTTGCAGCCTGCACCTCTACCTTCTGAACCACCGCGCTCACCTCTCGGCTTGAAGCCTTACCATGTAATAAAAATCATCATCATCATCATCATCATCATCATCATCATCATCATCATCAAACTCTTTTAATGAATGAATCATTGTACCCGGTGCGTCATTAATAATATTTTTGATGATTATTCCTATAATTAGTGTTTGGAATCTAATATTATTGCGTCCGTGAAAATATTGTCCACCCGTGGAAAGTGACCAGTCCACGGTGGTCGTATTGTACTACCAGTAAAGGGGGGGGGGGGGGGGGGGCGTGCACTTGTTAAAATATTTTCTTGAACAACTAAATTTTAAAAAGTTTATGTACGGACTTATCCATTTGATGATGGTGAGAACACTCATCAAAATCAGAACCCAGAAAAAACCCATCACATTCGGACACTTTCTCCATATTTTCACTCGTCAAAATGTTATTAACTTTAATTGCAAGAGAAGATAACTTGATTAAAATTATCGCAGCTTGGAACTAAAATAATATTAGCTTTTTAGTGGTCATGTTTGGGAAGTTTAATCCAAAACGGTTAAAAAATTCAGGAGTAGTTGCGCACACATGTAGACAAAGAAACAATTGTAGATAGAAGGCGATCTGAGAGTAATGGTACAATAACCCTTTTCCCCGTTGGGAACCCCGGGATGTGAAGCCGTGCTTGTTTAATGTGGTAAACAACTCTGTCTTACTGGTAAAATGGGATCCAGTCACAATTGTTTGGGGTGGAAGCCCTCTAAAACGGGTAACGTGGGTATAAATGATTGAATAAACTTACCTCCATGTTGTGGTCCCGATCATCAACCGTGCAGAAATATGTGACCTTAGACACGAATACATAAATAGTAGCGGTTTTGTTATGTAAGTCTGGTGTGGAACACAGGCTCGGAATTGTCGATTAGGCCTAATTATAAATTCTGACACATGCACGAGAAGTGAGAACTCAAAGTTGCCGCTATGTGTTAAAACTCTCACGCCCTTGGCTTTAATTAACCCTTTACCCAGCGTAACGGCAAAACCGACCAGCACTATTCTCAAAAATCGCCAATTAATTTTCATTATTTTTTCAATTTTTGTCTCAAAAACATAGGTTATGACTCCTCATTGGAACGAGCTCGTTCCAATGAAGGGTCATAACCTATGTTTTTGAGATAAAAAATGAAAAAAATAGTTATTCAAGAATTTTTTTGCCAAGTGTCGTCTGTTTTTCATGTAAGGTAAAGGGTTAATCACGCGGCTTTCCAATCCCTTCTCACTTCTTGTTACTAAGCTCTCACATACCCCACAAACATCATTCTAGTTTTCGTTAAGAGCAGTTTTAAAATCCTTGCATTACAAAACGAGTTACAAAGAAAATTTGGAAAAATTCAGTGCTAAAAAGTGAATCTGGGGCTTTTTTTTAGCGTGTGTAGCCCTATATTTGAGACCATTTTGGGCTCCATGTTATGTGAAATTTTCATGGGGTCAATATTTTGGAAGGCCGGCGAAAAATATTTTTGAGAGGGGACAAGGCCCCCAGACCCCCTTCTGGGTACGCCACTGCCCTCAAAGCATTATACTAGTGCACCAAGGTTAACCCTTTTTATTCTCAAAATCCTTTTCTCGCAAGCACTGCCGGATTAAGGCATGGGCTTTATGGGCTGCAGACCAGGGACCACCGCCAGCTGAGGGCCTCCAGAGATTGAGTGTAATAAATTTACTGTGAAAAGTTACTGCATTTGTAAATGCAGAATGAAAGTATAAGCATGCTGAGTGGTCTCTTTAAAAGGTGCTCAGTTAATATACTGTATAATATACTGGAAAATATCACAATATCTCTTCTCTTTTTGTTGTGTTACACTTGCACCCATCTATGCGAGCCAAATGTTGACATTATGTTGTAGAAGTTGAATAAACTGATTTCAAGAATCCGAAATTCGATTTGCGTGCTTTTGTTAATTATCAATGGGGGCCTCACTGTATCTGTAGCCCAGGGGCCTAGAAAATCGTAATTCTACCCTGCTCGCAAGTAGTATAGCATGTACCGTGTTTACCGATCGTGCCCTATTACCTGGAGATTTACCAACGCTGCTAGCGTTAAATTCCCACAGGAACCGGAACTTTGCTGATGCAACTTTTTCCTAATATTATTAATTTTACCACAAACAATTGTTCAACTAGTTCGGCTGCTTTCAGAATCCAATGCTTCTCCCTATAAGAGCTATGCTGTAGTTTCTGCCTATTCAACCCTATCGTTTGTTCTGGAATATACTCCGGTGGATTAGAAGAACGGACTAGTTCTGAACCTATTTCACGAATCCCTTGTTCATGATCTGAACACCTCAAGATATGTTTCATCTAGCCGGATCGTCCAAGCAGATCAGTCTACTGTACCGCCTTGTACCGCGGTACCCCACTTCCAGTACTGCTAACTAACAAACGACTAGCCGAACGGAATGTTTTTTTGCGCGCAGGGACGCTATGGGCAAGCCCCTTTCGACCCTCATTGGCTGTTTGTGGTCTTTTGGATTTTATGTCAAGGCGTGTTGAAAGAGGAAAAGGGGGCGCGGTGGCTCAGTTGGTAGAGGTGCAAGCTGCAAACCGAGAGGTCCTCGTTCGAATCCCACCTGCGGCAACCGCGTTGTGTCCTTGGGAAAGACACTTCACCCCCATTGCCCACGTGGGACCACGGTGACGCTGTGTACTAAGGCGTACTGCACGGCGATGGTGCACCCGTCTTCAACCAATGCTAACCCTGCTTGTGTGGAGTTAGTATGTTGGGGAGCTGACAGTTGCTCGCCGTTGCTCGGTGGTTCTCCCCGGGTACTCCGGCTTCCTCCACCCGTAAAACTGTCGTGGTCATGATTAGCCATTGTGCAGAAATATGTGACCTTAAACCTTAAACACCAATAAATAAATAAATAATAAAGAGGAAAAGGTTCAGGTACTCGGCAGCTTTCTTTCTGTTAAGGTGTCACGGGTGGGAGGTTGACTGCGTTGATTGATGTTGATTGAAACCTCAGGTGAGGACCAGTGTGGGAGGTTGAGTCCTCTCACAAAGGTACTACCTCTCCCTTCGTCTCCCCGAAGGAGCTGTGGTGTTTTATTTTCGGTCAAGTATAGTCTGCCACTTCGGAGATGATTTCGACGGTGGGCCATCATGACAAGTATAGTCTGCCTCAGGCCTTAGTCGGTTTTTATGTTGTGGAAGGACATCTTTGGAAAGATAACAACAACGACCCCTTTCGGGGACCACCAGAAAGAAGACCCGAACTTCCCTGGTTCGGGGGCAGGCCTGCATTATGATTCTATTTGGCTGGGACAGAAAATACGCCGTGTAGACGCTTACAAAAAATGGCAGAGGCGGGATGCAGGACAAACGCTCGCCTCCCTTGAAGTGGTCGACCACTTCTAGGGATGGAGTGGAGGATGTTCAGGAACCATGGAGGTTAGAGTTTACTAGGAATCTCATTTACGGAATCCTTTTTTATGGAATTCTAAGTTTGGAAAACGTCTATGGGCAGAGAAGCCTTTTTTCCTTATGGGCCTCATGGCCTCGTACGATAGAAAATAGGCGTCGAAGGCCAGTCGTTCGTTATTTAGAGGTGCGGGAAGTGGGGTGCTACGGGATGAGGATAAGAGGGATCGTAGATTATACCTCATTCAGAGATTTCCTTATTAACCTCATACGATAGAAAAATGGTGCCGAATGCCAGTCGTTTATTAGTTAGGGGAGCTGGAAGTGGGGTGCCACGGGACGTGACCGTTAGGTACCTAGATGAGGATAAGAGGAATGGTAGATTATACCTCATTGAGGAATTTTCTCATGTCCACATTCGACAAAAAAGGACGCCGAAGGCCAGTCGTTCGGTATTTAGGCTGTTGGAATTGGGGTGCCACGGGACGTGGCCGTTAGATACCTAGAGAAGGATATGAAGAATGGTAGATTATGCCTCAATGAGGAATTTTCTCATGTCCTCATACGACAAAAAAGGTGTGCTGAAGGCCAGTCGTTCGTTATTTAAGGGTACTGGAATTGAGGTGCCCCGAGACGTGACCGTTAGATACTCAGATAAGCATAGGAGGAATGGTAGATTATACCTCATTGAGAAATGTTCTTATGCCCCTCATGTCCTCATATGACAAAAAGGGGTGCCGAAGGCCAGTCGTTTGTTAGGGGTACTGGAAGGGATCCCCCGCGGGACGTGGGGGTAAAGTAGATTGATCTGCTTAGACGACCCGGCTAGATGAAAAGTGTTAGGGCGTTCAGATCATGAACAAGAATGTGGGGAATAGGTTGGGAACTAGCCTGAACAGGCTAGAAAAGTTAACTATAGTAACAAAAGCAAAACCGTTCCAGCTGATAGGCTCTTCTACACTACCGGAGTATACTCCAGAACAAACGTATAAGGTTGAATAGGCAGAAACTACAGCATAGCTTTTAGGGAGAAGCAGAGGATTCTGAAAGAATCCCAACTAGTAAAACAATTGTCGGGTTGTTTGTGGTAATAAGATCTACTCTACTTCAATCGAACTTTCCCCATGAGACCCCTCGGTCTTATAGCACTATGTGTTACTATTATAAGTCCCATATGAAGGCTTTGCGAAGGCCGTTTCGATGATTTTGATTTTACAAAGTTTTGGGTGATCTGGAGGGATTGTCGGGTTGTTTGTTGTAATTAGATTTACTCCTATTCATTCGTACACAAGCTCTGAACATACCACAATCCTGTTGTTGGCCTTTGGATGAAATAACAAGCACGTGCTACCATAGATACCAAGATGGCGACCCCAGTATACAAAATGGACGACCGAACACGTGTCACCCTGACAACACGCGCTGTGCATGCCCACTAAGACCAGGATTATGGGGATGACTTCACAAGATGGCCGCTCACGCGGGCTACCATGATAATGAAACACGACGTAACTAGGTTACCTGGCGGTACATTGCCGCGTCTTTTGTGCACTGATCCACTTCAGTCAGTTATTTCGATAAACAGAAAATATAAAAAAATTCTGAAAAATACGATTGTAAAAATTTTACAGTTGGCCTTTTGGCTCCTGGTCAGTATAGTGCAACAACGTACTCTTGCCACCTCCACCAGCATTGGATGCCCGTACCAAAAGCCTTCCCGTGGCTTTCAGCTTTTTAAAACACCCAAAATCCCGGGGCAGTTACCCCTTCCCGGCCTTAATTACCCGCCCCTCCCCACTCTCAGTGCTAGTGACGAAGTGTGTATGTGTGGTGGTGGGGTGGGTGGTGGGGTAGGATATCCTTGACCGAGATATGAATTCCTTCCTGTATTGGGTATAACGTCGTCACCGACATTGGTAAGGCCCATGCCTAAGCTCTAATTTAAATTTATTTTATGCCCCGAGTCAGCCCACATGTACCTGGCTGCGGCCAATTTTTTCGTCTTTTTAGGCCCAGAGTCAGCCTACCTGAAGCAAAAGTTATTTTCAAAAGAAAGATTTCGTCGTTATTTTCAAAAGAAAAACTACAATCAGTATTTTACGAATGGGAATCCATAAACGTTTTTCTCCATTATTCAGATTTTTCGCAAAGTGCGGCGTGAAATCAACAAAATGATGCCAAGTTCGATATCGAGATTCTTCGCTTGCCGATCGATGAAAAAGGTTGAACAACAGCAGACAGATGTGGGAACACACGCCCAGTATGCCAACTCTACCTGTTAGATGAGTTTTCATTGGTCAATTTTGCATAACAGAGCTAATTGACACACGGTTTACAAAGATTTAACGAGACCACGGAAAAAGACAAACGTGATCAAAACAGATGACATCTCCCGCAGAGAGAAGAACAGAATGATCTGAAGAACTTCACCAACTCATTTTAAACTTCAACATGGGGAAGTCTGTATGCATTTTCAAATCATCATTATTGATTTTCTTCCAGTGCTTTATTTTATCATCTCAAAAAGGGGTAAGTAAGGCTAGTATTATTAATATTCACGCCCTTAAAAAGTTTAATTTATTTTACTCAATATTAGGTATAGCAAGTTTTACTTCAAGGCTGCAAATCAGGTAATGGGCTCAAACTCAAAAGGGTAATGGGCTAACATCCCCACTCCAACTCAGACCGAGTCGTTTCGCCCCTGATATGTACGCCGGTGTTGTTTCGCCAGTGTCGATTCGCTATTTGTCATGTCGACCACTTTCAGTTCTTCTCACTGGCACTGTGCAAACTGTAGGCTATAGCCATCGCTTTTTCTGTTTGCCAAAACTACACCTTCGTTTATTTTTAATCCTCATTCTTGTTTACCGAACCATTTTGCATTACTACTAGGTATGCCTATCCTTTTTGAGTTCGGCCAAGAGAGGTTGGGAGTATGGCCTGGAAGACAACTTTGTTGCAAACCCCTCCCACCATAGGTACAAAGTGACAAAGTCAGGGTACATGTAAATAAAGAGTATGTTTGTGTGTGTGTGTGTGTGTGTGGGGGGGGGGGGGGGGGGGGGGGTCACCTATTTTGCCTCATTTGAATGGCAGCAGAAAAATATTTTTCTCTCAACCTTATTTCACTTTGTGTTGGGTCAAAAGTTATGTCCCCAACAAGTGAAGGTCCAGCGTCTTATAAGCAAAATACTATTCATGCCAACAAAAGCACCCTGAATACTTTTTTAGGCTTACATTCAGATACGTGGCTAGAGATTTCCAATTGGGGGTGGGTGCAGGTAGTGAATTTTTAACTAGTGGGAGGTATGAGAAGGAGGACCCCCCATCCCCCCTCTCCTGGTCCCTACAACCAAGAAAAATTTAGAAGTTGAAGCCATGAAAGGGGGCATAAAATTTATTCCAGTAAGTGACATGCCAACACATGTGTGATAAAATTATCAGGTTTATTATTATTTGGTATTCTTCTGTGAATTGAATATGTGCTAAACAAATGCAGAAGCTGAGAACTTTGAGCAATTCACACTGTCCAAACATTTAATCAGATCTTATGCAGGAATGACCAATTCCTCACTCAAAACCTTTTATTGAAGTAACAGCATCAGTTGAAAAAATTTTCATCAGTTTTTAGCATAATTTTATGTCTTCAGAACAATATCATTTTCTTTATCTTTGTTTCCCATTCAGTATATTTTGTAGACTGAGGCATACAGTCTTTCTTGAACTCATATTTCTGCTGAAAAGTGGTTTAAAAAATGGAGAGAAAAAACCCCTGCATGTACGTAGTCCTATTTTTTTGTGGCATATGACAGGAAATATACCTTTTTTTCTGAAACGGTTGGTTTAATGTGACTTTTACAATCACAGCTCTGAAGGGATATTTTTCAGATGCCACACAGTCACTGTGGGCTGGTCATAATTCATGCTTGGGCAGTTATGTCTACGTCTGCATTTACATAATCAGCAAAACTTTAATTAATGAAATACCGAGTTGTACCGGGTGCTTCATTAAATATATTTTTGATGATTATTCCTATAATTAGTGTCTGGAATTTCATATTATTGCTTCTGTGGAAATATTGCCCAATGCCCACCCGTGGAAAGTGACCAGTCCATGGCAGCCATACTGTATGCCACAAGTGAGGTCACTACACGGGGATTTTTTTGGGTTTCTTGGGGATCCTTTCTCAATGATATTTGGATTTGAATTTTCCCAATTCAAACCAAAAATTTCCCAATCTCAGTCTCACCATCTGAGCCAAGATAACCTCCATATTGTGGTCTCTTTTTTCAGTGGTTCTTTTTTTAATTGGTGGAGTACCGTACCACATTATTTTTCAAAACTGTTTTGTAACATGAGTTGCATGTACCAGAAGGGAAACCTTACTTGTGCAAGATTTTGTAAAAGAATAATTGTTTTCTAGCAATTTATTGGAGGGTGCCAACTTGGCCCAAGTCTCCAATAAATTGTAACAAAACAATTTTATGTACAAATAAAGATTTTGTTGCCTCTTGAGTAAACAACGCTCAGTATGTGCAGTGTAAAGCTTTCAGCGCTTTATGATGGAGCCACTCTTGTGTTCCTGATAAACATACATGTATGCTTATTAATTTTAGGGAATTTTCCACCCTGTATGCACCTTATTTGGGCCTGTGTGTTTATTAAAATTGTCCTTCCAACAGGAAGGAGATCTGCAAATTAGTAAATCTTCACTTGATTGTGTGATAGTCTTTTGTTTAGCACAGTGTATTCATTGTTGTAATCAGGATGCCTAAATGCCTATTAGTTTTCTTTAATAAAACTAAGTAATTCATGGGAAAATAAGTTGGCTTTTAGATAAAATTAACTAGCATTACTGCCCGACATCCTCTGTGGATTTCCACCGTGTACTATTATTTGGGTCTGTACTTTTATTTAATTTTGATAAATGTTCCACCCCATACTTTTATTCCCACCTGTACTTTTAATGGGAACACAAGAGCACGATAGCAGCTTCTTGTATACAGTCGTCAATGGGCCTAAAAATGAAATGTCTATATCTTCAGCATTGTCAAGTTGCTCTTCCTTCCACATGTACATAGTGATGTCTCCACCACCTACCTGGCTAGCCCTTCATTCTTCATTGACCAAGTATATAAACGTTAGTGTATAACTTGGAACTTCAAAATTGGGGCTGCAACGATTAATCGTGATACGGTTGAACTACGATACAATGCTCGCGATTCAATATGTATCGTTGTTCACTATGTATCATGATACAATAAATATAAATAACATCAAGCAAAACAACATCTTGGATTTTGAAAACTAGTTCAGAGAAACCCTGTTTTTGCATACCAACAATGATAGTGATAAATATGCCATTAAAGGGATTATTCAGTCAACCAAAATTTGGTGAAATCCATCTATTTTACTTAATTATTTGATTAATCCATTATATCTTGTTTGACAGAGCTCATTGAGCTCTATCAAATAAGATATAAGGGATTAAAGATTTAGAACATATTTGTTGAGAGGAAAAAAGCACTGGAAAATCAGTCATAAAATCAAAACCTTAAATTACTTAACCCTTTACCCAACAAATCAGCCACATCTGCACGCGAAATATGCAAATTCAGCTGCTGAAAAAAAAATTATTTTTCAGACAATTTCAACAAAATCATATCATGTGACCCCTCTTTGGAACAAGCTTGTTGAGCTTGTTCCAATGACGGGTTACATGATATGGTTTTGTTGAAATTTTTTGAAAAATTAAAAAAAAATGATATTTAAAATAATAGATTTTGATATCGTCTGCGTTGGGTAAAGGGCTAATGTCATAGGTTGTTACGTTGAGAAATTTCCTATTGTTTAAAGAATAATTACATTGTTAATGTAGTTATACGTTTTGGGTCCAAATACTCAATTCCCATTGGTCAGCTGGATGAAAACGTCATGACCAAATGTAATTCATTTTCCAGTGAATACATTTGGTCAAACTTTGACCCGCATTTACGGTAGAGCGCAGTTGACAATGTAATTCGAGCGGTGTTTGGGCGTGTTTTTAACTTTTAACGCCTCTCGCAGTGATCAACTCCGCTGCTGTTTCTTTGGTGACATTTCCCAACTGTGGCATAAAGCCTGTTACTAAAATACTCGTATCCATTTCTAAAATTGTGAAAATTAAAAATCAGATTTGTGGGCTTTGTCTTTTGTGTGAGAGTGGTTTTTCGCTGTGTTCGTTCCTACATGTTTTATTTCATCTTTCTGCTTTGTTTGGTAAAAAGTAGTTTGAACAGTTATGGAATGTAATTATAAGAATTGAATGCAATTTTTATAATCTTTATTGGAGTATGAACTTGTGAGAACGGGTACAAATTGTACATGTATGAACCCCTTTGGGATTCATACATAACTTGTACCCATTCCCACACGTTCATACTCCAATAAAGATTATAAAAATTGCATTCAATTCTTAAGTGCATCCTAATTTGTAATACAAGTAAGCTACTGTAATGAATACATGCAGTCCCCAAAGCAGTTGCCATCCAGTTGCATGCCAAGGGAGATCATGTGTATCATGATACATATCGTATCATGCACACTGAATTGTGATACATATCGTATTGTTAGGGAAGCATATCATTGCAGCCCTATTGAAAATACACCACCCCTGAGACTATTATTATCTTTGGTGGGTGAGGGTGTGAGATGGGGAAATCTCACTTGAGGGCAAGATATTCAGGCCAGACACGAGGCTTGCCAAATGTCTGGACCAAATATCTTATCCCAAGGGTGAGATTCCCCATCTCACACCCACCCCCCATCAGGGATAATTTTTTCTCTCCCACCAAAAACACTCTAACGTCATCAAAAGTAATACAGGGGTATGTGCAACTGTATCGAACAATTTTGTTATCCATTTCTGAAAAAAACTGATTTGCTTATCAGAAGGAGCACACAAAAGTTCTGTATATTCCACAAAATTAAATTCCAGCGCCAGCATGACAGGTTAAAGATTGGTAGTGAAATGAACATTGACTCATTCTGATGAAATCATATTATGAATTACATGTATGCAATGTATTCGCATAACATTTTGACAGGACATTCATGCAACTCTCTCCACTCATAATGGTGTTCACACAAAAATTCATATAATACAGTCGAGTGTCCTTGGTTTTGCGGTCTGTATTTTTATTTCTGTTTTCTTCGACAAACGTTCGACGACTAATATTTTCGAAATGTGACACCGTGTTGTTTGTTTACAAAAGAATAAGCGATGATTGAATAGTCCTGTGCTCTTTAAATATGCTAATAAGCCCGTCATGTGGGTCATGTGAGATAGATCTCTATCTCACATGGCCTTCTCACATGAAACATGCATATCTTGCATAGGAAGTGGTGGGAGAAAAGTGAAAGCTCAATCCCTTAAGTTCATAGTAATCCCCAGCTACTATAAATATTAGACAAAAAACCCGAAAATGGAAATGGAGAATGTCTATGCCGTTTTAGTGAAATATCGGGAATTATCCCATGAGTGTGGACCTGAAAGTATTACTTTTCACTCGCACAAGCGCTTGTGAAAAATAAAACTTTCAGGTCCACACTCATGAGATAATTCCCGATATTCACAAAAACAGCATAGATTTTCTTTTTATTATGTGCTATGTGACATTTTACTTCACAATATTCAGCCCAATTCAACTGCAAACAGTTTCAAGAAAATAAGAAAAAGCTGCTGATCAATCCTTCAAGGTGACGTTGAAGGTGACATCATGCGCTGAAGCGCAACGTCATTTAGCAATCCTGGTAATTCATCCTTGTTTCCTCTGCAAAACAATTGCTGAGGAAAACTGGTGCTTCTATGGCAATTGCTGTGAAGCCTGTTCGATTGTGTAAAAATCATCAGGGGGCAGGACATACATGTAGCCTCAATTGCCATGTATATGTAGTATGCGGTGAAGTGAAAACTTTCAAGTAACTTTAACGTGAAAGTAGTTCAAGAAGATACATGTGTATAAAATCACAATCAATGCGCAGATTCTTTTGCTCAATTGGATCATGGCAATATCATGAACCATGTGAATGCTGAGAAAGAATCTTAAAAGTAAGCAGGCGATTTGATCAATATGTATAGTAAGAGTGAAAATAAGATGCAGCTTGACCTCAAATTAAGTATCTCACTGCTTGTATGTTGATAACACCAGAATCTGACATCAGTTTCTGGAAAGCTCTGTAAGAGCTTTCCAGAAACTGATGTCAGATTCTGGTGTTATCAACATAGAAGAAGAGAAAAAACACATAGTTTCTAGTGGTTATCCTGCAATTTGTACTGTAAATTGAAAGATAGCAATACAGCATAGTGCAACCCACATGGTTTGATTCCTTGTGTAACCTGGAAGTTGTGCAATTTCTGCCACCACAAGGCTTTCTGAAGAAGCCATCCTCGGCTGTATTTTTGCTGTGGATATTTTTCGTTTCCTCGGCACTGCTGATTGCTGAGGGTGAATTACCAAGACTTAGAAAGTTATTGAAAAAATTCATTATCTAGACCCGAAAATATAAACTTTCACTTGCACAAGTGCCCGTGAAAAGTGAAACTTTCAGGTCCACATTCATGAAATAATTTCAGATACTCACTGAAATAGAGTAGATTTTCTGTTTTATTATATGCGATGAGACATTTTATTGCGCAATATTCAGCCCGAATCAACCCCAAATGCATATGTTTCAAAACAATAACAAAGATCAGCTGATCGTTCCTTCAAGGCGACATGATGCGGCATTGCGTGACATCAATAAGGAAGTATAAATGTAGAAGGTCTAGGTTCAGGGCCTGCACACCCTCTGAACTTCTAACAGACTCCTCTCCAGCTGCCAAACATCCAACTTTTAAGAAAACCATTTGCACCCCCATCCCACTTGAGTGAGAATTCGAGCTGGCACGATTATGAAATTTAATACTCGACTGTGAAGAAAGATAATCGACAGAAAGTAAACTTGTAGAAACAACAATAAGGAAAATATTTTTCATCATTATTGCCTCATCATTATGTTAACCTTTTACCCAACCTAATGGACAAAACCGAGCAGTGCTATTCACAAAAATCTCTTCAATTTTCATTATTTTTTCTCAAAAACATAGCTTATGACCTCTTATTGAAAGGAGCTCAATGAGGGGTCATAAGCTATATTTTGATGCCCAAAATGAAAATATTTAGTTATTCATGAATTTTGTTTGCAAGTGTCGTCTGCTTTCCGTGTTTAGGTAAAGTGTTAATGCTTTCCTGCATCAGTTACAGTGTATTGAGGTATTATTTTGCCACCGATACTCATTATGAGGCTTCTTGGCCTTGGGAGAGGGGTGTTATAGACATGCATCTCATTTACATTTAGAAGTCCTGTCACAAACCGTGCACTTATCTAGGCTTAATTGCGCGCAATTGCCATATCAAATGTCATCCAAAGCATGGCAGGTTCTCCTCGTAACTCATAGCAAACACAGGCAGTGTTTCTGCCAATGGACCTCCGGGTTAACCAGAGGTCCATTGGCTGAAAAATTGCTTGTGTAAAGACCATATGAACAGAATTTGATAGCCTCACTATGGTCATAGCGCGTAGATTAACGCGCTGATCAACATACTATTTGTGCGCAAAATACTGTGCATTTAGTGACAGGACTTCTAGTAGTCAGGCCTGCAATCACTGGGGGGGGGGGGGGGGGGAGGGGGGGGGGCAGCACCCCCCTGGAAACATTTTTGCCCCCCTAGAAAAATTTCAGACACTGCAATTTTCACCATTTTGATCTATTTTATCTACCAGTGAATTAACTCAAGAGTTGTCAGTTTACATCTGTAATTACATTGAATATAATCCCATGACTGAGGCTCTTTTTAGGCTTTTCCCTCTGGAAAAGACTATTGTTTTTCTACGGATTATTATTATTATTTTTTTTTTTTTCCACACATTTTGTCCGTACGATTCAGAAGCCATTTTTTCACAAAATTTTGCACACTCATAGAGAGGCACAAAATCTAAAAATGTACCGAGGCAGAATTTTCGATTTAACCCTTATTTCGTCAGAATTGACAAAAAACTGCCAAATTTGGGGTTTATCAGCACTTTCTCGAAACACGTCTTGTAGATTTTTTTTTAAACATTCATCATTGCTAGAACTGCCTGTGACACGACCATTGATACACATGACATATTAGGCGATGCATATGGTAACCCTCCACAGGCTGCCAAACATCAAAATTTTGATGAAATGGGCTGTTTTCGGGCCGCCACAGCACCCAAATGATACATAAAGATATTGGAAGTGGAATTCACCGAGGATCATTTTTGCAAGTAATAAGGGTGTTCAAAAAACCAAGTGTTAACCCGTTTTGGGCTGGTTAAACAGCAATACCCCAAAAAAGCTCAAAACTTCATGTTTTCCGTAGATTTCTCTAAACGAGTCTTGTAGATTTTCAAGAAAACCTGGTCACTCTCAGGTCTTGGTGTGACATTACAAGTTGCATGGATAAATATTCCGGTCAGCATTAGTTAACCCTCCCCGAGCTGCTAAAAGTAAAAATTGTGATAAAATGGGCTGTTTTTAGACACCAACAGCACCCATACGGTATACCACGGAGAAAGGGGCCTTCATTTATCGGACGCAAAATTGATCGGAAAATATTTTTGAAAGTGGTAAGGGTATTCAAAATTTGACGTCTTAACCCATTTTGGGCTGTTTAAAGAGAGATACCCATTAAAATCTTAAAATACCCGTTTTCTGTGGATTTCTCTAACAACATCTTACAGGTTTTCAAGAAAAAATCGGCTATTTGCAGGTCTTGGTGTGACATTACAAGTTGCATGAACAAAATATTCCGGTCAGCATTAGTTAACCCTCCCCGGGCTGCTGAAGGTCAAAATGGTGATAAAATGGGCTGTTTTTGCACACCAACAGCACCCAAATTGTACACCACAAAGAAAAGTGCCTCCTTTTATCGAGCGTACAATTTATACGGAAACATTTTTGTAATTAGTAACGGTATTCAAAAGTCGACGTCTTAACCCATTTTGGGCAGCTAAAGAGAGATATCCCTTGAAATCTTTAAATTCCCATTTTCTGTGAATTTCCCTAACGGTAACTTGTAGGGTTTCAAGACAAATTGACTATTCGTAGGTCTTTATGTGACATTACAAGTTGCATGGACAAAATACTCCGGTGAGCGTTTATTAACCATCTACAAGCTGCCAAGCATCGTAATTTTGTTAACATGGGGCTGTTTTCAGACACGCACAGCACACAATGTATACATGAGAGATACATGTAAACATAATCTCCTTTGTTGGAAGTGGAATTCACAGAGGACCATTTTTGTAAGTAATAAAGGTATTCAAAAAACCAAGCGTTAACCCCTGTTGGGGAGGTTAACAGGGATACCCATCGAAAGCTTAAAAAATCGTTTTCCCTGGATTTTTTTACAAACATTTTGTGGGGGTTTCAAGAGAAAATGGCCATTAATAGGTCTTGGTGTCATATGACCAATTGCATGGATACATTATTCTGGTAGGCATTTGTTAACCCTCCATGGGCTGATAAATGTAAAAAAAAATTGAAGAAATAGTCTGTTTTTGGACACCAACAACATCAAATGGAAATGCCACAGAGAAATGTAACTTCTTTTACCGGACGCAAAACTGATAGGGAAACATTGATATTGATATTAACCTATTCTACCGTTAATGATGGGTTTTACCTAAACATTTTTTTTATCAAACCCAAACCGAGTCATTTGAGACTACTATACTCACCTTTCTCATAACATCAATGAAGGAACTTCAGTGAGACAGTAAAAAACAATTCATCAGACACTGTGGGGTCATGAAAAATCATGGAATCTAATCGGGAAAAGCCATGATTCTCCAGAATCATAAAGTCTAGTGTTATATTTGTGGTGTTTATTCAACACACAGATTATACACAACTATGACAATATGAAACATTAACTAATTAACAGAAGAGATGAGTGGTTACTGGTAACTGAAAGTAGGAGAAATGCTCTCGCAAACAGTGGATTTCCATGGGACAAAGACAGGAAATTGCTCCTTTTAATGCCAAATTTTAAAATTTTTACACCGCTGGGTGAAACCATTGTCGACCCGGGGCACATGTGCTTGGCAAAGAGTATCCAAATTAGTGGAATTTAGTCACTTTGTGGAGGTGGAGAGGGTGGGGTGGGGGGGCTAAATTGATCCTGAATGATCCTTCAAAAGTTAGTGGACAGAAAAAAAATTGCATATAATGAATCTTGTTATTTGAGCAGAAAAAATAAAACTTTTTGGGGTATGTTGAAGCAGGAATTGATCCTTCAGAAGACAGGAAATTGCTCCTTTTAATGCCAAATTTTAAAATTTTCCCATGCCGGGTTGAACCATGGACGATCCGACGCACATGTGCTTGGCACGGTGTGTCCAAATTAGTGGAATTTAGTCACTATGGGGGGGGGGGGGGGGGGGGTGGGGGGTGAAATGATCCAGGATGGTCAATTCAAAAGTTAGTGGACAGAAATAAAAAAAATTAAAATAATGAATCTTGTTATTTGAGTAGAAAAAGTAAAACTTCCTGGGGTAATCAAATAATGAATCTTGTTATTTGAGCAGAAAAAATAAAACATTTTGGGGTATGTTGAAGTAGGAATTGTTCCTTCAGAAGACAGAAATTGCACCTTTTAGAGAATTTTAAAAAAATTTTCACATGCCGGGTCGAACCATGGTCGACCCGGCGCACATGTGCTTGGCACGGTGTGTCCAAATAGTGGAATTTAGTCACTAAGAGAGGGGGGGAGGGGGGGGGGGGGGAATGATCCAGGATGGTCAATTCAAAGGTTAGTGGGCAGAAATAAAAAAAATTAAAATAATGAATCTTGTTATTTGAGCAAAAAAAAAAACTTTCTGGGGTATGTTGAAGTAGGAATTGATCCTTCAGAAGACAGGAAATTGCTCCTTTTAATGCCAAATTTTAAAATTTTTCCATGCCGGGCCAAACCATGGTCGGCCTGGCACACATGTACTTGGCAAGAAGTATCCAAATTAGTGAACTTTAGTCACTTGATGGGGGGAGGGGGGGGGGAGGGGGGGATAAAATGATTCTCAATGGAAAAATTATGGGATTATGTCGAGGTTGGGGAGGTGGCCCCCCCCCCCTACATGGCTCACCACCCCCCCCCCTGATGCCCGACCCTGGTTGCAGGCCTGCTTCTAGTTTTAACTGTACAAACCTACTTTAAAATGAGTAATTTTGTCCACTTCTGAGGCTTCCTGTTACCTTTGTGATTTCTATGCGCATTGGAATTTATGACAGAGAAACTTAATGTGTTGAAAGAGACAATAAGCTGTTTTCCTTAAAGAGATCAGTGGCTTGGGAAACAGTTGGACATCACAATTTTTATTAACCCCTTACCAAACATGAAAAGCAGACAACACTTGCAAAAAGAATTCTTGAGTAACTAATTTTTTAGCTCAACTTTGACGAAGTCAAATTTGAGCTATTGTCATGGCCCGTCGTCCGTCTGTCCATCTAGGCGTCTGTCTGTCCGTCCGTCCGTCCGTCCGTCTGTCCGTACGTCAACAATTGGCTATGGCTCGGGCTAGAGGTCGTATTTATGAACCGATCTTTACAAAACTTCTTGTGTACCTTTGTTATGACCCTGGGACGGGAACGAGTGTTTTTAGGTGTGGTCCGAAATTCAAGATGGCTGCCAGCAGCCATTTTGTACCGATGATGCAAAAATCAGTTTTTTGTACTGAACTTCCGTATGAAAGTTCTGATTTGAATAAAGTTTTGTATAAATGTTTAGTACCATGGGATACATCACATATAATACCTTTTTTTTTTCTCGTGCGTAAATTATGCAAATTAGACTGACTTTGATTTATTTAGTGTTACTTTCAGAGCTGTAAGTGCCAAGCTGCTATGGCTCGGGCTAGAGGCCGTATTTATGAACCAATCTTTACTAAACTTCTTGGGTACCTTTGTTATGACCCTGGGACGGGAACGAGTGTTTTTGGGTGTGGTCCGAAATTCAAGATGGCTGCCAGTGGCCATTTTGTACCGATGATGCAAAAATCAGTTTTTTGTACAGAACTTCTGTATGAAAGTTCTGATTTGAATAAAGTTTTGTATAAATGTATAGTACAATGGGATACATCACACATAATACGGGTTTTTTTCTCGTGCGTAAATTATGCAAATTAGACTAACTTTGATTTATTTAGTGTTACTTTCAGAGCTGTAAGTGCCAAGCTGCTATGGCTCGGACTAGAGGCCGTATTTATGAACCAATCTTTACGAAACTTCTTGGGTACTTTTGTTATGACCTTGGGACGAGAACGAGTGTTTTTGGGTGCAGTCCCAAATTCCAGATGGCTGCCAGCAGCCATTTTGTACCGACGATGCCGAAATCTGTTTTTTGTACAGAACTTCCATATGAAAGCTCTGATTTGAATAATTTTTTGTATGAATGTTTAGTACCATGGGATACATTACATATATTACAGGTTTTTTTCTTGTGCATAAATTATGCAAATTAGGCTAACTTTGATTTATTTAGTGTTACTTTCAGCACTGTGAGTGAAAATCCCAATACGGCTCAGGCTAGAGGCCGTATTTATGAACCGATCTTCACGAAACTTCTTGGGTACCTTTGTTATCACTGTGGGATGAGAAGGAGTGTTTTTGGGTCCAGTCTGAAATTCAAGATGGCCGCTAGCAGCCATTTTGTTCAAAATTAAGTGCAATCAGATTTTTGCACAGAACTTCCAAATGAAAGATCTGATTTGAATAAATTTTTGTATGAATGTTTAGTACCATGGGATACATTACATATAATACAGAGTTTTTCTCGTGAATAAATTATGCAAATTAGGGGTCCAGGTGGGACTTAGAAAATTTTGGACCAAAATCCGGAAATTAGTTTTTTGTGTTTTGATGCATTTTGGTCAATTTTAAGAAGAAGAAGAAAAAATTTTAGTCTGAAAATATTTTGTTTGGGACTGAAAATTTCCACACAAAAATAATAATCTACAATGATTGGTCTTAATCTGTAGTCCATTACAGTCACCTTGTAATTCTTTTATTATTGTTGACTGGGCCAAAACAAATACTAATTCCTGTCATATTCATTATTCAGTTGTCTTGGTCACAGCAAGTACTAATTCCTGTCATATCCAAGTTGAGCTACAGAGTCATTGACTCTTTCATTTCATTTTTCGTCTCAAAAACATAGGTTATGACCCCTCATTGGAATGAGCTTGAAAATTAATTGCCGATTTGTTAGAAAAGTGCACTGGCTGGTTTTGGCCGTTACATTGGGTAAAGGGTTAAGTAAGACAAGCCAAAATTTAACAGCGTCAGGTTGTTTAACCCTTTACCCAACGTAACGGCCAAAACCGGCCAGCGCTATTCTCAAAATCGCCAATTAATTTTCATTATTTTTTTCATTTTTTGTCTCAGAAACATAGGTTATGACCCCTCGTTGGAACGAGCTCATCGAGCTCGTTCCAACGAGGGGTCATAACCTATGTTTTTGAGACAAAAAATGAAAAAAATTAGTTATTCAAGAATTATTTTTGCAAGTGTCGTCTGCTTTTCGTGTTAGGTAAAGGGTTAATAAAACTGAAATAAGATATAAATCGGAATTGACCTACATGTACATGTATTATACACATACAGCAAATAAACTATGCAGAAACTTATCATAAATGAGGATGGAGGGAGTGGGTATGTTGGGGTTGGGTGTATGCAGGGGATGTGATTTGCCCGATTCTACCATTGTAGACAAAGTAGGAGACAGAAGGTTATTTTTTTAATCATTTGTTTGTGGATTATTCTGACCAAAAGGCATATTTGGAACGACTTACCACTGTACATAGTACATAATGTAGTAGGCTCATTGTTAAATTGATAATTATGATTAATAACACTGTTAAACTGTTTGAACACATACCTTTTTGACACCCACAGCCTGTTGGCCTGTCCCAATTTTCCCCCAAAGCCTCAAACTGACTTGCATACAAAGCAACCAACAGCGGTTGTACTGTACTGAATTGGGTAAATTCCTACTGTTGTTGAATTATGGGCAAGATTTTCTGCTTGACATTTTGGTATTTTCATCAGAGTGCAAGGATTCAAGTGTACTAGTATGGGAATTACAACCCAATTCTTCAGGCCTGCCATTTTCAGGAAAACGATTTATTCGCTTGTCTATTGCTCATTTAAGGAAGGTGAAAACTAGCCCCACTACTAGCCTTAGAAAATAATGATTACCATAACAGACTATTCCTAAAACTCGCATCTTTTCTCATCTCGGCTATGTTAGTGGTCTGCGTAAGATGGCCACTCTGCCCCTTCTACACCTCAAAGCCCAGAGGTGTGCGAGGGGGCAGTGTAGCCATCAAACAGAGACTACCTTGTTAGCAACACCAAATAAAATGTACAGAGCCCACTGGGCAGAATTCATGATTAGTAAAACTTCATTTTGCCACTTTTAGCTTTTGTAAGCTTGAGGAGAGGGACATGTAAAAGCTCCTCCAGGCCATGTGAGGGGGAGCGATTTTTAGCCCTCCAGCATTTTTTCAGAATGCCAGACCTGATTCCTTGATGATGGCAGTTGCCACAGTTTAGATTGCTCCAGGTTGCACCTGAAAAAAATCACTTGGATGTAATTATGTCCATGAACATTATACATGTACATGCAGACATACTTCTTTGTAGAATTAGTACATGTAGGTGGCCAGTGGTGTCATTGGCCAGTGGTGTTAAGGTGCAAAATAATCATTTTGTCTCTGAATGAACTGCTTCCCCACTACACAATTTGTAATACAGAGATTCAGTAGTAATTGATTCCAGAGAAATTAAGTGACAAATTTATTAGATCTGGTATGACATTTAATTGGCCATGAACATGTACAATGTTTTGCCCATTGTAAGCTAACTTGGATGCAGCCATACATGTATGCAGGCCTGTTCGTTTGAAAACCACGAGTGAGCCGCAACAGCCCTCCTTAAATCACTCCAAAGGAGCCATATTAACTGATTAATGGCTATTTAATATTTAACCCAAATTAAGGCAGGCTATTCACTTTTTTATAGCTTTAGGGGAACAATTATGGCGCTCCATAATTTAGTTTTACATGTTCAAGGGCCATAGGGAGTGAGGGACTGAGAGCAATGGCTCTCCTGAAAAAATCGGGCCTGCATATGTGAAATTAATTGATAGGACATAACTACACAAAATTTCAGTCTGATCAGCCTGTCTAAAAAAACGATTACGATCTGATCGGGAAATTAATACCACGTTTGTGATCACAGTACTGTAACTGGATGCATATATCTCGTACTGCATAACCCTGTTAATTGAATATAGCTTCCAAACACAAAACCATTACCATACCTTCAGGAATTTTGACTTGTTCATTGCATATATAGTATACATGTAGGTGCCATAGATTGGTCATAATCCACGTATGGGTGGCGATATCCATGCATACGTTTACTGGGTAATAAAAATCACAAGCAGCAAAATGTTAAATTAATTAATGAAGCATTGGGTTGTACCTGGTGCTTCATTGATTAAATGTTTGAGGATTATTCCTATAATTACTATTAATTATTGGTTGGAGTCTAATGTTTCTTCTGTGGAAATATTTCCCACCCGTGGAAAGTGACCAGTCCACGACATCTGCACTGTACGTTCTATGGTAAACTCTTGTTGATTGACAAAGCCCTGTGATACGTCGACCAGTCCATGGTGGCTGTACTGTAGGTTCTAGAGTAAAGCCCTGTGATGTGTCTAGAAACAACCCTGAAAATCCCCAAATTCCCCTTGTTTATAGACCTATTTGACCTCAGTACATCATCCAATACAGGCATTTAATCTATTTCATCTTGTTTGACAAAGCTCCATGAACTGCACAGCCTTTGAGAACATTTTCCAGAATATTTGATCAGATGGACTCAATTTTCCCACATTTTGGGTAGCGAATACCCAAACATTTGGCAAAAAATTATCTTTACAGCTCTGTCCTTTCAAATTTATTCCACCCCATACACATTGAAGAGTAGAGATTTGGATCTACATTTGAGAAAAAATGATTAAATTACCAGAATGAGTTCTTTAAAAGAAATCTGGGTGGAGTAGAGGAATATATAGGGTGGAGGATATGTTCTTCCCCCCCCCCCCCCCCCCCCCCCCACACACACACACTACTCAGTAAATTTGTTTTCCAGTCTGCTACATAGCTCTGAAACATATAATTAATAGAATTGTAAAAATACATTGTTTTGAAGTGAATTTCATCCTTATTTTCCATTTTCCGCTTTCTATTGTTACAGTGTAGGGTGGAGGAGGGGGGGGGGGGGGTGTGGTGGTTAAACTAGATTTAACTTACATTAAATTATTACATTGGTGCATTCTATAATGCACTCTTTGAACCCCTCTGTTTGGAATCAGTGCTAATGTAAACATACTCTTTCTCAATTCTCCAAAATAAACTTGACCCAAACTGCGTGTGTGTATTGATCAGTTATTGTACACAAATGATTTGTTCAAGATGAATTCAAGTGAACTGCTATGGTGTCCAATAAAAGTGCTTCAGACTTGTCTGTCCAGCATTTTTCCCTGAGAAAATTAAATTTTCATACCAAAGTTGTTGAGACCATATTCATGTATTGGTGATGAGGTGAAGAGAACTCTTGATACTTGTCCGGAAAAGTGACTTGACCTTTTGAACACTGGTGGTATCTTCCATGCCATTTAAATGGCAGAAATTGGAAGAGTCCATATCCATTATTTGGGGGTAGAGAAATTAATATTTTCAACATGCAGTCTTTAGGCTGTACATTGAAAATATTAATTGTTTTACCACACATGTTCACTTAGTAGCCATCCTACTTAATTAACCCTTTACCTAACATGAAAAGCAGACAACACTGGCAAAGAAAAATTCTTGAATAACTAATTTTTTTCATTTTTTGTCTCAAAACATAGGTTATTCCCCTCATTGGAACGAGCTCATCTATGACCCCCTCATTGGAATGAGCTCGATGAGCTCATTCCAATGAGGGGTCATAACCTTGTTTTCGAGACAATAAAATGAAAAAAAAAATGAAAATTAATTGACGATTTTTGAGAATAGCGTTGGCTGGTTTTGGCCGTTACGTTAGGTAAAGGGTTAATCAAATTATTATGTATTGTGTTCCTGGATCGGAAAAGTGGCCCCCTGTGTTGAAAGAGTTAACATGCACATGGACATTGATTGATGATCATACCTTATATTTAGACACAAATTAAAGTTATAAATCTTAAATTCTTGTACAGTTTGAGCAAAAAGAAAGTGTGGACTAATAGCAAGATCTTCGCTCACTCTAACTCTTTACCAAATGCTGACAATATCAGAATTCATTATTTTAAATATTTTGTAAAATTTTTGAAAAAGTTTCAACAAAACCATATTTGACCACCTCATTTGAATGAGCTCAAGGAGGGTTCATGTGATATGATTTAATTGAAATATTTTGAAAAAAAATAATTGTTTTTCAACTGCTGAATTTGTATATAATGCGGGTGGGTACCCTGATTCATAAGGTGAACCATCACAAGTCGTGTTGATTCAAGACCAAATGAAGAGAAACAAATAGAAATACATGCACTTTACAGCTGTCGTGGACTGGTCAGAATCCACGCATGGGCAGTGATCTCCATGCATGCATTTACCAGGTAAGCTCAGAAAGTGTCTGAATTCAAAGGCAGGTGACAAGTTCTTCTTTAATACAGTACAGTCGCCATAAAGTGGTCACTTTCCGCGTTGGCAATATTTCCGTGGACGCAATAATATTAGATTCCCATCACTAATTATAGGAATAATCATAAAAAATTTAATTAATGAATCACTGGATACAACAACCCAGTGCTTCATTATTAAAATTTTGCTGATGATGTTTTTTATTAATGGGTAAATATACATGTGGGCATCACTGCTAGGGCTGCACAGTATTAGAAATTGAATACTGGTATCGGTGTTCACAAAAATATTGTGGTATATCGAAAGACGGTTCAGATATATGAACATACATACATCTACTGTAATTGGGACTTGAGTTATCACAATCAGAACAAATCAGCATGCTCTGATGATATAGTCCGAATAACCTTTTACCCAATGCAGATGATATCAAAATTTATTTTTTTAAATATTAATTTATTGAATTTGTCCAAAAAAATTCAAGCAGGGCTAAAAATCACTCCCTTTGCATGGCCTAGGGGAGCGATTAACTCTCCTAAAGCGTACAGACGCTAAAAAAGTTGCAAAATGAAGTTTTACTATTAATGAATTCTGCCTTGTTGGCTTTGTGCATGTACATTTTATTTAGTGTTGCTAACAAGGTAGTCTCTGTGAGACGGCTACATTGCCCATCCCACATCTCCGGGCCTCAGTAAGGCCCAGAGGTGTGAGAGGGGCAGTGTGGGCGTCTTACAGAAATCACTAACACAGCAGAGATCTGAAAAGATGCGGGTTATTATTTTCTAAGGCCAGGAGGACTAGTTTCTGCCCCCCTTAATTTTTTTTTAAGGCGAGCAGTAGGCTCTCCTGAAAATGCCAGACCTGATATCGAGTGAATCCTCATTGGAACAAGCTCGTTCCAATGAGGGGGGGGGGGGGGGGGGGGGGGGGGGGGGTCACATGATATGGTTTGTTGAAATTTTTTGAAAAATAATATTTTTGTTCTATCGCACAATTTGAGTATTACCCAGGAGGAGGATGCCAATTTGCTAGGTACAGGGATAATATTATTTGTTTGGGACTGCAGTTAAAAAACTCGGGACATCTTGAAAACTGAATTTAGGCAAATAAATAATGACGATGAACCTATATTTTTAGTCGAGTTGTGACGAAGGCAAACTCGACTTATAGTTTGGTGAATGGCGGGCGGGCGGGCGGGCGGGCGGGCGGGCGGACGGACGGACGAACGGATGGGCGGGCGGGCTGGCGGGCGTAAACAATTGGTTTCCGGATGATAACTTGATAGTGGTTGAACTCACATTCATTAAACTTCATACGTAGGTTGGTCTTGGTGGGAGGAAGAACCCTATTGATTTTGGACATGCTACGTCGAAGGTCAAGGTCACAGTGACCTTGAACATAGTAAATCTTAAACAATTGGTTTCCGGATGATAACTTGATAATGGTTCAACTCACATTCATGAAACTTCATAGGTAGATTGGCCTTGGTGAGGGGAAGAACCCTATTGATTTTGGACTCGCTACGTCAAAGGTCAAGGTCAACGTGACCTTGAACATAGTAAATCGCAACAATTCCTTTCCGGATGATAACTTGATAGTAGTTCAACCTACATTCATGAAACTTCATAGGTGGGTTGGCCTTGGTGCGAGGAAGAACTCTATTGATCTGGGACTCACCAGATCAAAGGTCAAGGTCACAGTGACCTTGAACATAGTATATCGCAACAATTGGTTTCCGGATGATAACTTGATAGTGGTTCAACCTAGAGTCATGAAACTTTACAGGCGTGTTGGCCTTGGTGCGAGGAAGAACCCTATTGATGTTGGACTCACCAGGTCAAAGGTCAAGGTCACAGTGACCTTGAACATAGTATATCGCAACAATTGGTTTCCGGATGAGAACTTGATAGTGGTTCAACCTAGAGTCATGAAACTTCATAGGTGTGTTGGCCTTGGTGCGAGGAACTGTTGTCACAACTCGACATTGGATCGTTGATCCTGAGCGGCATTTTTTCAATTATACTGGTATTCAATTGATAGTAGTTTGAATACTGATAATACATGTACATCTAATCACGGCCCATGCGTGGATTATGGCCACTTCATGGCGTCTGTACAGTTTTATCAGAACAGTCAACAGAGACTACATATACATGTACAAGCGGACTGGGGTTAACATGATTTCATGTGGCTATTTATTATACAGCTTACTTGTAGTATACACGCAGTTGCTCAAGTATCAGTCTTAAATGTTCTCTGTTCAATTTAAATGCAAAATTTCATAGTCTACATGCATGTATGTTTTGTTCCCCTCCAAAGCAAAATCCTGATCAGAGCCCTCATGACACGTCCCCATGATGCAAATTTTCCCAGTGGCATGGGCCTCCAGACTCATTCCCAAAGAGGGGAGCGGATCCTTGAGGATTGACTGTGGTAATGCCATGTCATTTGTATGAAAATCTGAAATGTTGTTCTGTCTGCAAAAAAATAAATGATTTATCAGCTGAAGAAAGTAAGGAGAAATAGCATTACAGTCGCACCATTACTCATTGCTCTTCAATGATAATATATTCAAATGTTTTTTGGATGAAATCAAGCTTTTTTCACTGATGCTCAATTACTTGAGTAGCTAGCTTCTCAAATTGATGGTGATAAATGAATTACATTTATTGGCATTTCCAAAATGAAATAATCACTGTCTCTGGTGTTGGATGTTTTTGTGTGGGTGATTATTGTGATTGCATGATCAATTTTCAATTAGCCAAGCCTTGAATAGTAAAGTAAGTTGATAAAAAATTGTGTGGTGAAATCAATTTGCTGCTTCCTTTTATACCTCATCAGCACATTAGACCTCCAATGTATCTAGAAATTTGTACACAGAAGGCTTTCATTTGATTATTTTATAATGACAGAGAACAGTTCGTTTTACTGTCTATCGATCATTATTTTCTCAAGATATTGGCAGTCTTAAGGAAGGATGAAAATTTTTTTTTTTTCTTTCCCAACCATTCTTGCATCATTTGATCACACCCTGTCTGTTCTTGAAATTCAGATGTACGAGTACATGTCACTTTATGCATATCTCACATATAATACTTGGACCTGATGATCCCCAAACTCAAATGATGTGCTTATTTGCATGCTAGCCACTTGCTTGTGATTTGCTAGCATGTGATTCTGTAAATGTGTGAATGGTTTGCTAACCTCTAGCTCATAATAAGCATACATATATGTGACTAGGTCACAATAAGCATTCATCTAGCTCCCAATAAGTACACATAAGCATGTGATTAGCTCCCATTAAGAACACATAATCACATGGCTAGTTAACAATTGGTGCACATAAGCATGTGACCAGCTTGCATTAAGTGCACGACTAGCCATAAGCTTGCGACAAGCTTGCAATAAGCATGTGACTAGCTTTAAATAGGCATGCAACTAGCTTACAATAAGTATGAAACTTGCTTGCAACCTACGTGTAACTAGCTCATAAGAAGCATTGGCAAGCTTGCAGTAAGCATGTACATGTAATTGGCTTGTAAAAAGCATCTTTCTGGGTTACTGGCAGTGCAACAAAAATACAATGTATGAAGTTTTGAATAGGCAGACTTCATGAACTTTACTGAATTGGGAATTGAAATGCAGTTTCTAATGCCACAAAAAAACCCCAAAGCAAACAAACATGACATGGACCTTATTAGCTCACCTGACTGAAAGTCAAGGTGAGCTTTTCTGATCACTTTTTGTCCGTCGTCTGTGGTATGTCTTGAAGGTGGTGTTTGGGTCATTTGCTCCCAAGCTACTGGCTGCAGTTCAATGAAAATTCACATGAGTAGCGGTTATATAGGGTCATTTGGGTTTTTCTTCAAATTGGGTTTCTGGTCATATTGAGGAGGGGGGTGGGGGTGGGGGTCGCTAAAATGCAGAAAAATTTAAAAAATCTTCTCATGAACCAGCCGTAGCAGGGACTTGATATTTGGTATGCAGCTTCCATTTGAGGTGTAGACTCAAGTTTGTTCAAGAGAAGTTTGACGGGCAATAGTTGCCTTTGTTCTGGGGGGGGGGGGGGGGGGGCAAGAATTTTTGCCCCGCCTACCATTTCTATTTTCTGAACCGAGAGACCAATTTGAACCAAATTTAATATGAGGTATTATTGGGTTATAAGTACTTGATCTATGCCACAAAGTTTTTTCCTGTAGCCCAGTGGGAACCTCGGGAGCCAAAAATAGAAAAAAACGAAAACTTCCAAATCTCCAAAACTGCACGGCACTGAGAATTTTTATTTAGTGTGAGGCTTCCTTGGGACCAACAGAAAAGAATGATAAAAACAATTGCCATCGATTTTGTCATAATGTACTTTTTCGGGACTTTGAAAAAAGAAGCAGCATTTTTCAACACTGTGGGTAATGGGAAAAACATTTAAGACTACATGTACTTTTCTCCCAAACCACTGCTCCAAAAGCTTTCAGATTTCACATATAACATCTTTGGAAGATTGTTTCACACGTTTGTTGAAATCAGATTCCTGTGTCCATATTTGGGCTCTCTATGGGAGCCCAAATGTTTAAATTAGTGCAGTATGAGGAATATTCTTTAAAAAATGTTTTTGTTTTTTTTTGTTTTTTTAAAAAATTTTTTTATTCAGATAAAAAGTGATAAACATATATCTATACATATAGTCTGAGTGTACATTGAATTCCATTTTATACAGAATATAATATATAACTTTTTCTACTCTAAGTTTAATCGATGCACAGAAATGAGATTGTTATTGTTTTATCCAACTTGTGATGCATGTAGCCTTCTCATGAGAATGGAGGGAAAAAAAAGCAAAACAAAAACGTCGAGGGCTATTGTTCAGGAGATCGAGGGCTATTGTCCAGGCGATGTGTGGTGTTAAGTCGGAGGATAAAATAGGGCTTTTAGAGATTCCCACCTGGTATTTATTTGGTTGTTTTTATTGTTAGAGTACAGGTGACGGGAGTATAGCTCGATGTCATGGTATTGCCGGAGTATTTCGACGAATCCATGGAAGCTAGGTTGACATTTTCTCACTTTGCAAGAATAAATGAACTTTTTAAATATAAGAATTACTAAGGTGAGGGTATATTCATGTGTATTTTTATTATTATTATTATTATTATTATTATTATTATTATTATTATTATTATTATTATTATTAGAATTAATATAGCCAATGAGGGTAAAGTGCGGTGTCAGTGGTAATAGAATACCACATTTCTCCTGCAATCTATCTGTAAGTTGTAACAGGATTGTCTTTGACACTGAACATTCGAAGAATAAATGTTGCACTGTCTCTCTAGTGTTGGAACAAAACGTACACAGCTCAGTCTCAGATAATTTACATTTGAAAAGGCGAGCATTCGTAAATAAAGCTCTTTGTATGATTTTATATTGCAAAGTTTGGAGATAGGTGTCATCAGAAATTAAAAACGGACTCTTGTATATCGGTCTCCAAGCATCGCAATCGAGACTGAGATGCAAACGCTCGTTCCATTTCTTTTGAGGCTGAGCTGGGCACGAGGCCGCATGCTGCAGGAATAATGGGTAAAAAGTTTTGTTTACGGTTTTTGTTACTTTTAATTTTTCTATCAACGGACTTATGATAAAGTCGTTTTTTTTTCACTGTTTATTTCATTTTGCCATCGTTTTGAAATCGCCTTTCGTAACCCCTGGAAGACAGTGAAGGGAGTTTTGATATCAAATTTTGCAGAGAAGGCTTCAAAAGTCAGAAAGCCCCTGCTCTCACTCAAGAGGTCGTTAAGAAAAAATATACCTCTGTCGCACCATCTTTGATTGGAAAATAGTTTGTTGTTAATTTTTAGTCGAGTTGTGACGAAGTCAAACTCGACTTATAGTTTGGTGAATGGCGGGCGGGCGGGTGGGGCGGGCGGGCGGGTGGGCGGTTTCGGGCGGGCGGTCAGGCGTAAACAATTGGTTTCCGGATGATAACTTGATAGTGGTTCAACTCACATTCATTAAACTTCATACGTAGGTTGGTCTTGGTGGGAGGAAGAACCCTATTGATTTTGGACATGCTACGTCGAAGGTCAAGGTCACAGTGACCTTGAACGTAGTAAATCTTAAACAATTGGTTTCCGGATGATAACTTGATAATGGTTCAACTCACATTCATGAAACTTCATAGGTAGATTGGCCTTGGGGAGGGGAAGAACCCTATTGATTTTGGACTCGCTACGTCAAAGGTCAAGGTCAACGTGACCTTGAACATAGTAAATCGCAACAATTCCTTTCCGGATGATAACTTGATAGTAGTTCAACCTACATTCATTAAACTTCATAGGTGGGTTGGCCTTGGTGCGAGGAAGAACTCTATTGATCTTGGACTCACCAGATCAAAGGTCAAGGTCACAGTGACCTTTAACATAGTATATTGCAACAAATGGTTTCCGGATGATAACTTGATAGTGGTTCAACCTAGAGTCATGAAACTTCATAGGTGTGTTGGCCTTGGTGCGAGGAAGAACCCTATTGATCTTGGGCTCACCAGGTCAAAGGTCAAGGCCACAGTGACCTTGAACATAGTATATCGCAACAATTGGTTTCCAGATGATAACTTGATAGTGGTTCAACCTAGAGTCATGAAACTTTACAGGCGTGTTGGCCTTGGTGCGAGGAAGAACCCTATTGATGTTGGACTCACCAGGTCAAAGGTCAAGGTCACAGTGACCTTGAACATAGTATATCGCAACAATTGGTTTCCAGATGAGAACATGATTTCTTTCTTCAGGTACAGTTGAAGATTTGTTGCCTAAAAGAGCCCAGGCGTTAAGGACATTTTTCCAAAAACTGTTTGAGTGCTCCCCAACCTTTGTTAATCCCTCTTTGTGTAAAAACCAAGTTTTGTAACCTCCAAATTTTTCGAGGTTGTCCAAAATAAGAGTTTTCCAGGGTACTATTATGCCGGAATCCATTAATTTATTAATCCAAACCATTTTTAAAGAATAACTGTATGACCGAATGTTAGGAAATTTAAGAGCCCCGCCGTCCGTTTCGTTAATAAGAACATTACGTTTGATCTTTTCACGCTTCCCGGCCCACAGGTATTGGAATAAACGCGATTGTATAGAATCCAACATACTGTCAGGTGGATTTGGGAGAACCGATAGACAGTGTATCAGTATTGGAAGGGCCAGTGTTTTTACAACAGTAGTTTTTCCAATTAGGCTAAGGTTTCTAAACGACCAGTCATTCAGAAGTTTTTCCATTTTTTTCTTTTTTTCGACGTAATTATTCATTATGTAGTTCTCACTGAACAGATCATACGTGATACCTAGGATAGTAAATTTACCATTATTGTTCCACTGAACATTACGATTTGTAGCTACCTTTTCACTCGACCCCTGTTTCGACCCAATCCATATAACCTGTGTTTTCTCAAAATTTACTTTTAGGCCTGACTGTTCAGCAAAAGAATCCACAGTTTCCAAGGCTGTGTTCAACGAATGCCCATCATCACTCAAAAATAACGTTGAATCATCTGCGTACTGACTTATGAGATATTCCGAGTTGTTTATTTTAATACCATCAATATCGGGGTTGTACTTAAGTGCGGCACTTAATATTTCTACACTTAAAATAAAAAGATATGGGGAGAGTGGGTCACCTTGACGAACCCCTCTCTGTAGGTTAAATTTTTCGGAACAGTGCCCGTTATTTAAGATGTAACTGAAAATATTGCAATAGAAAGTATTAAACCAGTTTATAATAGAAGGTCCGAAATTAAGGAACTTCAATGTTTTTTCTATGAAGGACCATTCAAGAGAGTCAAAGGCTTTTTCAAAATCTAGCAAAACAAGAGCTGGAGCAATATTTTCTTTCTCACATTTTTCTATCAGGTCAAATGTAAGTCTAGTGGACTCTCCGATGTATCTTCCTTCCATGAACCCAAGCTGAGTTTCTGAAATTAGTTTTGGTAAGACCGTTTTAATTCGATTTGCAATAGCCGTTGAAGCAATTTTTGTGTCGACATTGATAAGTGAGATAGGTCACCTATTTTTTATAAATTCCTTGGGTTTATTTTGCTTTGGAATGCAGGTAATAATACCCGTTCGTTGTGGATTAGACAGCTGTTTAACGGTATATCCGTAATTCAGAGAATTGATCAGGAATGTACCAATATCTTTCCAAAAGAATTTATAAAACTCTAAGTAAAACCGTCAGACCCAGGCATTTTATTATTTTTCTTTGGTTTCAAGGCTCTTAAACATTCGGAGCTTGTTAGAAGACCCTCCAATGAATTACTTTCCTCTTGATCTAAAAACTGTAAAAATGGATTAGTATCATCAAAAAATGGGTTATTGTCGATTGAAACATTTGCTGGGTTTAGTTTAGTGGAGTACAGGCTTTCAAAGAACAACTTTTGTTCGTTTAATATTTCAGATAAATTTTCCGTCGTATTACTGTTAGAATTCACCAGTTTTGGTATTATTTTTTCTGTGTAATGTCTTTTCTCTAGGTTACAAAAATATTTAGTTGGTTTTTCTCCTTCTACTTTCCATTTTGCTTTTGCTCTTAGAATTATACCATTAATTTTTTTGTTTCTGATAGTTTGGAATTCAGTTTCGAGAGACTCAATTTCAGGACTTACTGACAAATCGCCATCATCCAGTCGGGAATTTAATACCTCTAGTTTCTCCCCAATTTTCGCCAAACGTTTGTCAGTTATGCATTTTACCTGGCCCGAGTATTCAATGTTTTTTCCTCTAATCATTAATTTTAAAGTTTCCCAAAACAGCTGGTCATCAATAGTGAATGATTGTTGACAATTATTATTATTATTATTATTATTATTATTAGTAGTAGTAGTAGTAGTGTTGTTATTATTATTCTTAATATTATTATTATTTGGAGTGGAGTACTGACGAGCTGCTAATATATATTCTGGGTCGTTCAAAAGACTGTTGTTGAATTTCCAGAAGCCTCTTCCTCTTGGTTGACTGATGAAGGACAAGGTTATGGCTATAGGGTTGTGATCAGATCTGTAGCGTATGTGAATGTTTGACGTTTTGTGAAAAATTTGTAAATCTGTGGACAGGAGAAAATAGTCTAATCTAGCCATTTTATTATCGGGCCTTTCCATGTATATCGCCTTAGATTTGTGTTCTCCATCCTCCAAACATCACATAAGTCAAATTTTTCCATTAGCCAGTGAATCTTTTCGTTTGCCTTTACGTTATTTTTGTGTAAGTAGTTTAATGTGTCACTGAGCAGTTTCCAATGTTCTCAATTTGGTTGAAGAGGTTATCAAAAAAGATTGGGTTATCATCATTGGGGCCATAGACCACCGAAAGTGTAAGTCTTTGGTTTTGAATTGTGATGTCAAGAATAATCCAGTTACCTCCTACATCTTTTATTGTATTATGAATATGATACAAAAAATTGTTCTTTAATAGGATAGCTACTCCCCTACTTGCACGTGAGTGAGAGCAGAAGATAGCTTCGTGACCCCATTCACATTTCCACGTATTTTCTATTTCCTCACATGAGTGAGTATCGACCAAAAGGGTTATATCAAATTTATCCCTACAACGTGAGAAATTGTCCCTTCGCTTATTTGTATCTGATGACAAGTCTCGACATTTTAGGCTTCCAATTACGATATTATTCATAAAATAATTTAAGCGGTCTCTTCTCATTTATGCAACAGTTTATTATAGTGTTGAAATGATTATCCGACTAATCCGAGTCGACGCGATTATTAAATTAGTCGATCCCAAAATCTGCTAGTCAATTAGTCGGGAAAAATCACCACCTCCATGCAATCAGGTCATCAGTGCCGTTGAACATTATCGGGACACATGATTAATTTGTTAAAGCCTCAATGCATTGTTGCATTGATGATTGCCACTGCCGACAGTCTGTGGGGTGATCTTGGTGACGCGAACTGAACTCAAAGTCTCAAACTTCAAAGACAAGTGTTTCCGCGGTTTCATTGTTTTATGTTGAATCGTTGATTACATACAGTGCCAACTGCAACCTTGACCTTGTTTATTTTGCTGTGATGCAATTCATCTGATTCATCTGAGTGATACAATTAACTTGTCACTGTGCCGCATTTGCCTTTGATGTGAGCACAATCAATGAGGGTCAGGGACTACTTGGTAGGGTATGATAGAACCTGGGACAAATGTGATATTGACATCTTGATATGTAGCTCATGTTCTGTTCAAATGTTTCACTATAACAGCACCGGTGTAGAATCTCGGTGAATAGCCTCGTTTTGAGTTTTGTGTATGCATGGTGAACAGCTGGTTTTAAAAACCCATGTTATGATATGAGCCAGTAAGCTGCCCGTTTATTGGTTTATAAGTGACCAAACACAACTCCTTAAGCAAAGTAAATATATGACTAACCACTTTCAATTGTGTCAGTTTAGCATTTGAACATTACATAACTTATACTTTATGAAAATATCAGTGCCACACTGCCCATTTCATACTGTAGGCACAGAAATGGAAAATTTTGGGAGGGGTCCGACTAATCGACTAGTATTTGATTACCTCTGTCGACTAGTCGACTCCTGAATATCCCTAACTGTTTCAACACTAGTTTATTAATGTAGTAGCTGGACACCAAAGGTAGCGAAATATTAAGTAAATTGTCTGTAGAAAAGCATAGAGTTTGATTATCTGAATTTTTAATTTTTTAAAAACTAATAACAATATTACCAATTTTCCGAACGGAAACATTGATATGGGGTCAGTGAAGATTGGGTCTACCTACTGGGGACCTACGCGAATGGAGTAAAAGCAATGACTTAGGGTAAAGAAGACAAATGAATAGGCAGTATTTATATGTTTTCTCTCTCACACCAATCCATCCACTCGCCTATTCAATCCCAAATAAGTGACTGGATGGAAACTTCGTTTGAGCTTTGAACACGATTGAATGAATGAATAACCGATTAAAAATTTTCTTCTTCGGATCTACCAATCAGAATCTTTTGATATTTGGTATGCAGCATGCTTAGGGGGTGAGATTCTAGTTTGTTCAAGCCAAGTCCCTGAGTTCATATTTGGGCTCACTGTGGGAGCACAAATTATAACTTGGTTCAAAATGAGGAATTTTCTTTAAAAATCTTCTTCAGATCCAGCAGTCGGAATGTTTTGATATTTGGTATGCAGCATCCTTAGGGGGGTGAGATTCAAGTTTGTTCAAGCCAAGTCCCTGGGTTCATATTTGGGCTCACTGTAGGAACCTGAATTATCACTTAGTTCAAAGTGAGGAATTTTCTTTGAAAATCTTCTTCAGATCCAGCAGTCAGAATGCTTTGATATTTGGTATGCAGCATCCTTAGAGGGTGAGATTCATGTTTGTTCAAGCCAAGTCCCTGGGTTGTTATTTGGGCTCCCTGTGGGAGCCAGAATTATAACTTAGTTCAATATGAGGAATATTCTTCAAAAATCTTCTTCACATTCACCAGTCAGAATCTTTTGATATTTGGTATACAGCATCCCACTGGAAGTGAGATTCAAGTTTGTTCAAGCCAAGTCCCAGGGTTCATATTTGTGCTCCCTGTGAGAGCCCAAATTATTACTTGGTTCAATTTGAGGAATATTCTTTAAAAATCTTTTTTTTTTCAGATCCACTGGTCAGAATCTTTGGATATTTGGTATATGCTTTTCTTAGAAGGGGCAGATGCAACTTGTTGAAATCAGTTCCCTGGGTTGATATTTAGGCTACCATGTCAGGTGGGCACACTCAGGCCCCCTGGGGCCTCTTGTTTTTTTTTAAAGTGGGAGGGAATATGTTGTGAACCCAACTTTCTGTTGGTAGTCATATGACCTTATTTCAGCCAACTGGGAATCAGGAATAACATTTTTAGCTTAACTGGACAAAGTCATTTAAGCTATTGCCATCACGCGTCCAGAAGTCTGTTAGTCTGTCAGTCTGTTCACATTTTCCTTTAGCACAGGCTGCACCCTGCAGTTCTAGTCCGATTGTCATGAAATTTCATATGCAGGTTTGAAGTCATGTCTAGAAGAGAACGTCCCCTTTTGGTGGCGATTGGTAAACTGTGATGGCTGCCTGTGCCCAAAACCCGAAAACCTTTAGCACAGTCTATAGGTTGTATATTTATGAAGGGATTTCATTGTAACTTACATGTAGTAGCATAACTTTGTATAATGTCTAGATGAGAATGTCCCCGTTTGGTCATGATCTGTCAACTGTGATGGCTGCCCAAGCCCGAAAAATTTTAGCACAGTCTACAGGTCATATTTAATATGGAAGGATTTCTCTGTATAATGTCCATATGAGAACACTCCCTTTTGGTCGCGACCAGCCAACTATGATGGCTACAAGGGCCTGAACCCCAAAAACCTTCATCGCAGTCTACAGGTAGTATTTATGAAAGGATTTAGGGATGACAGTGGCTCAGTGGTAGACTGTTGGACTTCTATGCTAGAGGTCCTGAGTTTGATCCCTGTCCGGGATGGCCCGCGTTGTGTCCTTGGGTAAGGCACTTTATCCCGGTTGCCTACATGGGTGCACGATGACACCGTGTACTAAGGCGTATTGCACGTTGATGGTGCATATGTCTTCAACTGCTGTAACCCAGCTTGAGCGGAGCTTGAACAGAGTTAGAATGTTGAGGAGCTGACAGTTGCTCGTTGATGCTCGGTGGTTCTCTCCGGGTACTCTGGCTTCCTCCACCCGCAAAACTGTCATAGCCACTGTGCATATGTGACCTTAAACACCAATAAATAAATAAATAATAAATATAAATATGAAGAGATTTCATTGTAACTTGGTTGGAGGACGTCCCCTTTTGGTTGCGATTGGTCAACCGTGATGGCTGAACAGGCCCAGAAACCTTTAGCACAGTCTACATGCCTTATTTATGAAGGGATTTCATTGTAACTTGGTACAATGACTCGGTATAATGTCTAGATGAGAACGCCCCCTTTCAGTCACGATCGTCGACCATGACGGCAACAGGGGACCGAAGCCCAACAACTTTTAGCACAGTCTACAGGTTGTATTTATGAAGGGTTTCATTGTAACCTGGTACAATGACTCCATATAAAGTCTAGATGAGAACTTCCCCATTTGGTCGCAGTCTGTCAAACCGTGATGGCTGCCCAAGCCCCAAAACCGAAAGCCTTTAGCACAGTCTGCAGATTGTATTTATGAAGGGATTTAACTGTAACTTGATAGGATGACTCAGTATAATGTCTAGATGAGAACGTCATATTTTGGCCGTGATCGATCAGCCATGCTGGCCACACAGATCTGTGACCTAGATTTGTTAAGCTCAGTCTACAGTTCATATTTATGAAGTGATTTCATAGCCCAAGAACATTAGGTTTCACTAGGGAAAAAAATCGGAGAAAGCTGATTTTTTCAGGGAATGTCGAGTACATGTCACTGAACGATTAGGCAAAAGTCCCCTAAAATCCCAGTTGAGCTTTTTTTTCTACAGCCTTTTTTCGAAAACGCGTTTGAAAAAAATAAAAAAAAATCGCACGAACTTTGTAACCTCGAATTGATCCAACTGTATTTTTTGTTTACGCATATTTCGAGCTACATAATGTCTAATATACATTTACCTAGAGGAAAATGTGCATTCTGTGACATTTTCTGCGAAAAATTATTGAAAATTCACAAAAAAGTATCGGATTTACGCAAAAAATGACGATTTTCCTAACGGATTTGCCCAAAGGGTCGTAGTACAGAACGGGATGTTAGTTGGACAGACGATAAAAAATCCACCACCATTTGAAGACTTTTATCATTGCTTACAAAATAGACATTATGGAAGACCCCCTCTGCTTCTGGCCGAGTTCCCCTTTTGGCATAAAATTCGTCAGCATGAGAACTCAACTATTTTCGGGCTTGGGACCGAACAGACACGTCTGTGTCTGGCAGCATTAGATCAATAAATAATATTTACAGAATGTACAAAAATCAATAAATAATATTTACAGAATGTACAAATCAATCAATATGGATTAAGTTACATTGACTATTATCAACGCTATATACAGAAATGACATGACCTATATACATATTATTCATCGAACTCAGAAATTTCCGACAGGACAGTGTTTCTGTGGTTGTTACAAGAATCCGAACTGCAATTACACAAACCTGAGCAAGAGAGTCCTGCCTTCTTACACCCACACCTTTTTGTACAAGCACTCTTGCAACCACAACTGATCAGATTCAGTAGGTTATCGGGGGCACATGGCTTTGTGGCTGCAGTCGGTACAAGAAGTCCATTGTCAAGCGACCACCCCCAATCCGTCGGAGGAAGCGAAGTGCCCAGCCATTGTTGGACCTGGAGATAACATCTGTAGACATGTTGTTGTGCAGCATCGCTGCTTGGTGGGAGTGAGGCTAGGTCGATGGGGTTATTCAGTTTAGATTTTGCTACATAACGCTTGTAAGTGACATATCTATATTGGTCGAGAGAGGAAACAGTTTTACTCCCGTATAAGATCAGGAGAAGTTGTTCCCCGGCAGCGGCTACTGCACTTGGTGTACTGTCATCCGCCAAAATTGTGTTGACATACTGTTGTGAGTCGCTAGTAACATCGGAGACAATTGTACTGAATACTTTCTTCTTACCAACTCGAAAGAGTGCAGAAGTAGTGTCACAACCACTTATAGAATGTGCTACAAGGAGGTTGCTTCTATGGTCACCCATTTTGGTTGCTATTTCACTAACTGAAACTAGTAAGTTTGGGGTAATGGAATACATCATGTGAATATTACATCCCGGTTGAACTCGAGAGGTAAGAATGACTAACAAGTCTGTGTCTGTTCCCACAACGACAACATTGTTGTCATCTTGAGCGATGTCAAGTGCAGTTTCGGCTATCAGTACATCAGCATCAGCCTCGGCCTGCTTGGACTGAATATTGATAGCAGATAGCTCCTGCATTAGAAGATCGATCAGTTGGGTTTTGTTCTTGGCATTTGCAAGGAAATCGGATTGGGGTGTGGTGGCTGGTAACTCGGGTGAGATATTGATATCAATGGAATACCTGTCTTTAGATCTACGGGCTTGTTCCATGCCCTTTGTCGACATTGTACAAGCATAACCATCAAAAACAACCACGACGTTCGCCCCAAAATGTCTCACTAGATAATTGGAATATGATGTACATATGTCCTTATATGATGACTGTTTAGGCCATGCAACTGCCCTCAATAAAAATCCACCATCTACAACAAACAGAGAATGTTCTGGGATTTTAGTTTGCTCGGAACCGTATGTTTTGAGGATCTTACTGAGCGTGCTTTTCTGTGTCTTCCTCATTCCAGCTGAATCAAACAATGCTGGTGGTTTCAGGGCGAGTTCATATTTGAGATACTCTTCCATCTCTGCTTGTGACTGAATAACACATGTGATGCGGTTGAACAGAATTGTGGGGTCAATCACTACCTTACTTCCACGGACTTGGATGCTATTTGCCATCGATGCGAAAGACTTCACAGTGTCAACATGTCGTAGTTTGATGCTGTTGAACGTTTTGCTTACAACATTCAATACGCAACATTCACCAATTTTGCGAACTTGGTCACAGTTCACAGTTTCGTCGGCCACAAGCCCGGTCGCTATAGAGACTAATTGTAGTGGATCTCTATTCTGAAAGGGGGAATGCACTCTGAGCCAGTTCAATAATTTGGTGATATTATTGGCATCAGTCAATTGTGAACTTTGACGGAGATCCCGATGTTGTTCGCCATGACCAGTGTGAACATGAACAAAATTTTCGAGAGCATTACATATCCGAAGGCAAAGAGGTAGTCCATGTACCCATTTCGCAACAGTGCTATCGGTTATTCCCCTGCTATGTGTGAGACCACCAGGGAGCTTGAACATTCTCATTAAACACTGCTCTATGGTCTGATCAGAATATATCCCGTCCCAGAATTTATCTGAGCGCCTTATGGTAAAGTAACCTTTCTCAGTGAACAACTTCAAATCATCCTGTTGCATTATTTCTGTTAGCTCATTCATCTGCTGCAAATAGAGATGAGAACTTTTTGCGTATGCAAAATGACCACCTGCGTGAAATACTGGAATCATATTGCGAACACAATATGTGTGGAGTTCCCAGTCGCCTGTGCGCTCTGCTCTCAAGAACAACTGGAGAAGACCTATTTGCTCGTAGTATTGTACCCAAAGCTTTCCTGTGCATCCTACGGACGCATTCTGGAGCAGTTCGTGTAATTTTGACAGTAGATGGTTGACACTTTCTTGATTGACAGCGTCAGCTGTTGTACAGTCACCTCTGGCAAGTCCACAGAATATTTCATTGACTTCTGTGCAGTCTATGTTATCTAGTGTTCGGCTTTCTTCAAACACAAGTTTTGTAATGGCAATTTGTGTTAGCAAATGGGCACGAACTGCTCTTGAATATGCATGACCACTGATCAAATGATGGATTGACCCACCAGCATAAACAGTCCCCCAAAGTTCATCCAAGCCGCTACCAGCCATGATCGAACCAATTGCCCCTAAATATGACATAATCATATGGAAGCCGCCGAGTCTAACGAAAACTTTTGTCAACTTATCTGACGAAGACACAATCTCCACTGCTTTGATATAAAGTGGTTGGTCAAACGTCACTGGAAAAACACCACATTATGTGATTTAATCGAACATGGAAATTGAAACAATGATGCTATAATACGGTATTTGAATGAGAAAAGTCGATGCCGTTTGAATTTGAGTTTAGGGGGTATGGTTAATATTTCACACGTTTCACCAGTTCATTATGGAATAAATGACTATTGTTATATATCATTATAAAGCCACTGCTTTTCTGCAATTTTTGATATATAATTTAACTCCCAAAGTAGTCGTAGATTTGATTTAATGGACGTTGTGTACCATTGTGTGTATGAAAACAATAAATTTTTTTTCGTAATTTTGTACATTTTCGTGAATATTTCACCATTGAGTGTGAGGATTGGTACAAAGTTGGCATTTTCTGTTGGGGATATGTATTCTCAATATAATTCAGCACGATATTTATGATTCTCACCCTACTAAGGCGAATAAGAATGAGAAATATGGAGCTGGGTCGAATTTTTTTAAAATTTTTTTTTTCATCAAAAAAACGCTATAACTAAAAAAGCTCAACTCGGATTCGCGGGGACTTTTCACACTTTATCCGCAATGTGTGTCCTGGAAACATATAAAAAAATCAGCTTTCTCCGATTTTTTTCCTTACTTTCTCATTTTTATGTCTAATGTGCCTGGACTATCATTGTAACTTGAAAGATAACTCAATATGATGTCTAGATGAGACTTTCCTATTTTGGTCACGATCAGTCAGCCATTACCGCCACCAGGTCACGTGACCTGGATTCATTTAGTACTAACTACAGGTTCTTTTTATAAAGGGATTTAATTGTAACTTGGTAGGATAACTTGGTATGATATCTAGATGAGACTGTCCCATTTTGGTCATGATCGGTCAACTGTGACTGCCGAGCCATCATGTGACCAAGATTCCTTTAGCAAAGTCTATGAGTTATATTTATGAAGGGATTTCATTGTAACTTAATAGGATAACTCGTTTTGGAATAATTTCACTGTAACTTGGTAACTTTGGTTGACATACATTAACTGTGAAGGCCACATTAACCCACCCTTCAATTCTTTAGTACAGTCTACACCTCAAATTATTTTTATTGAAAACATAGCATACAGGGAACAGAAATGATCATATTCTCAATTATCACAATACTTGTATTTCATAATCCTTTCATAAACATTGAACATTATCCTTTTCATCAAACACAACTCACAGTCAAGTTAAGCTACAGTGTCATTGCCACTTTCATTCATAATACTAGTAACAGTGTATAAGATCCATGTGCAAATCTTATAGACATATACCAATAGAATAGACCGTTTTTCTTCTGCTGGAATCTTCTTCACTTTTGGTTGGGGGTGAGAGGGGGGGGGCATGGGGGAGGGGAGCATATAACATTAGAAAGTGTTTTTCAGCACACCTACAGTAGAGGGACACATAGGCCTAAAAAATTAAAAATCTGTTTCAGAGGCCCTCTCACATGGTCCTTTTGGCTGCCACCTGCTCTCTTTTTATAACCAATCTAGACTTAAAAAAACTCCCAAACATAAAATGGTTTTTGTCTATTATTTTGTGGCTCAGTAGGCAGAGGTGCTGGCTGCAAGCCGAGAGGTCCTCATTTTGAATCCCACCTGTGGCAACCGCATTGTGTCCTTGGGCAAGACACTTCACTCCATTGCCCACATGGGGGCACTGTTGCGTTATGTCCTAAGACGTACTGCACGTCGATGGTGCACTTGTCTTCAACCAATGCTAACCCAGCTTGCGTGGAGTTGGTATGTTAAGGAGCTGACAGTTGCTTGCCATTGCTCGGTGGTTCTCTCCGAGTACTCCAGCTTCCTCCACCAGTAAAACTGTCATGGTCATGATAAGCTGTTGTGCAGAAATATGTGACCTTAAACACCAATAAATAATAATACTAATATGTCTGATATTTTACCCAAGTTTAAAAACTTGATAAATTTGTCCCTTGAGTGCAAGAAGGCTTTGTAATGCTCTCAAGGGATGAAATACACCCCCACACATGTTATTCCGTAGATTATGAGGCCTAAAACATAAACCAAGAACATGAATTACAGAAATAAAAAATAAAATAATAATGACCTGAGAAACAGAAGATCTACTTTGTGTGGCCTTAAGTATTCTTTATTTTTTGTGACAAAACCTCTCTTGCAAACAGGGATTTCCTATGCATTATTTTTGAAGATTAACGGTACATGTACGCCACACTGGAATTATGAACATTCTGTTGTGTAATATCGTCACACTGTGTATCAGAATGGAAAGACTGGGAGGTGTTATAGTCTGTTCTAAATTACTCTCATCTATCTAATAATACTAGTAGTGTCTGCACCATTATTACTTTTGGGGAAAAAAATCCTAGCAATCAATATTATTTGGCAGTGAGGAATAGAGGGAAATGCCATCACTATTATTATTATTTCCATTCAACTATCCTGACCATCACTATTATTCAGCCATCACTATTATAAGGCAGGTACTTGTAAGATTACCTTTAATCCCTTTCACATGTTCATGTATATTGCTATCTGTTTTTAAAAAAATCAGTTTTGCTCTACTGCCTTATTTCTGACAAAACTTCTGGTGTGGGTGCCCCGCCCCTTTTCTATATCGATGCATTTGATGAAATATTTTTAATAACACTGGTCCAAATATTAATCTTTTATTTGTTCATTTTCACTTGGCCTACTATTCTCACTTTCCCCATACCTCTGTTTATTATCAAATACCACTATGATCCTCCCCCCCAAAATAGTTTTTAGCTCAACTTGGCATAGTCTAGACAAGCTATTGCCATCACGCATGCGGAAGTCTGTGAGTCTGTGAGTCTGTTCACATTTTCCTTTAGCACGGGCTACACACCACAGTTCTTGTGTGTTCGTCACAAAATTTCATATGCAGGTTTGGGGTCATGTCTAGATGAGAACGTCCCCTTTTGGTCACGATCGGGCAACCGGTATGGCTGCCCGAGCCCAAAACCCGAAAACCATTAGCACAGTCTACAGGTCGTATTTATGAAGGGATTTCATTGTAACTTGGTAGGTTGCCTCTATATAATGCCTAGATGAGAACGTCCCCTTTTGGGCATGATCTATCAACCGTGATGGCCGCCCAAGCCCGAAACCAAAAAAACTTTTAGCACAGTCTGCAGGTCATGTTTAATGTGGAGGAATTTCATTGTAACTTGGTAGGATGACTCCTTATGATGTCTAGATGAGAATTTCCCCATTTGGGCGAGATCTGCCAACCGTGATGTCTGCCCAAGCCCAAAACCCGAAAGCCTTTAGCACAGTCTACAGGTCATATTTATTGAGGAATTTCATTGTAACTAGGTGGGTAGACTTCATACAATGTCTAGATGAGAAAGTCACCTTTTGGTCCTGATTGGGCAACTGTGACGGCTACAGGGGACCGAAGCCCGAAAACCTTTAGCACAGTCTGCAGGTCATATTTATGAAGGGATTTCATTGTAACTTGGTAGGATGACCCCAAATAATGTCTAGATGAGAACGTCCCATTTTGATCGCGATCATTCAGCCTTGATGGGTGCCCGAGCCCAAAAACCTTTAGCATAGGCAAAAGGTCATATTTATGGAAGGATTTCATTGTAACCTGTTAGGTTGACTCCATATAATGCCTAGATGACGACATCCCCTTTTGGTCGTGATTAATCAACTGTGATGGCTACAGACGCCCAAAGCCCGAAAACCTTTAGCACAGTCTACAGGTCATATTTATAAATGGATTTCAGTGTAACTTCGTAGGATCACTCCAGATGATGCACAGATGAGATTGTCCCCTTTGGTTGCGATCATTCAACCATGATGGCTGCCCGAGCCCGAAGCCTGAAAACCTTTAGCACAGTCTACAGGTCATATTTATGAAGGGATTTCATTGTAACTTGGTAGGTTGACTTCATATAATGTCTAGATGAGAACGTCCCCTTTTGGGCATGATCTATCAACCGTGATGGCCGCCCAAGCCCGAAACCAAAAAAACTTTTAGCACAGTCTGCAGGTCATGTTTAATGTGGAGGAATTTCATTGTAACTTGGTAGGATGACTCCTTATGATGTCTAGATGAGAATTTCCCCATTTGGGCGAGATCTGCCAACCGTGATGTCTGCCCGAGCCCAAAACCCGAAAGCCTTTAGCACAGTCTACAGGTCATATTTATTGAGGAATTTCATTGTAACTAGGTGGGTAGACTTCATACAATGTCTAGATGAGAAAGTCACCTTTTGATCCTGATTGGGCAACTGTGACGGCTACAGGGGACCAAAGCCCGAAAACCTTTAGCACAGTCTGCAGGTCATATTTATGAAGGGATTTCATTGTAACTTGGTAGGATGACCTCAAATAATGTCTAGATGAGAACGTCCCATTTTGATCGCGATCATTCAGCCTTAATGGGTGCCCGAGCCCAAAAACCTTTAGCATAGGCAAAAGGTCATATTTATGGAAGGATTTCATTGTAACCTGTTAGGTTGACTCCATATAATGCCTAGATGACGACATCTCCTTTTGGTCGTGATTAATCAACTGTGATGGCTACAGATGCCCAAAGCCCGAAAACCTTTAGCACAGTCTACAGGTCATATTTATAAATGGATTTCAGTGTAACTTCGTAGGATCACTCCAGATGATGCGCAGATGAGATTGTCCCCTTTGGTTGCGATCATTCAGCCATGATGGCTGCCCGAGCCCGAAGCCTGAAAACCTTTAGCACAGTCTACAGGTCATATTTATGAAGGGATTTCATTGTAACTTGGTAGGTTGACTTCATATAATGTCTAGATGAGAACGTCCCCTTTTGGACACGATTGGGCAACTGTGACGGCTACAGGAGGCCGAAGCCCGAAAACCTTTACAACAGTCTACAGGTCATAATTATGAAGGGATTTCTTTGTAGATTGGTAGGATGACTCCAAATAACGTCTAGATGAGTACATTCCCTTTTGGTCATGATCATTCAGCCTTTATGGCTGCCCGAGCCCAAAGACCTTTAGCATATTCTACAGGTCGTATTTATGGAAGGATTTCATTGTAACTTGTTAGGTTGACTCCATATAATGCCTAAATGATGACATCCCTGTTTGGTCATGTTTGGTCAACTGTGATGGCTACAGGTGCCCGAAGCCCGAAAATCTTGAGCACAGTCTACAGGTCATATTTATGAAGGGATTTCATTGTAACTTCGCAGGATCACTCCAGATGATGCCCAGATGAAAATGTCCCCTTTTGGTTGTGATCATTCAACCATTATGGCTGCCCGAGCCTGAAGCCCGAATACCTTTAGCACAGTCTACAGGTCATATTTATGAAGGGATTTCATTGTAACTTGGTAGGTTTGACTTTATATAATGTCTAGATGAGAACGTCCCCTTTTGGACACGATTCGGCAACTGTGACACCTACAGGGGCCCGAAGCTCGAAAACCTTTAGAACAGTCTGCAGGTCATATTTATGAAGGGATTTCATTGTAACTTCGTAGGATCACTTCAGATGATGCCCAGATGAGAATGTCCCTTTTTGGTTGCGATCATTCAACCATGATGGCTGCCCAAGCCCAAAGCCCAAAAACCTTTAGCACAGTCTACAGGTCATATTTATGAAGGGATTTCATTGTAACTTGGTAGGTTGACTTCATATAATGTCTAGATGAGAATGTCCCCTTTGAACGCTACAGGGGCCCAAAGCCCGAAAACCTTTAGCACAGTCTACAGGCCATATTTATGAAGGGATTTCAATGTAACTTGATAGGATGACTCGTTTTGGAATAATTTCACTGTAACTTTGTAACTTTCGTTGATATACGTTAACTGTGAGGGCCACATACATTAACTGTGAGGTCATATTAACCCACTCCTCAACTCTTTAGTACAGTGTACACCTCATTATTTTTTATCAAAAACATAGCATACAGGGAACAGAAACTTCACCCCGATTGCCTACATGGGGGCACGATGACGCTGTGTACTGAGGCGTACTGCACGTCGATGGTGCGCATGTCTTCAACCAATCTAACCCTGCCTGTGCTGCGGTGCAGAGTTCAGAGTTACGATGTTGGGGAGCTGACAGCTGCTCGTCGTTGCTCGGTGGTTCTCTCCGGGTACTCGGCTTCCTCCACCCGTAAAACTGTCACGGTCACGATTAGCCATTGTGCATAAGTATGTGACCTTAAACACCAATAAATAAATAAATAAATAACAGGGAACAGAAATGAACATATTCCCAATTATCACAATTCTTGTCTTATTTCAAAATCCTTTCATAAACATTGAACATTATCTTTTTCATCAAACACAACACACAAGTTAAGCTACAGTGTCATTGACACTTTCATTTTTTTATGCCCCCCACCCCCCCCCCAAGCTCCCCCCCCCCCCCCCCCGACTTAGGTCGGGTGGCATATAGTGTGTCCGTGTGTGTGTTTGTCCGAGCCAATAACTCGAAAACTTTTAGGGCCACAGTCATCAAACTTCACACAATTATAAAGGACCATGGGAGGATGTGTCGCACAGCATAGCTAGGTTTGTACCTTCAAGGTCAAGGTCACATTTCAAGGTCACACTAAAAATCAGTCAATTTTTGTGTCTGAGCCAAAACTCCGAAACGAATCATAGTACAATTGTTAAACTTTTTACAAATGTTAAGGACCGTCAGAAGGTGTGTCGTGGATAATAGTTTCCGCTGCATCTGCAAGGTGAAGGTCACAATGGGGGGGGGGGGGGGGGGGGGGGGGGCATGTGTTACCTTAGTAACTTTCTTCTTGTTTAGGATCTGATCTGCATAGAGGCGCAACCAAAGTTGTATTGGAAGAAAAAATGAAACCTTTTTATTCTTAGTGACTTGGGTATTGTGGTTGGGGGGGGGGGGGGGGGGGGGGGGCCCAGTGACCATGTATATTGTCAAATCATCGAGTGGCATACCCCCAGAGTATTGTTTTTTTTAAGCCCCCCGACTTAAGTCGGGTGGCATATAGTGATTGAAGTGTGCGTGTGTCTGTCCATCCATCCGTCAGTCAGTCCGTCCGCCCATGTGTGTGTGTGTCCGAGCCAATAACTCGAAAACTGTTAGGGCCACAGTCATCAAACTTCACACAATTATAAAGGACCATGGGAGGATGTATCACACACCATAGCCGAGTTTGTACATTCAAGGTCTAGGTCACATTTCAAGGTCACACTAAAAATCGTTCAATATTCGTGTCTCAGCCATAACTCAGAAACGAATCATAGTACAATTGTTAAACTTTTTACAAATGTTAAGGACAGTCAGAAGGTGTGTCGTGTATAATAGTTTCCGCCGCATCTGCAAGGTGAAGGTCACAAGGGGGGTGGGGGGGGGGTGCATGTGTTACCTAAGTAACATTCTTCTTGTTTGTGTATTAAATACCACAGTGGTATACCCCCTCCTCTTCCAAATCTTGAAGACTGTCTGCTGATCTGCGTGGAAAAGAAAGTAACATAATTTAGTGTAAATTGATGTTTTTGCCATGGATTAAAAGTTCCCGGGTGGCATATAGTGATTGAAGTGTACGTGTGTCTGTCCATCCGTCCGTCAGTCAGTCCGTCCACCCATGCATGTGTGTGTCCGAGCCAATAACTCGAAAACTGTTAGGGCCACAGTCATCAAACTTCACACAATTATAAAGGACCATGGGAGGATGTATCACACACCATAGCCGAGTTTATACATTCAAGGTCTAGGTCACATTTCAAGGTCACACTAAAAATCGTTCAATATTCGTGTCTCAGCCATAACTCAGAAACGAATCATAGTACAATTGTTAAACTTTTTACAAATGTTAAGGACAGTCAGAAGGTGTGTTGCGTATAATAGTTTCCGCCGCATCTGCAAGGTGAAGGTCACAATTGACCTTCATATGTTCAGGGTCACAAATCGTGTCACAAGCATAACTCCAAAACTATTAGGGCTACAGTCATCAAACTTCTCACAATTATAAAGGACCATGGGAGGATGTGTCACGCACCATAGCCGGATTCGTACCGTCACAGTCAAGGTCACATTTCAAGGTCTCACTAAAAATCAGTCAATATTCGTGTTTCATCCATAACTCAGAAACGAATCATAGTACAATTGTTAAACTTTTACAAGTGTTAAGGACAGTCAGAAGGTACGTGTGTCATGTATAATATTTTCTGCCGCATCTGCAGGGTGAAGGTCACAGGGGGGGGGGGGGGTGCATGTGTTACCTAAGTAACATTCTTCTTGTTTGTGTATTAAATACCACAGTGGTATACCCCCTCCTCTTCCAAATCTTGAAGACTGTGTCTGCTGATCTGCGTGGAAAAGAAGAAAGTAACATAATTTAGTGTAAATTGATGTTTTTGCCGTGGATTAAAAGTTCCCAGATAGTACATAAGTGCATGTAAGAGTACCTTGAATCCAATTCACATGATTTTTTGTATATAAACTAGCAGTAGCCACCAGTGGTGTCCAATCCCCCAAAATATCACCCTGATCCAGTAACCTTGTTAATATATTACATTAAATTAATGATAAAATTTTAAGTTCAAGTTCATTGTGACCTTGACCTTTGGCACAGTGACATAAAAGTATGTAGGGTTCTTCTCATCATTCTCAACCCATCTGGCAAATCATGCCCAACCCACATGCCCAGTTGGGTTTCGATCAAGAACACATAATTTTAGAGAGCGTAAACCACCTCCGACTGATAAAATTTTAATTTCAAGGTCACTGTGACCTAAGAAATATATAGGGTTCTTCTCATCATGCCTGACCTACATGTAAAGTTTGGTTTTGTTCGGAACCAATAAGATTTTAAGTTCGAGGTCCTCTGTGACCTTGACCTTTGGCACCATGACCTAAATATATGTAGAGTTCTTCCTCATGATCAACCCACATGCCAAGTTAGGTTTTGATGGGGTTTGCATAATTTTAAGTAAGGGAGCTGAAACCAGCTGTGACCGATAAAATTTTAATTCAAGGTCACTGTGACCTTGACCTTTGGCACAATGACTTAAAAAATACATAGAGTTCTTCCTCATTATGCCCGATCCACATGCCAAGTTTGGTTTCGATTAGGCAAACAACATTTTATTTAGAGAGCGGAAACCAACTCTGACGATAAAACTTTTAATTCAAGGTCACTGTAACCTTTACCTTTGACACAATAACACCAAAATAAATAGAGTTCTTCTTTTTAGCATGCTCAACCCATAAACCAAGTTTGGTTTGGATTGGGCAAGCAAAATTTCAATTAGAGACGCGAACACCAGTAAATATTTAAGTTCAAGGTCACTGGGACCTTGACCTTTGGCACATGACCTCAAAATAAATATAGTTCTTCCTCTCATCATGCCTAACCCACATGCCAAGTTTTGTTTCAGTCAGTTAAGCAGAATTTTAGTTCAAGAGTGGAAACCAACACCGTTTACGCTACAGATGGATGGACAGTGCCATGGCAAAACTTGTGGTGGAGGTGCCCCACCCCCTTATCTACATGTACAGGCATGCATCCAGATAAACAAATTATGCATTACCTGTACAAAATTCTGTTAAAACCTTTGGCGGGGAATAGGACCAATGCTTTCTCCTTCTGCATCAACACCACTGCATTAACTCTTAACCTTGCTGAGTATTTTTAAAATATTTTTCATCAAATCTAGACATGACTGCTTTAAATTAGCCATGACTTGATTTGATGGAAAATTCATGAACCTTTTAAATCACTGGTCACAAAGTCGATGCAATTTGTAGGGGAACTTTTTGTTAAATGTACTCAAAATTTTACTTATTTTAGTGGGCAAAGATTTCCTGTCCCAGGTAGGAATATCTGCCAGCAGAATGCAAAGAGTTAATACTTTATGCATTACATGTTTTGACAAGGAGTTTATTCAAAGCTTTACTTCAATAAAAAAAAGTTGGTTTATAAATTACTTCATTTCTCCATTAATGTTATCTCTTATGCCACTCTTGCATGCTTTTTTTCTAGTAAGTCTGTGCGGAACACACAGACTATTGTTATTGTACGGTTTCTTTGTCTTTTTTTTCTTCCTCTTTTTTTTTATTCTCCTGTCTTCTGTTTTCTAAGCACTTCCTTGTCCACATGATAACTCGAAAACAAATTGTTCCCATCTCGTTGATTATTGGCATACTAACAGATAGTCACAAGTTCTCGGCACCCTATGTTTTTCAGGTCGCTAGAGCCCTTGCATATGGCCCAGTCAGCCACAGGGTTTTCACAGCCTCTAATTTCCTGTAACAGTAAATTATCCGCAAGCAATATTATGTTGTATTTATTCACACTGTAGACAATGTAAACACAATCAGATTACAGAAGTATAGTTAGCTGTCAAACATTAAATGTTATCTTGCTATTTTAATCAGATGTCAGCTCCTCACACCAAGTTGAGAGAAACCCTTTGCTTTGCAAGGAAATAAAGTATAAATTATTCAGTGCAATGCTTTTAACCCTGGCAGCACAAAAAATGTCCATTTCTGATTCCTTGATCGAACCCTTGATCGAATGCTGTGCACATATATGCTTTTTCTGGTTTCATGGAAAAATTTATCTGATTACTGTATGAATATCTTTAAATACGATTAACCAAAACCTATTTCTGATTTCTTTAAAAATATTTCACCCCCAAAAATAAGCCTCCATAAATTCTCTTTCTATTTTGTTTATTTCTGATGCTTTGACCTCTTTCACGCAGACTTGAATTTACTGGATGCAGTAAATTCTGTTTCTCAAGTTTATAACCCTTTTCCCAACGTAACGCCCAAACCGGCCAGCGCTATTCTCAAAAATCACCAATTAATTTTCTATATTTTTTTTTTTTTTGTCTCCAAAGATAGGTTATGACCCCTCGATCATTGGAATGAGCTCATTGAGCTCATTCTAATGAGGGGTCATAACGTATGTTTTTAAGACAAAACAGTAGTTATTCAAGAATTTTTTTTGCAAGTGTCGTCTGCTTGTCGTGTTAGGTAAAGGGTTAATATATCTGTATGCTTTACAGGATAAATGGAAATGGTACAAAGGATCAGATCTCAACACACTAGCCATAGATAATTCTGACATGAACAACTTCAAGTATGAACTGAATAAAATTTTAAAAGAGCGTTTGCCAGGGACAGAATCTCATCTACAAGTTCAACAGGTAAGGCACAAGAAGAACAGTAGAAAGATGGAAGGAATGCATGCACATTGTACTTGTACATGTACAGTTAAAACTAGAAGTCCTGTCACCAATAGTGCGCTTATCTAGGCTTAATTGCGCGTTGGAATTGCGCACAATTTCCATATCGAATGGCATCCAAAGCATGTCAGGTTCTCCTGGTTACTCATAGCAAACACATGCAATGTTTCCGCCAATGGACCTCCGGGTTACCCGGAGGTCCATTGGCTGAAACATTGCTTGTGCACTGACCATATATACAGAATGTGATAGCTTTACTTGGGCCATAACGCGTACATTAACGCGCATATCGACGTGCTATTTGTGCGCATTTCATGACAGGACTTTTAGTTTTAACTGTATACATGCATATGTGCCTACACACACATGTACAGTACAGTTGCAGTCAACTGGTCATAATCAACGTGTGGACAGTGATGTCCTTGAATGCGTTTATCAGGTGCATGAAGCTAAAATCATCATGTTCATCAAAATTTATACTCGGTGCTTCCTTCATTAATTAAATGTTTGATGATTTTTCCTATAATTAGTTTGGAATCTTAATTTACCACCAGAGAAATAAATCTGTTAGAAACTTAGCACTCACTAATGTTTTTTTAAAGGTAAAAAAATCTTCTGCAAAACCACCAACCACAATCTTTTGATATTTGATATACAACATTCATAGTGGTCAAGTTCTTATTTACTCAAATCAAGCCCCTGGGTTCATACTTCAGCAGTACATGTATGACAGAAATTCTTTATAAACCTTCTTCAATCCACCAGTCAGAATCTTTTGATATTTTGTGTACAGCATCCTTATATGGCCCAGATTCATGTTTGTTTAAATGAAATCTCTCAGGGCAGCAAGAGGGAAATCCTACAGAAAATCTTCTTCTGATCCACCAGTCAAAGTCTTATCATATTTGGTATTCAGCATCCTAACGTGGGTAAGATTGAAGTTTGTTATTTATTTATATTTATTTATTTATTGATGTTTAAGGTCACATATTTATGCACAAGGGCTAATCATGACCGTGACAATTTTACGGGTGGAGGAAGCCGGAGTACCCGGAGAGAACCACCGAGAAACGACGAGCAGCTGCCAGCTCCCCAACATCGTAACTCTGCACTGCAGCACAGGCAGGGTTAGATTGGTTGAAGACATGCGTACCATCGACGTGCAGTACGCCTTAGTACACGGTGTCATCGTGCCCCCACGTGGACAATGGAGATGAAGTGCCTTGCCCAAGAGATTCGAAGCGAGGACCTCTTGGCTTGCTGCCTGCACCTCTACCTACCGAGCCATCACGCTATTATTTATTTATTTTTTATTGTTTAAGGTCATATACTTATGCACAAGGGATAATCATGACCGTGACAATTTTACGGGTGGAGGAAGCCCGAGTACCCGGAGAGAACCACCGAGCAACGACGAGCAGCTGCCAGCTCCCCAACCTCGTAACTCTGCACTGCAGCACAGGCAGGGTTAGATTGGTTGAAGACATGCATACCATCGACGTGCAGTACGCCTTAGTACACAGTGTCATCGTGCCCCCACGTGGACAATGGAGATGAAGTGCCTTACCCAAGGGATTCGAAGCGAGAACCTCTTGGCATGCTGCCTGCACCTCTACCTACCGAGCCACCACGCTATTATTTATTTATTTTTTATTGTTTAAGGTCATATACTTATGCACAATGGCTAATCATGACCGTGACAGTTTTACGGGTGGAGGAAGCCGGAGTACCCGGAGAGAACCACCGAGCAACGACGAGCAGCTGCCAGCTCCCCCAACCAATGATAGATTGGTTGAAGACATGCGTACCATCGATGTGCAGTACGCCTTAGTACACGGTGTCATCGTGCTCCCATGTGGACAATCGGGGTTAAGTGCCTTGCCCAAGGACACAACGCGGTTGCCGCAGGTGGAATTCGAACCGAGGACCTCTCGGCTTGCAGCCTGCACCTCTGCCTACTGAGCCACCGCACCCCCAGCCACCACGCTCCCGTGAAGTTTGTTCAACTCATGACTTGCATTCACATATGGGCTCCTTATGGAAGCCTGAATTGAAAGTCAGGATCTTCTGGTATTCAACATCCTTAAGGAGATCAGATTCAAGTTTATTCAAATTAGGTCCTGAGGTTCATATTTGGGCTTCCCATGGGTGCCCAAGTTTTAACTTGAAAAGTGTAATGTGAGAAAAATTCTTTAAAAATCATCTTCAGATCCACCTGTCAGAATCTTGAGATATTTGGTATGCCATAGTCGTAGGGGGATGAGATTCAATTTTTATGTTCAAATCAGATCTCTGAGTTCATATTTGGACTACCTATGAAAGCCTAAATGAGGCTCCTACAGCGTGTTGAGTTACCTGGGTTACTCAGTGCTCATCACTCTTCTCAGCTAATGGACATACTATGGTGGGCTACTGTAGTGGGCTACAGTGGTAGAGCCATGAAGTATCTAGGGAGCCCCCCTCCCAACCCCCAAACTAAATCCCATTTGCTCCTCCCATCCCCAAATTTAAAAACAACTTTTTTTTATTTCCCGCCCTCAGTACAAGTACAGTACCCTCAGTCTTGAGATGCCCCCACCCAAACTCCTCACCAGCATGCTCCCCAGGATTTCAAACCATGGCTCCACCACTGGTGGGATCTGCCTTGCTCTGTCAGTGAGATTTGTGGCCTTGTGAAGATGCAAAAATTTACAAGAAAAGCAACATTTTAACAAAAATGAACATTTCCTTATTTTTTAAGTCACCAAGCTCTGACCTTTGTTTTGGTGGATAATATGCAATTGTTGTGCTTATTTCGATAATTATCACAATGCTTCAAAATAGACTGCCCCGGTTTCTTAATGGTTCATGCTTCAAATGACAGTGGAATAAAAGGAACACAAATCATATTTCTTGTGATTTTGATAACTAATATTGAAGTAAGTCGTGATATACGAATCACTTTTGTTGGTAACTCACTCCAATGTTTTCACAATATCTTTCTTAATTTCGACTGTAGGGGTTCGTTTTTACTTTGATTTTGTCATTTTGCCCAAACATAGAAATTTTGCGACATTCGCGGTGCCAAGTCGAAGATATTGCCAACTTCACTTTGCCTTCTTAGCTGATCCCTGCATTGATTTCATCTCATTCAAGACAGGCGATTGATGTTTTTGAAGGGAGACGGCTACATAATGGGATTTGAAAGTTTATATTGCATCTTGGGGTTTGATGTGTACACAAAATACACATGGGAAAACGCGTGTTGATTATAACAACAGGTGTATTGGGAATGCAGCGTTAACTTGACACTTGATACCCAACAGACCTGCAGTATTGCACGATTACCTGCAATCTAATTTACTACTTGCTGTATGCAGATGATTTGGGGTCAAAGATAATTGATATTACCTTTACACCATATATTATTGTCAGGTAACCTTCAATACCTGTTTGGTAGAGCTGGCTGTGCCGGTTTCATTAAATTTACCTATTGATTTTTGAATCACATGTATGGATTCTTAAGCAAGACTTTTTAATTTTTAGTCGAGTTGTGACGAAGTAAAACTCGACTTATAGAGTGATGAATGGTGGGCAGGTGGGCGCTTGTGCGGATGGTTGGGGGGCATATTCTGGGAAATTTGTTGAAACTGAAAGTCTCGGTTTTCTGTTAAGGTAGCGGTTCGGTTTTGGTTTTGAAAAAAAACCGAAACCAAACCAAAAAAATGCTAAACCACCCAGCCCTATCAAAACCAACAATTTTTCACCAAGTTGACCCCCATAGGATGGGTATTATGGGATGGGGTACACTGGACGACATTCTCACTGAACTGGTCAGTGAATTTTTTGGAGGTGTGGGGGCATAAAATCACTTGAAATCCATCAAAACTTACTTTATATCAAAAGAAGAAATCACCCAGTGGACTGCAGAGTTTATAGCTTTTTTTTTCAGTGTTACTGAAATCTGGGCTTGTAACTCTGACATGGACACCTGAGTTATAAATAATTTCATGACTCTATTCGTCTGTAGTGTATTAACAGCAGTGAAAGTCCAAATAAGTTGCAGGATAACCACTATAAACTATGTATTTTTTTCTTCATACACTGATAAGACCAGAAGCTGACATCATTTTACAGAAAGCTCTCACTGAGAGCTTTCCAGGAAATGATGTCGGATTCTGATCTTATCAGTGCAGGAGCAGCAGTATGCTTAGTTTATTGCAGTTATGATACAACTTATTTTGACTTGTACTGTAGTCACAGCTGCTGAATGGGACCTTAAATCCTTCTCCTTACATCTTTCTCAAGTAAGAGCCTCAGTTTCTCCTGGGGCCTCTTGTTTTTTTGAAATGGCAACATACATATATTCTTCTTTTATAAGATGGGGCAAAACACAATATTACACAGCAAATAATACAATTGGCATGAAAGGAATTATATATAAATCATAAACCTTTCACTACCTTAAAAGTGAAGAGTAAATCAAATATCCCGAGTGAGCAACAGCAGCATCCCTCCAAGCCAAGCTTCACTTTAAATCCAGCATCTAGTTAATGGATCTCAAGCTAATATCAAAACCGATAGTGTCACATTTAACATTTAAACCAGATCTTTCAAACCTGTTGTTTAATCAGGAAAATGGATGTGGGAGTACCATTTCATGTAAAGACAGGTGTTTTCGTGATAATACAATCCAATTTAGTATTGATTCATCCAAGACTGTTAGTTCAGTGAGCATACCACTCCTCTGACAATACAGCTATGTCAATACACAGATAAGCATCACTTCTCTATACAATATCTGCTGATACAAGCATTGTAGAAGTAATAAACCAAGCCAACCAGAAATGGAAAAAAATATATATATGGCCTAAAAACATGAAAAATCTGTTTCTTGGGCCCTCCCTTGGTTCTTTTGACTGCTGCATGCTCTCTTTTTATAATCAATGCAAACTCAAAAAAAAAAAAATTAAATGGTATATGTCTTATATTTTACCTTATATTTTACCCAAATTAATAAAATTGATAAATTTGTCCCTTGATTGCGACAATTGCAATACCTTCTTGCACTCAAGGGACGTCCCGAGTTCGATCCCCGTCCGGGACAACCCGCGTTGTGTCTTTGGGCAAGGCACTTTATCCCAGTTGCCTACTTGGGGGCATGGTGACGCCATGTACTAAGGCATACTGCACGTCGATTGTGCACATGTCTTCAACCGCTGTAACTCTGCTTAAGCAGAGTTTGAATAGAGTTAGAATGTTGAGGAGCTGACAGTTGCTCGTCGTTGCTCGGTGTTTCTCTCCGGGTACTCCGGCTTCCTCCACCCGTAAAACTGTCACGGTCACGATTAGCCATTGTGCATAAGTATGTGACCTTAAACCCCAATAAATAAATAACTGAAGGGATGAAATGCCCCACCACAGATGCTATTCTGTAGATTATGAGGCCTAAAACATAGAACAAACCAAGTCCAAGAACATGAACTTTTGATGGCAAAGAAATAATTACATGAATAAAAAATGATATAAAAAACTGCCCGTCCACATGCAATTTTACAACAAATGGCCTGAGAAACAGATCTTCTTTGTGCGCCATACCTAAAAAATGATTCTTTAAGGTTTTTCATGCAACATATTTTTTAACAGTAATCTCTAGTATGATTGCACATGTGACCTCTTTCTAAATGATAAAAAATCCAATTGCTATTTGATTTCAATGCACTTACGCTATTGCAGATGCAGTGTACCTAACATTAGTGTTAAAAAAACAAACAACAGAATTTAATGCAAGAAGAGCCTATGGACTGTGTATTTTGAAGGTAATCGCCACACACATTCCCATTTTTACATCCCCCTCCCCCTCCCCTTTCACATACTGATCTCAGCTTTTTTGTTACATCAAATGATGGTGGCAGGTGCCCATGTTACTTCCAACATTTTGACAATCCTTTGTCTGCTGTAACTGATGACCTCCAGCTGGGCAATATTGGTATTAGTATGGATACATGTTCATGTATGTTTTGACAGCGAATGCCATACATGAACCGAACATGAACTTTCAGCACTGCCCAACTATCTACCTGATACAGGTACTTGGAGCCATTAGTGTGGTGTTCCTTTTCTCATTATATATTTCTATGTTACTGTAGGTGTATGGAGAAGTATTACTCTATTGGGAAGTACACCATGTAGAAGGTACATGTAGGTTTTGCTTCATTCATTCACACTGGCAAATATTTTTCTAAAGTTTCCCTGTCACCATTCAAGCCAAAAAATAGTTTGTCACATTCACCATATCACTTTATCTTCTTAACTGGTTTAGTGCTAGAACCCTCTCTCATGGCTCTATTGAAAATTGCTGGAAGCCACTTCAAACACACTATTAATTGAAAATAGAATATGTTTTCATTTTTGGAATTCACTTTAAAATTTTTTTCATAATCCAGTATAAGTATTTCCAATAGTTCCATGAATCCAGCACCCTATGTAACAACATGGAACTAACTTACAGTTAAAGCTAGAAGTCCTGTCATGAAATGCGCACAAATAGCACGTTGATATGCGCGTTAATGTACGCGTTATGGCCCAAGTAAAGCTATCAAATTCTGTACATATGGCCTGTGCACAAGCAATGTTTCAGCCAATGGACCTCCGGGTAACCCGGAGGTCCATTGGCAGAAACATTGCATGCGTTTGCTATGAGTAACCAAGAGAACCTGCCGTCCTTTGGATGCCATTCGTTATGGCAATTGCGCGCAATTCCAACGCGCAATTAAGCCTAGATAAGCACACTATTCGTGACAGGGTTAGTCACACTTTCTCGTTATAAAAAAATTAATTTCTAACTGAATAACTAACCATGTGCACTGTACAGCCTTAGTGCAAATGTGATCTTTCTCAACTCTTTACCCAATGTAATGGTCAAAACCAGCCAGTACATTGGAGCCCACTTAATTGGATATCTCTTAATTGTATATCCCTGTTAATTGAATATAATTTTCAAACGTAAAACCATTTACCATACCTTCAGTACAAATTTGATCTGTTAATTGCATATGTGTTGTAGAGTAAACTCTTGTTAATTGTATATAAATTTTTGTAATATGTTCAAAAAATTACTGTGACACGCACCAAATTCCCCTTATTTATCAACCTTTTTAACCTCACTACATCCAATACAAACATTTATTCAATTATATCATGTTTGACTGAGCTCTATGGGCTCTTTCAAACAAGATATAATAGAATAAATGCTCAGTTTACCTCCAGAAGACAGGAAACTGACCAAATCCCTGTTAATTGTATACTCCTGTTAATTGAATAATTTTTACTGACAAAATGGATATTCAATTAAGAGGATTCTACTGTACTATTCAAACTCAGCTTAAGAACCCTCATTGGGTTTGTTTTTAATGAATTCCAAAAATGAAAATATATTCTATTTTCAATTAATTGCTTGTTTTCAGTGGATTTACACTCACCGTTTGTATTAGCTTGAAGTTTGCTCAGCAGTAGCAGAAAAAAATTTACATGCCTATAAAATTCTTTGGTTTAAATTTATTGGAGTGTGCCTCCTGTCACTCACCAATAAATTGTAACATAACAAAATTATGCATGTCAAATTCTTGTTAAACTAAGGCTCCTCTTGCTAGTAGAGTGGTATCTTTAAAAAAAAATACCCGTGTTTCAAATCACCTTTGAAAAAAAATTTAGCACTCAACCAGTTAAATTCCAGAGGTGAATTCTATAGGATGCCAAGTTTATAGTAGGCCTATACATTCTTTGTCACATGTGATTGTATACACAGATCTGATGATAATTTTGTCTCATAATTTATTGGAAAGCTCTGATAATGATAAGTTAAAACTTTGGTATTGGTATTAATCCCAATAGTACTAAAAGTGGATATTTTTAAAGTTACAGACTCATATTTAATTCCAAGAAATTGTTCTGGTCATTACGTCAGGCACAGGAGAATTGGTTCCTATTAAACACTCAAGTTATGCCTGTCATCTACCATAAAATGTAGAAATGTTGCTGTGGCAATTCAAATTTACGGCAGCTTTTGTGCTGCTTGCAGCTATTTTTATAGGGCTGCATGGCAGCCTTCTTGAATCTGCCCAAAACAGCAACTGTCTTGGATTTTTTTATCGCTGATTACAGGTTTCATTTATGCATATATTTTCTTGAAATTTAGCACGCTGACTGAGTACAGTGTATGATGAGTAGAAACAGAGTAATCACTTGACTGGACTGGTTACGTGAAATAATTCATGAGAGGTGAGGGTCGTTGTACAAACATGAGTGCATGAATGCACACAAGTTTTTTACAATATATGAATTGAATTATTTCACATAACCAGTCCAGTCAAGTGATTACTCTGTTTATTACTTTTCATTATTAACAATAATTTTATTATTTAACCCTTTACCTAACATAACGACCAAAACTGGCCAGCACTATTCTAAAAAATTGCCAATTTTCTGTGTCTAAAACATAGGTTATGACACCTCATTGGAACGAGCTCGTCGAGCTCGTTCCAATGAGGAGTTATAACCAATGTTTGTGAGACAAAAAATGAAAAATTAGTTATTCAAGAATTTTTTTGCAAGTGTATCGTTGGCTTTTCAGGTTAGGTAAAGGGTTAAAAAAACAAAACAATGAAGTCCCCATTACACCCACGGCAAAGCGTCTTCATTTGCGTGCATGGATGCATAACACAATTGTTGATTGCATAATTCACTTGTGAAGTTACCGTTTATAATCGAATCCGAAAATCCCAGTAAATCTGACTTTGGAAAGTAGTAAAATATATTATGGTAACGGTGGGCCAAGTATGATGAGTAGATGAGAATGTAATATTTTCTTCACGGTTCGCCACCCTTAACGGCCATTGTGGCAGCCATTTTTGATTTCTTCAGAACACTGTGGTTGTATTTATTCACCAGTTTTTTTTAAATGCTGCAAGATGACTAAGTACGGTGAGTGAATGAGAACGTCCCCTTTTATTCATAGTCAGCCACACAAAATAGCTAGTGTTCAACCGATGACCAAAAATGGCCACTGACCGATTTCTAGTTATTTGAGCTCACAATCGGCTGATTCCACTGCCAGTTCCGATTGTAATACTGTGCACTACTAGACAAGTCAAGACTGAAAAGAACTATATGAAATTGTGAATATTTTACAGTGTTTACAGTCGTTCACTACTAGATAAGTCGAGGCTCATAAGAACTACATTAAATTGAACATATTTCACAGTGTTAAACTCCATTGACTCAGGTTGCAGTAATATTACCAGTCATGCACACTTGGGCAGTAAACGTGGCTCACATCACAAAGTCACGTGTACTGTCCAAGTGCGTGCACTTGGTAATTTTACTGCGACCTGAGTCAGTGGAGTGCAGCCTTTGCTTTTTCGGTATGAACCTGTGCTTGCTGCAAGTATGCTCGATTGTAAGCTTGCATGTCCTTAAAATTCTATATCCCATAAAAGAGTATCCATGGAAATTTTGAATGGTATTATTGGCATCATTTTACATTAACAACTGAACAATATTGCAGAAGATAATAAAATGCGGTTGATGAATCATCACAAAATGCTTGACTAACAGTCGGTTGAACCGACGATGTTCCAGGGGCCATTGCAGTTGTCATCTTGTTGCCCACAATCGGCCAATTGTGGTGGCTAGTTCCGATAATCAGTTGAACACTAAAAATAGCCGCAATGCCAGCCATCCTGGATTTACTTCAGGTACAGATTTCTTTTATGCATCAGTTTTATTGAAATTTGGTAAGATGACTTGGTATGACTATGAGGAGTAAATGGGGATGTCAGTATTTCGGTCATGGTCGGCCGCTCTCAATGGCAACATGGCAGCCAACTTGGATTTCTCTCCCCGTGGGAACCCCGGGAAGTAAGCAGCACTTGTTTACTGTGGTAAACCAGTTCCGCTTTACCTAGTAAAATAGGACCCAGTCACCAATGCTTGGGGTGAAAGTCCTCTAAAATGGGCAACATGTTGATCAACGATTGACTAAACTTGACTTCATCTCCATGTTGTGTCACGATTAGCCATGGTGCATAAATATGTGACGTTAACCACCAACACACAAACACACAAACTTGGATTTCTCCATCACACACACCCTACAAACTGCTTTAAAAGATCAGTTTTCTTGAAACTTGGCATGATAGCTAACCTTTGTAGAAAGGATTTTGCAGTTTTGATGCGATGTCATATTGATCACACACGACTTACACATTCCATTTTGTTAGAGGGTAATATGCGACCAGAGTGTTTTCCCTACCAGCAGGCGTTGTCAGTGGAACACATTCTTTTACATTGTACTGATTTTAATCATGTTAGAGGGCAGTATTTTACAGTTGGATTTTTGAGAGATTTATTTTATCTTACAAGCCCGCAAAAAGTTCTCTCATTTTTCAAAGTAATCAACCTTTTTAGTAAATTTTAAATTGTTTTTACTTTTTTAAATTTCATCTATCCATACCTATTTCACAGGTTGATTCACACAACATTTTTAGCTCACCTGAGCGAAGCTCAAGGGGAGCTTTACTAATCACTTTCTGTCCGTCGTCCGGCGTCCGTCGTCGTCCGTCCGGCGTTAACTTTACATTATTGACTTCTCCTCCTAAACCACTAGCCCAATTTTATTCAAATGTTGGCTAAATGTTTATTACCTAATGCCAATTCAGATTTGTTCAAATGAAGTTGCCCCTCTTCCTGGGTGGTGCCACGCCCCCAAGGGGCACCAAAATCTTTGTAAATCTTCTTCTCATGAACCAGCAGTAGCAGAGACTTGATATTTGGTGTGCAGCTTCCTTTTGAGGTGTAGACTCAGATTTGTTCAAGAGAAGTTTGTGGGGCTATACTTGGCGTTGTTATGAGAGGGGCAAAATTTTTTGCCCCGCCCAAAATTTCTATTTTCCAAACCGAGAGGCTGATTTGAACCAAATTTTATGTGAGGGCTTATTGGGTCATGAGTACTTGATTTATGCAAAAAAAATTTTTCTCGCAGCCCCGTGGGAACCGCAGGAGCTAAAAATAGAAAAAATTTAAAACGCCCATATCTCCAAAACTGCACGGCACTGAGAATTTTTATTTGGTGTGCAGCTTCCTTAGGACCAACAGAAAGGATTGGTAAAAAAAAATTGCCATCGGTTTTATCATAGGGTACAGTTTCGGGACTTTGAAAAAGTGCTGAGTCAGCACTTTTTAACACTGTAGGCAATGGGAAAAACATTAAAAAATCTTCTTCTCCAGATCCAGCAGGCAGAATCTTTTGATATTTGGTATGCAACATTGTAGGGTGGATCTGATTCAAGTTTGTTCAAATCGGCCCCCTGGGTTCATATTTGGGCTCAGTATAGGAGCCCGATTTCGAACTTAGTGCATTTCAGGCAAATTTCTTAAAAAATCTTCTTCTCCAGATCCAGCAGGCAGAATCTTTTGATATTTGGTATGCAACATTGTGGGGTGGATCTGATTCAGGTTTGTTCAAATCGGCCCCCTGGGTTTATATTTGGGCTCAGTATAGGAGCCCAAATTTGAACTTACTGCATTTCAGGCAAATTTCTTTGAAAATCTTCTTCTCCAGATCCAGCAGGCAGAATCTTTTGATATTTGGTATGCAACATTGTAGGGTGGATCTGATTCAAGTTTGTTCAAATCGGCTCCCTAGATTCATATTTGGGCTCACTATAGGAGCTCGAATTCGAATTTAGTGCATTTCAGGCAAATTTCTTCAAAAATCTTCTTCTCCAGATCCAGCAGGCAGAATCTTTTGATATTTGGTATGCAATGTTGCGGGGTAGATCTGATTCAAGTTTGTTCAAATCGGCCCCCTGGATACATATTTGGGCTTACTATAGAAGCCCGAATTCGAACTTAGTGCATTTCAGGCAAATTTCTTAAAAAATCTTCTTCTCCAGATCCAGCAGGCAGAATCTTTTCATATTTGGTAAGCAACATTGTGGGGTGGATCTGATTCAAGATTGTTCAAATCGGCCCCCTGGGTTAATATTTGGGCTCAGTATAGGAGCCCGATTTCGAACTTAGTGCATTTCAGGCAAATTTCTTAAAAAATCATCTTCTCCAGATCCAGCAGGCAGAATCTTTTGATATTTGGTATGCAACATTGCGGGGTGGATCTGATTCAAGTTTGTTCAAATCGGCCCCCTTGATTCATATTTGGGCTCACTATAGAAGCTTGAATTCAAACTTAGTGCATTTCGGGCAAATTTCTTCAAAAATCTTCTTCTCCAGATCCAACAGGCAGAATCTTTTGATATTTGGTATGCAACATTGCGGGGTGGATCTGATTCAAGTTTGTTCAAATCGGCCCCCTGGATTCATATTTGGGCTTAATATAGAAGCCCGAATTCGCACTTAGTGCATTTCAGGCAAATTTCTTCAAAAATCTTCTTCTCCAGATCCAGCAGGCAGAATCTTTTGATATTTGGTATGCAACATTGCGGTTTGGATCTGATTCAAGTTTGTTCAAATTGGCCGCCTGGATTCATATTTGGGCTTAATATAGAAGCCCGAATTCGCACTTAGTGCATTTCGGGCAAATTTATTTAAAAATCTTCTTCTCCAGATCCAGCAGGCAGAATCTTTTGATATTTGGTATGCAACATTGTGGGGTGTATCTGATTCAAGTTTGTTCAAATCGGCTTCCTAGTTTCATATTTGGGCTCACTATAGAAGCTCGAATTCGAACTTAGTGCATTTCAGGCAAATTTCTTAAAAAATCTTCTTCTCCAGATCCAGCTTCAGAATCTTTTCATATTTGGTAAGCAACATTGTGGGGTGGATCTGATTCAAGTTTGTTCAAATCTGCCCCCTGGGTTTATATTTGGGCTCCGTATAGGAGCCCAAATTTTAACTTAGTGCATTTCAGGCATATTTCTTAAAAAATCTTCTTCTCCAGATCCAGCAGGCAGAATCTTTTGATATTTGGTATGCAACATTGTAGGGTGGATCTGATTGTGATTCATGAACGTATTTATTTGTAAAGTTGATAGAATCTTAGACAAAATTGGCAGAAAAGATCTACTATAGAAGGGGTGGTATCCAGGGTGAACCGTTTACCCAAATCTAGCAGTACTAATGCATTATTCACACAAATCTTCGTTCAAATTTTATGACCCCTCATTGGAACACACGCATTCAGCTCATTCCAACAAAGGTCATATGCCATGTTTTCGAGACAAAGGAATAAAAATTTTAGTTATTCATGAAATTTTTAGGCAACTGTTGTCTGTTATTCACATTGCTTCATGAAATTTCAGTACTTTTAGAAGTTACCTCAGTAATCAAGGGTTAATTCCCCTTAATTAAATGTCGCCTCTAAAAAACAACCACTTTGCATATCTTACCTTTTTACCAGCATAACTGCCAAAACTTGTCAGCATTCTTCGCAAAAATCGCTATTCAAATTTTAATTTTTGTCTCTTAAACATACATGTACTTATCGCTTGTAAATACCCCATTGGAATGAGCTTTTTGAGCTCATTCCAATGAGAGGTCGCACACCATGCTTTTTGAGTCAAAAAAGCAATTTTTTTAGTTATTCCAGAATTTCGTACGTAAAACACAGCTTTATGACTTCACATTAAAATGAGCTCTCTAAGCTTGTTCCAATCAACATTCACGCACTATGTCTTTCACACAAAAAATAAAATTTTCCATTTATTCAGGAATTTTGTTTGCAAGAACACTCTTAACCCCCCCCCCCCCCCCCCCCCACACACACACACACACACAAACACACACACACACACACACACACACAAACACAGACACACACATCTAAAAGTTCGTCAGCAAAAAAACAGTTACTTCAATTTTTAAATGCATTATAGGAACAACTTGCCTAATCAAATTTAAATACTTTTGCATCATTCTGTATCCAGAACAAACCATTTACCATATCTTTACGCAAAATTCTCCAGCATCATTCACAAAAAAACACCATTATTTATATATTCACATTTCTGTCTCAAAAATATACCTGATCTTCCCATACCCCTATTGGAATAAGCTGTTTGAGCTTGTTCCAATGATGATAAAAAAAAATAAAATTTGTGAAAATTTTTGTTTTCTTGCATGCAAATATATACATGTAGCACATGGAAGATATCCACAGTTGGGGAGAGATGTCCAAGGCTATCTCTTCACATTCCTTGTTTGTGCTTCATGCTAAACCAGTTTGTCTGCAGAGATAAATTTGCTTTATTAAAAATCATTGGAGATTGGCCACACACCAATGATTTTAAATAAAACTAATTTTAGGTAACAAATGTTGAACTTCAAACAAAATCTATCACTCAACCAGTTAATGTTGATGAGGCATGACATGGTGAAGGTGACCTAAAATACTTCTTAGAGTCACTTTGTCAGGTGAGCGATTAAGGCCACGTGGGGCCTCTTGTTTGTACAACTAGTCTCACTTTCTCACTACGGTTTACACTCCTTAGTTTTATTCCTTACATTTCAATTCATATTTCAACTACTTTTTTAGATTACTTCATTGTGGATAATGGTCTTTTTAAGATACACACTTTCATCACTATGATATAGCCTAAGCTGCTGATGTGGCATAAAGCACCAATAAATAAATAAATAATGGCAGGATAATGGCACAGCCGCTGTGAACTGGTCACTTTCCACAGGTGGGCAATATTTCCACTGATGCAATAATATTAGATTCGAACACCAATATAATAATCATTAAAAATTTGAAATAATCATGACAAATTTAATTAATGAAGCACCGGATACAACCAGGTGCTTCATTAATTAAAATTTTGCTGATGATGATTTTTATTACATGGTAAATTGCATGCGTGGACATCACTGCCCACACATGGATTATGACCAGCCTATAGGGACTGTACTGTATTATGATGAGTAGATGAGGATTTCATATTTCTGTATTTGTTTCTTTTCAAGTTTTTTTTTATGTCAGATAACAGAATAATAATCATGACACAATTTACTCAAATGCAACACAAGTTGGTAACCCTGGGAAGGGAGTGTGGTGGCTCAGTGGTAGACTGTTGGACTTCCATGCTAGAGGTCCCGAGTTCGATCCCCATCTGGGACGACCCGCGTTGTGTCCTTGGGCAAGGCACTTTATCCCGGTTGCCAACATGGGGGCACGATGACGCCATGTACTAAGGTGTACTGCACTTCGATGGTGCACATGTCTTCAACCACTGTAACCCTGCTTGAGCGGAGCTTGAACAGAGTTAGAATGTTGAGGAGCTGACAGTTGCTCGTCGATGCTCGGTGGTTTTCTCTGGGTACTCCGGCTTCCTCCACCTGTAAAACTGTCATGGACAAGATTAGCCATTGTGCATAAGTATGTGACCTTAAATACCAATAAATATATAAATAAATATAACCCTGGGAAGTGAAGCAGTGCTTCTTTACTGTGGTAAACAAGCTCTGTTTTACAAGATTTTCTTTTTATTGTACGCTTTTTATAAGAATCTGATAATTCCACTCGGTTCAACCATGAATTGATGCATGAAGGTAAACAGCATATTGAATCATTGATACACAGAAGTGATCGGTACTTGGAACAGATAGTGTCTTGCAATCTGATCCAGTTGGCAGGTTTCTAGTCCAAACTTGGCCTGAAGGTCCGAAATATAAGTTTTGGGTTTGTTACATCCTTTCAAAGGCCGTACCAAAGCCAAAACTTATATTATGGACTTTCCGGCCATGTTTGGACTAGCGGGTTTCATGCATCAATTCAAAATGAATACGTGTTGAATTATTGCTGTAAATGATCAGTATCCACTCAAAAACACTAGATTTTCTTTTCATTATATGTTTCTAGAACAAATTGATCATTTCCAGTGATAATTTGGCTTGTATTCACATTGAAGTGATGCCTTGAAAGCTGCCATTTTGATTGATATAGTGGATGTGAAAATTTCTATATCTTCACAGCGGGGGATACGATTTCTATCTTTCTGCAATTTCTTCAATAAACTACAGTATAGTCGCTGTGGATTGGTCGTAATCCACATGTGGGCAGTTATGTCCACACATCTGTTTACCAGGTAGTAAAAATCATCATTAGCAAAATTTTAAGTAATGAAGCACCGGGTTGTACCCGGTGCTTCATTAATTAAATTTTTGATGATTATTCCTGTAATTAGTTTTGGAATCTAATATTATTGCGTCTGTGGAAATATTGCCCACACGTGGAAAGTAACAAGTCCATGGCGGCTGTACTGTATCGTTTAGTGTATAATAAATCATTATTCTGAATCCCATGTGGTAAAATAGGCTCCAGTCACCAGTGCCTGGGGTGGAAGACCTCTAAAATGGGCAACATGGGTGTGAATGATTAGCTGGACTTGACTTTATATCCATGTTGTGGTCATGATTAGCCATTGTGCAAAAATATGTGACCTAAAACACCAATAAATAAATAAATAAATAAATAGATAAATAAATAAATAAATAAATAAATAAATAAATAAATAAATAAATAAATAAATAAATAACATTAATCTCGTAAATACAGCATAAAGTCAGGGTAAGCTGCAGGGTCATTGAAACTTTCATTCAGTTTTGGCATCCAAAACAATGTATGTCCCCTCCTCAGAACAAACTTATTGAGTTTATTCTAAGGTGGTCAAAATGAATGATTATTGGTATTCAAGAATGTTTTTGCAAGTGTTGTACTCTGATCATGTTAGGTACAGTTAAAACTAGAAGTCCGGTCATGAATTGCATGCTTATCTTGATACAATTTTGCACAGGAATTGCGCGCAATTGTCCTATTGAAACTACCCAAATTACCACAGAGCCTTGCCATTGCTCACAGCAAACACAAACAATGTTTCAGCCAATGGACCTCCGGGTTAAACCCAGAGGTCCATTGGCTGAATCATTGCATGTGCATAGGTTGTGTAGAGAATGTGATAACCTTTCCATATGACCTAACGCACCGATAAACGCGCTAAATGGCGAGGTGTTTGCGTGCAATTGATGACAGGACTTCTAGTTTTAACTGTAAAGGGATAACTTCTTGAAATTTAATAGTATGCAGTGTTTTAAAGTAAATAATTGACTGCATGTAAATTGAACAATGTTAAGCAGAAAGTTGATAAACCTCTTGGTCAAACGTTTCTGATTGTTAACCCTGTTCACACTGATGTCGAAATATTATTTCAACCTGCAATTTTCTTGATTGAAGTGGTCAAATTCCTAGATGCATTGTGGGAAAACTTTGCTGTTTGAAATTTCTGTATATTGACATCAGTGTGCAGAGTGTTAAACCAGGATCTTGGGTTGTAATTTATTTATATTAAATGATTTCACAATAAAAGTGTATGTATTTCCTTCATCATCACCCTAAAAACAATTGTAAATTGCACATACTGGTTAAAATTATTATATGAATAGTACACTCCTATTATGTCAGTCTGTCAACTAGTACATCCTCTTATTTAACCCCCTAGCCTCTAAGGCTGCAACAATACATTTTCTCACGATATGATGCATATCATGATATGATCCCCATGATTCGATACGTATCGCGATGCACTCATCAGTCATCAAAAAGTAAGGACACAAGAAGCAAATCTGCAGTTATGGACCACCAGGTCACCCGGTGGTCCATAACTGCAGACTTACTTCTTGAGGCCTCACATTTCTGCTGGGCTGGTGAGTGGATTGAAAAGTCTAATATCCACCCACATAGTGGCCAAATAACAAAGCATCATACAGTTTTGGGTCAAGCAGCTTCATTTCAGTGAAATTAGATTTCTCAAACTATGTGACACACTCTTCTATTTCCTTGGAATTTGTGATTTGTTGCATCATAGTATATAAAGGTTCAAGACTGCAGTTAATGGTTTGTGCTATTCAGTGCTAACAAATATATGAGAGCCACGTAAATTCAGACTTCTACAATCCCGATTTCAAAGGAAAACTACATATAATGGCTGCGAATAGTCAATAATGAGGACGTTTTTGAAGTGTCATTAAAATATTAATGAAACGTTGGGTCCATATGTATCATGATACAGTGCAAGCAAATCGTGATACATATCATCAGAGAATGAATTGCAATACATTCGTTTCACGATTAATTGTTGCAGCCCTACTGGCCTCTGCACTGGGGTGCACAATAGATAGAGTATTGGACTTTACACATAAAGGTAGTTGTTTCGTTCCTGACCAAAGACAATTTATTCTAAAGCCAATGTAGGAGCACGGTGGCACTGTGCACTAGGGCATACTACATGCCAGTGGTACACGTGCCTTCAACTGCTGCTAACTCCGTTTGTGCAAAGTTAGTAAAGTGATGAGTCTAGTAGCTGCCACTGCTTGGTGGTTCCCTCCTGGTCCTCCGGCTTCATCCACCAGTAAACCTGTTTGACATGCAGGCTTGTTGATTTGAGGCAAATGGCCATTTAGGTCGTGTGGGGGTTACCTAAAATGAAAAACATGCGAACGAACAATGGGTCACGCCAAATTGTTGCCAGGTCATGCAAAATATTGCCAAGTTGAATGATCTGGTATAAATGAATGGTGGAATGATGTTGAGCATCAACCAGTCATCAGCTGCACAGGTGTTTGCATCTACCTGAAGTATAGCTGCTCTGTTGGCCAATTATTGGCCAACAGAGCAGCTATACTTCAGGCAAAAATGCATTGAGTTTTTGCAGTTTATGCACAATTTGAGCACTCCAACCTCCACTTTGCCGGTTGAATAGAAAGGCATGAGAAATATCATCATAGTTGCACAAATTTTATATTTAATTAAATTGAATTACAAATCAAGAGAGAAAAAAGGCGACATCCAAAAACTTTTTGATATCAAATGAATGTCGCAGTTCACAGGTTCAAATTTGAATGGCCGATTCGCAGGTTTAAAATTTACATTGATTGATCCACTCTCTTTCAGTCTTTACAGCCAAAAGAATAGATAAAAAACCTTTATGTAAATATTCGTTTTGGCGATAAAATTATTTTGAAATGGTACATTAGGCTTTTATTCTTATAGATGAATCACACACTGAACGAGAAATTGAGAAGGGTCTATTTTGAGAGTATCCCAAACATGATTAAGTCACCAATTCCCCCCCAACCATCAACCACTCCCGCCAAGCTGCAATGTGAAGTTAATATGAATTAATGCTTCCATCACCATCCCTTCTTGAGATGAGGTGAGGCAATGCAGCATGAAGATTCCCCCTATAGTGGACCTTTCCCCACTCAAAATACTTGCCACTGATAGAAACCAGCACCATAACCAATCCCTGCATATGAGAAAAGAATGTACGGTTGCATAGACCATGGTTGTTTGGGTAGATCGACAGTTCAATCGGTCAGATGATATTGATAGATAATGTCTGTCCACAAAACATATTACAAGAAGCAAGAAAAAAAAATTAATAATTTTATTTATCAGGGCTTTAGATTGGTCTAATTTGGGGACACAGGATTCAAGTCAAAAATGTCCCCAAAATATGAGAAACTACATGATTAGTCAATTTACATAGAAATAGAATACATGTATAATACAGGGCTTTCTAAGATCTATTTTTCATGATACAAAAGTATTTCTTAACAAATATCTTCATTTTAGAATGTAACAACAAGCTGTTGGTGGCCATCTTCTAAGTTGGGGACACCCTTTACCGGCTGGAATTTGGGGTAACATAAAGGCCTATATTTATTTTAATATTTTCTGCACGGATACTTACAATTCCTTCTCATGAGGACTGTTTTCAGGGTTTAAAAAAAGGATTCAATGCGTTTATATCTAGTCAACGCATTGAATCCTTTAAAAAAAGGATTCAGTGCATTGACAATATATAAACTCAATAATAGTCAGGTATTTTCTCCCCACCTAACTTGACCTGAACTATATAAACAAGTTATTAATTGAAAATAGAATATGTTTTCATTTTTGGAGTTCACATAAAAATTTTTTTCTGCAATCCAGTATAAGTATTGCTATTAGTCCATTGAATCCAGCACCTTATGTAACAACATGTAGCCAACAAACCATGACCATTTTACAACCTTTGTCAGTGTATATTTTCATGTAGTGTGTGATATGGCAGTTGCCAGTTTTTATAACCAGAAAGTGTGACTAACCCTGTGCAGTGCACAGGGTTAGTCACGCTTTCTGGTTATAAAACATTCTCATTTTTAACTGAGTAACTAACCTGTCCACTGTACAACCTTAGTGTAAATCTCATCGAAATCAACTCTTTACTCAACGTAATGGACAAAACCATAAGGCACTATTCAAACTCAGATTAAGACCCTTCATTATTTTTTTCAGTGAATTCCAAATATGAAAATATGTTCTATTTTCAATTAATAGTTTGTTTATATTGCATTTTATGAAATACACTACACAAAATTTGGGTATATATTACAGTTAAAACTAGAAGTCCTGTCACGAACTGCACGCTTATCTAGGCTTAATTGCGCGTATGAATTGCACGCAATTGCCATATCGAATGGCATCCAAAGCACGGCAGGTTCTCCTGGTTACTTATAGCAAACACTGGCAATGTTTCTGCCAATGGACCTCCGGGTTACCCGGAGGTCCATTGGCTGAAACATTGCTTGTGCACATGCCACATTTACAAAATTTGATAGCCTTACTATGGTCATATCGCGTAGATTAACTAGGGCCCTGCGAATCGGGAAATTTATGTTCGAATCGAATCTCGAATCGAATCGGAACTGATGTCGACATCAAATCGAATCTCGAATCGAATCGGGATAAACTCGAGAAATAATTATAACTGGCATTATCTTGTGCAGAGATGTCCGGAAAGCACTGCGAGAAGAGATCGTTGTACTTGGCGTTGTTTTAATTTTCTTTCTCGTTGAATGGCCATCCAGATGTTCACTTGGCCCGACAATAAATTCAAGACATAAATATGGACAAATTAAGGTGTTACTGCCCAGAGACATTTAAGACAAACCACTAAATTGAAACATGAGACTTAAAAGCACAAATGTAATACAGGTGGCACATTAATTCCCATGGGTTGAAGTCAGCTACAGCCGCTAACTTCAGGTACGTTAGCATGCCTAAATACATTATTGTTATGTTTGGTTGTTTTTGTATTATCAGAATTTGGGTCTTGTAGATTTCGGTCTTTTCTCAACTCAATAACACAGTATACATCAAAAGTAGCGAAGGCGTTAAACTGTGTTAGTTTCTGCATTAGTTAACTCGAATAGTGACGCAGTGCTCATTCACACAAATTGCTTTTACTTCATTCCAACTTCCAAGTACCAACTCCGAACAATGCAAAGAAACTACAGAGGTTTTCCTCCCACAGTTTTCTAACATAATAATGGGAGCGCTCCAGGCGACATGTCTCCATTATTGTGTTAGAAGATTCCGGGACTGGGAGCAGGCCTTAGGCCCATAGCTGGATATTTCGGTTGTATAGATGGGCGTGAACAGGTTACAACTTGGACAGAGCCGCCGAGCAAACGGGATTCCGCGAATAACTCTCACACGAATTCCTGGAAATCTATAAATAGCGAATTTGCGGTGTGTGGTTTTCTGGGAATCTGAAACTGAAAGTGAAACGACAGAATTTTGCAATGAATTTGACTATTTTCCTGATAGAAACATTAAAACTAGAAGAGTTCGCTCCTTATTTCAACTGATGTCGACATTGTCGAACACTGATTCATTTTCCTCGAAGCTTCGTTTGACTAACGAATCGGCAAACTATTCGAGATCGATATACGAATACCAAAGCGATGACAACATCGAATCGAATACTCGAAGCTTCGCAGGGCCCTAAGATTAACGCGCATATCGACGTGCTATTTGTGCGCATTTCAGGACAGGACTTTTAGTTTTAACTGTAAGATCCAGTAACTGACCCTTGGGGTGAGAGTCTATAAAAATGGTCATTCAAGGCCTGACATTATTTATATTTATACGTGATCATATCGGGCATCTCGGCGATCTTCACAGCTTATTATTTCTTGAATGAAAGAAATCTAGACATGACCTAGAGTATTCCAGTTTGATCTTGTACCAGGGCTGCTGAAATAGAATTTGACATACCTGTACATGTATCGATTTACAGCAAGACTTTTTAACCGTTTGTGGGAATTTGATTTCAAGAGATACAAATGAAAATAACATCTTAGTTTAAGTGTTCTCATGTTTTGTTTTTATACACCCATTGAATGTATTGTGTTATTGGTCTGTCCGTCTGTCTGTCGAGAAACATTTTGGTTCCTGTGCGATAACTTGAGTATGATTGGCCCTAGAGTTTTCAAATTTGGTTTGTAGTATAAACATTGGAGAATGCAATCTGGTATTGAATTTCAGCTCCACCCACCCATTTTGACCAGAGTTCTGACCCTTGGTGGTGCAGAATCAGGCTGATTGTTAGTTTTCGTACAATCATTTTTAGTTGTAAGAATTTTGATTCAGCCCAGCATTGATATTTCAAGTCCTCCTGTTGCAATGCAGTTAATGCTTTCAGATTCTGTTTTGGGCCCCAATCACTTCTATTAATCTTTATAGTATAGTGATGGGCGTTTTTTCCCATTTTTTTGCCAAAATTAACTTTGTCAGTTTAGCTAAGCTGTCATATATTTCGAGTTTAGGTTTAACTCTGTTTCTTTGAATCATATGTCCCTATTACCTTTATATTGCACTTGTGTGTTGTTTAGGACCATCACAAGCGTTTAACCTTAATGCTGCATATATTTTTATTGAATTTTTATGTGTACCCATACTATGTATGGTACACATAATGCCGGCATCTGGGGTGACCATCCGTCGTTCGTCCATTCTTTGTCCGTCCGTCTGTCCGTCTGGTGTCCATATCCATTTCTTTGGCATTCGATAACTTGAAAAATATTGCTTCCATTGTCAAGTTACTTTATATTTGAGTTCAGGTTACTGATGTGCCGAGCTGTTTTGTTTTTGGTGTAAATCTAATAATTTGATCCTGAGATTTTAACCCTTTATCCTTCAAATTGAAAATTCCTCCAATCCCTTTGGCATTCGATAACTTGAAAAATATTGCTTGGATTGGCAAGTTACTTTATATTTGTGTTCAGGTTACTGATGTGCCGAGCTGTATAGTTTTTGGTGTAAATCTGATAATTTGATCCCGAGATATTAACCCTTTATCCTTCAAATTGAAAATTTCTCCAATCCCTTTGGTAACTCAAAAAATATTAATCCGATTGTCATGTTTCTTTATATATGTATTCAGGTTACTGATGTGCTGTGCTGTATAGTTTTTTATGTAAATCTGATAATTTGAGCCGGAGATATTAACCCTTTATCCATCAAATTAGACACTCCTCCAATCCATTTCTATATGTACCCATACCATGTATGGTGTACATAATGTCGGCATCCGTGGTGGCCCTCTGTCATACAGCTTTCTACTAGTTGCGCGTATGGGTACACATCTGACGATTTCATCGGCCTATTTTTTTTAATTTTAAATCACATTCATTTTCATTTGAAAGAATTTTGGTTTAGGTCAGCATTGATGCTTCAAGTCCTCCCGTTGCAGGTTAATTAACTCTTACATGTAAGTCGCCATGCAGCCACAAACAGCCACTTCTATATTGCTCTGAAAAAGTTGTCTCAAGGGTATTCTTCCTTGTTAACTTCACTGGTAGGATGCATTTATCTTTACAGTGTTTCTCCATTGTTGTTGGCTGCTTGTGCAGGCAGCCAACATCAGTGGAGAAACACTTGTTAAGTCATCTTCAACTGTGTACTTTTATATACAGTCGTTATTAACATAAAATTAATCTGAGGATTTAACCCTTTACCTAACGGATCGCCCGCATCTGCCCGCGTAATGTGCATATTCAGCAGTTGAAAACAATATTATTTTTCAAAAACTTTCAACAAAACCATATCATGTGACCCCTCGTTGGAACGAGCTCGTTGAGCTCGTTTCATCGAGGGGTCACATGATATGGTTTTGTTGAAAGTTTTTGAAAAATTTAAAAACATGATATTTAAAATAATAAATTTTGATATCGTCTGCGTTGGGTAAAGGGTTAAGGTTTAATCTTTTTAATTGTTGTTATGATCACTTCTGTTAACCTTTACACTTTAAGTACAGCCTATTTATACCCCCCAGTGGGGGTATATAGGAATCACCTTGTCCATCCGTCCACCTGTCAGTCTGTCCTTCCATCCCAAAATTCAATCATGAATAACTTGTAAAGTACTTGGTTGAGTGACTTGATGTTTGGTATGCAAGTGTGTCCTATTGCTGTATACTCATAGTGAAATGCTAGTGTCATTTGAGATTTTATTGCCAGAGTCATTGCCCTTTATGGACTTAGAATTTGTCCACCTTGAAGTTAATTCATGAATAAATTGCAGAGAACTCAGTGGAATGACTTCATATTTAATGTGCAACTCTATCTTATTGATGTGTACCCACAGTACAATGTTGTCAGTCAGTCTGTCTGTCCGTCCATCCGTCCCGAAATTCATTCATGAATAACTTGTAAAGTACTTGGTTGAGTGACTTGATATTTGGTATGCAAGTGTATCCTATTGCTGTATACCTACAGTGAAATGCAGGTGTCATTCAAGATTTTATGCCCAGAGTGACTGCCCATCCGTCCGTCCGTCTGTCTGTCTGACCATCCATTCCCCGAAATTCAATCATGAATAACTTGTGAAGTACTTGGTTGAGTGACTTGATATTTGGTATGCATGTGTATCTTATTGCTGTATGCCCATAGTGAAATGCAGGTGTCGTTCTAGATTTTATTGCCAGAGTCATTGCCCTTTATGGACGTAGTATTTGTATATACCCCAAAACTGTATCACCATATACTCAGGCTTGCATTGTTAAATAAATGGGGGTATTTTTTGTGTCACCGTATATTTTCCTTTTCTGAGTATCAAAACGAAGCACCTATACAATGTGCCAACATATTTTTAAAAATCGACTTGATAGCAATCTTTATTAGCTCACCTGGCTTAAAGGACCATGTGAGCTTTTCTCATCACTTGGCATCAGTTGCTGTCCGTCGTCCGACGTCTGCTGTCCGCCGTCTGTAAACTTTTCACATTTTCAGCTTCTTTTCTGTAACTGCTGTTCCAATGTGAACCAAACTTGACTATTTGAAAGAGAATATTGTCTGAAAATATTGTAATTTTCAAAATATTTAACCTTCTTTTACTGATGTTTTTGTTGAAACAGAATTCATATATGCGTGGATTTTCAAGAAAACTGCTTTGAAACTACAAGGCCAAATGTTTTGAAACTTAATGTTACTGATGACTGGAACCCCTTCTACCAATGATCCTCATTTAATCTTCATTGAGTTGCAATTATGGCTGCAATTGTGGCTTATAGTTACTAGAGAAACCCTATAGGAAATCACAGTTTCATCATTTCTCTGAAAGTACTGAGCCAATGTGAACCCGACTTGGTAGGCATGGTCTATGAGAGGTTCTCTACAACTGTTATGCATTTTATTCCTGTTGGATGAAAAACGTGGCTGCCAGAAGCATTCTTTGATTCTGATTGGTTAATTTTGAAAACTCTTCTCCTCTGATCAAGTGCAAAGTCAAATGTTTTGAAACTTCATATGATTGAGGACTGGGACACCTACCAATGATCCTCATGTAAAGTTGATGTAATGTTGCAAACATGGCCACAATTGCAGCTCATAGTTACCATGGACATCCTATGGGAAATCACATTTTATATTTTTGATTCTGATTGGTGGATTTTTGAAAAATCTTCTCTGAAAACACAGGGCCAAATAATTTGAAACTTTGCATGGTTGATGACTGAGACACCCTCTACCAACGATCCTCATTTAATGTTGATCGGGTAGCAAACATGGCTCCAATTATAGCTTATAGTTACTGTAGAAACCCTTTGGGAAATCATATTTTCATCTGCTTCTCCAGAACTACTGAGCTGATGTGAACCAAACCTCGCAGTGATAGTCTATGGCAGGTCCTCTACAAATGCTACTCATTTTGTTACCGTTCATCGAAAAACATGACTGCCAGAAGCATTTTTCGATTCTGATTGGTGGATTTTGAAAAATCTTCTCTGAAACCACGGTGCCAAATGTTTTGAAACTTTGCATGGTTGATGACTGGGACACCCTCTAACAACATTCCTCATTTAATGTTGATCGTGTTGCAAACTTGGCCACAATTGCAGCTTATAGTTACTGTAGAAAATTCTATGGGAAATCACATTTTCATCTTCTCTCTGGAACTACTAAGCTGATGTGAATAAAACTTGGCAGGAATGGTCTCTAGGAGGCCCTCTACAAACGATCCTCTACAAAGTCAAATATTTTGAAACTTTACGTGATTGAGGACTGGGACACCTACCAATGATCCTCATGTAATGTTGATGTAATGTTGCAAACATGGCCACAGTTGCAGCTCATAGTTTCCATGGAAAGGCTATGGGAAATCACATTTTTATATGTAGTTTCAGGTGAGCGATTACAGGCTCTTTAGAGCCTCTAGTTTTGGGTTGGCCTGCACATTGCCATGGTATTTCGTTAGCTATGCTTATGAACAGGTCTAGTTTCAAATTTATTTGCCAAAAGTGACTTATTTTCTGGTTGTAAAGGTTTCAATTTGTATATCTTTTATTATTCTGAGTTTGAGAGTTTAGTTTCTTTGAACCACCCAGCCCCATGACCTTTATATTAAAAGGTATTGTGTCTTTTTTTATAACTATCACAACAGTATTTAACCCATATTCTGTGTATGTTTTTGTGGAATTTTGTTTTTCTCTCACCTGAGCGAAGCTCAAGGGGTGCTTTAGTGATCACTTTCTTTCTGTTGTCCACCTTTCCTTCGACCATCCATCTGTCATCTGTCCATCGCCTGTCTCGCATGAACTTTATATTATCGACTTCTCACAAACTACTGGGCCTAATTGAACCGATATTTGGTATCTCTGAGGGGGTTAACTTGAAGTTTGTACAAATCAAATCCCTGGAGTCATATTTGGGCTGACTGGGAGCCTGAATTTTAATTTAATGTAATATGAGGAATATTTTTTAAAAATCTTCAGATCCGTCAGTCAGAATCTTTATATTTGGTGTGTAGCATCTTTAGTGGGGTGAGATTCACGTTAATTGTGTTTAAATCGGGTCCCTTGGTTCATTTTGACCCTCCCTATGGGAACCCAAATTTTAAAGATCTTCTTCAGATCTACCAGTCAGAATCATTTAATGATTGGCATAGAACCTGTTTGGGTGTGGGGGTGGGTGGGGGGGATTCAAGTTGTTCCAAATCATGTCCCTGCATTTATATTTGAGATCTCTATGGCAACCTAAATTTTAACTTGACCAGTGCAATATGAGGAAATTCCTTTAAAAACTCTTCAGATCCACCAGTCAGAATATTTTGATATTCGATACGCAGCAAACTTAGGAGGTTCAGATTCTAGTTTGTTCAAATCAAGTCCCTTGGGGCTCCCTATGAGATCAACTCTTAACTTTGTGCAATATGGATGTAAGGACTATTTTTCTTCACATCCATGAGTCAGATTCTTTTGTTTACATAGTATTGACTTCCTAAGTGTGGGGAGATTCAAGTTTGTTCAAATCAAATCTCTGGGCTCATATTTGAGCTCCCTGTGAGAGCCAGAAATTTAACTTTATGCGGTATGAGGAATATTCTTCCTTAAATCCACCAGGCAGAATCTTTTGATATTTGGTATATGGCATTAACATGACTCCTAGATTAAAGCTTGTTCAAAGTGTAAGGCTTGACTGATTTTGGTGGGCACCATGCATAAGGGTTTAAAATTTAATAAGGAACCCAATGGAGAAGATACTGTTTGTTTAAATGAATTGTGCTCACATGTTAGAGCTGATTGTGGTAAACATTAGTTGGATGTAATTGTTAGTACATAAGATTATTGTTTGCTCACATGTGGGTTACCAGGCTGCTTGATGCCTGGGGAGGGGAGAGTTCTATGGATGAAAAAGAAGATTTGGATGATTTTGAATTTTGTTTGTAGCAAAAAAAATGTACTTTCACCCTGTTGAGGGTGGGGAGTTGTAGGGGGGGGGGGGGGGTCCACTGGGTTATTTTTTTTCTCTTTGCTTCAAAACGTGTTTTAAAGTAGTTTGAGGGATTTTACACAGAAAATTCACCCAGCAGACCCTTCTCCCCCATCCTACTCCACTAGCTGAATTAGATTAACTATATTAACCCTTTACCCAATGCAGACGATTTCAAAATTTATTATTTTAAATATCATTTTTTAAATTTTTTCAAAAAATTTCAACAAAACTATATCATGTGACCCCTCTTTGGAACGAGCTCGACGAGCTCGTTCCAAAGAGGGGTCACATGATATGGTTTTGTTGAAATTTTTCGAAAAATAATACTTTTTCAGTTGCTGAATTTACGCGGGTGGATGCAGGCGATTCATTGGTAAAGGGTTAATATGGAGATGCAGCCTGTGACCATAAATTCTTATTTAAGCAATTTTATCAGGTGAGCGATTAAGGCCACTTGGTGCCTCTTGTTTAAGTGTAAATCTTAATCAGTCATATTCAGTTAAAAGAATTTTTTGAGATTCCGTGTTCTCACATTTCCTTCCTGACAGGTGAGATTCTGAACTGCTGTGCGAAAAAAGGTGGAAAGAAAATTTTGACCAGATCTCATCCAGTCATGATCCGCTCTCAGTCAGCTTTTGTGATAACAATGCTGGAATTTATTCACTTGTCACTTTCCTCGCCTAACAATCAGCTCATTACATGAAATGGGGCATGATGGCATTGCGGTGACCGGTTCTCATCAGATCACTGAAATCAAACAACATTGAGCCTGGTTAGTCCTTGGATGGGTGACCGTCTGAGCATAAGATTTGGACTCCCGCATTGTGTCCTTAGGCAAGGCACTTAACCCTGATTGTCCACATGGGGGCATGATGACACCATGCACTAAGTCATACTGCATGTCGATGGTGCACATGTCTTCAACCAATCTAACCCTGCCTATGCTGCAATGCAGAGTTACAATGTATGGGGGAGCTGGCAGCTGCTCATCGTTGCTCGGTGGTCCTATTCAGGTACTCTGGCTGCCTTCACCCATAAAACTGTCGCCGACACGATATGACCTTGGCTGTTAAAGTGTCATTAAACCCTAGTAAATAAATATAAATTACATGTAATGTTGATAAACCAAAACTTCAAGCAACAAATTTTTCCCCCATTGCAACTTGGCATATAATTTACTTGACTCCTTGCATGCTGCTGGCGGATATTCCTGCTAAGGACAGGTTTCTCTTGCCACTGAAGTAAGGATAATTTGTGCACATTTAATAAAATTTCGCACTTGTAATGTGAATGGAGTTTTTCATGAATCCTTTTTTGAAATAAATTTAGATAAATTTTTTTTATTATTAAATCAAGTCATTGCTGCTATTAAGCAGCCATGACTTGATTTGATGAAAAAGATCTTGAAAATAACCTCTGTCAAACAAGATTCAAGTGTTAAAATTTCCAGTTGCATTATGGACAAATTTTGCAGGTTGAAATCGTAATACATCAACATCAGTAAGCATGGGGCCAATGGAGGTGGGGGGGGGGGGGGGGGGATGGAGAGGTTAACTCAAGACATGCTGCTGGTGGATATTCCCGCACAAGATTTCTCTTGTCATTGAAATAAGTATACTACTCAAAGTTTGCTATAAGCACCACATATTTGACACTTCATTGTGGAATTTGCTTGTGACATATTTGCGATATATATTTGGTGGATATGATTGAGGAATGTATTGAGATGGTCCCCAGTGTTTTCATTAGCTCTCTTGACAGGCAGACTTTTCGTGACAGTCATGGAAACCATGTACTCTCCTCTGCCAAATAATAGTGATGGCCAGATAATAGTGATGCTGCACATTTTTGGGTTCAACAAATAAAAGTGATGGTGCTAAGTAATAGTGATGGCCGGCCTTCCAAAATTATGGGAGCGACAGCTACAGATGCACGAAAATTCCCACAAATGCCACTTGACAATATTACTAACTCTCTCCTGTAAATTTGACATGGATTAAAGGAACTCCAGGGGATGGGATGGGGTACACAGTAGTGGGAGATTATGCAAAAAAATTGTATAGGACTTTTTCATAGGTACACAAATTTTAAATTCTGACAATGAAATTTTACAATATTTTCTTTTACCCCTTCGCTGCTGAGCAAGTTTTTAATTTCCTGTGCTGAGCCATATATGGGGAAAAATGGAAAAATATGATAAAAAATGAAAAAAATCAGAAACGTAAAATAATTTGTAATTTTCATCTGCTAGAACATATTAGAACATGTTTGGAGTCCAATGTTTAGTTCCAATACTTAATTGTGGTGTGGTATAGCCCGAAACATGGGTAATAGCATTGTCCAGGCCTGCAACGGTCACATCGGAACTCCCCTCAGATTCATCAGGATCGCTAAAGTCACTTTAACTATCTAAATCACCAGCATCACTATCATTGTCTGCATAGAATTCTGCAACAACTTCTTCAGTTGTGTACAATCTTTATACCCCCCCCCCCCCCCCCCCCCCCCCCCCCCCCGCAAACAAAGTTTGGGGGGGTATATAGGAATCACCCTGACCATCCGTCTGTCCATCTCGCAAACAAAGTTTGGGGGGGTATATAGGAATCACCCTGTCCATCCGTCTGTCCGTCTGTCCATCCTTGTAAGCGCAACTCCTCTTAAACTGTTTGAAGAATTTTCATGAAACTTTACACAATGGAAGAATTCCATATGAAGATGTGCATGAAGCAATATAATTCCGTTCGGACATTTCCAAGGGGAGATAATCTAACTTATACCGTCTGTCCATCCTTGTAAGCGCAACTCCTAAACGGTTTGAAGAATTTTCATGAAACTTTACACAATGGAAGAACTCCATATGAAGATGTGCATGAAGCAATATAATTCCGTTCTGACATTTCCAAGGGGAGATAATCTAACTTATACATTTCAGGCGTGGGGGGGGGGGGGGGGGGGTATCACTTTGTGAGTTTGCTCAAAGTACCTCTAGTTTTGACATGTTTGCACTACAACAACATCGGGAAAAGTAACTGTCATTGGAAATTTCACATGCGGTTCACTCGGCCATTTCTTATCAACCTACCTTACAATTGTTTACTACAGGCTTGCACTACAGTGGAAGACCCTAACTTGGATAAAATACTCTCTATTTTAATCTTTCCCAAGAGATGTGGGAAAGAAAAGTGGTGTAAAAAAAACACCACGAAAAAATAAGCCAAAATTGGGCCGAGCAGCATCGGCGCACACCCATTATGGGACGCTCTTCCCAAGTACAAATCCACGACTTCCGTTAACCAATGCGCAGTGCGTCATCAATTCATCATTGTTTTTTTTATCCGCACACGTGGAGGATGTGTGGCCATTTTGCTACAAAACAGTGATAATTTAACTCGTCGATAATGGTTTTCCTGTTACTGGATTATGGATCTGAAGATCGTATAATAACAGGACTGTGTTTTATATATTCTTGTTAATATTTTCAACCACATTCTCATTGTATATTATTTATTATTCCGTTTTCGCGAATGTTTTTTTCGACATCGTGTCAACGCGGTTCGGCAATGAAATTTATTCGGTTGATAAATTTAAATTGTTGTTGGAGTTGTTGGGTGTCAGTGAGGGACTGTCTGGACAGGATATCTTCACTCTGTTGAGGCTGAATTTCTGTTTTTTCATTCTGGGACTATGTGCCCTCTCCAGTTGACATCTGAGGCTTTCACTATGGTTGTGACTACTCCATTGGAGGCCGAGCTAGGTGGCTCTCTCTCCTTTTCCGCCAGTTCCAACAGCTCCCGTCGGCTTATCCCTGCAAGGGTCTGCGGGGATGTCTGTTGTGTGGTTGTGGAGTTTCGGCCTCAGCCTTCCCTGACTTCAACTCTGCGAAGTCGGAAGTAGCTGCCGGCTGAACCCCCTGCTGTGTCCTCTCATCCATTGAGCACAGCAGTTTTATACCTGCAGTGGTCTGCTGCGGTGTCTGGTAGTATAGACGTGGGGGTATCGGCCTCAGCCTTCCCTGACTTCAACTCGGCGAAGTTGGAAGTGGCTGCTGGCCAGACCCTCTACTGTGGTCTCTGTGCTGTCGAGTTCCACAGTTTTGTCATTGGCGTTTTCCGTCCACTCATTCTGGTCACACGGCCAGTTTTGCGAGACCAACGCCTTCTGTGCAGCCTGGACCTTCTGTCCCACAGAGGTCCACGGCAACTCTCCTGAGTTCCCGATATGTTGATCCTTGGGGTGTGTCGTACCCCTATACACGTCTGCCCTCAGATGTTTCGGCTGCCACTCGTCGCCCTGCTTCGGGTGTATTGGAGGATCGTGACCATTCGCTGGTTAAGAGGGTCAGGTGTGAAGCCACTTTGCTGGTTCGTCCCCATGTCGAACCGGCTGGTATGGGCAGTGAGCTTAGGGAGGGCCTCTCCTTACTCACTCAGGTTCTGTCCAAGAGCCTTCCTGTTGCTTTCAGCGAGGCAGCGAGTGGTTTCCAGGTGCCCCCTATGACACCGCCTCCAGGGATTGGAAACAGGCTGCTTTCTGATCCCCCTGGTGTTCCTACACCATGGGAGGCGTCGGCTGGTTTGCCCACGATGGGCTATGTGTCTTCCGACTCCGTGGAGGAGTCAGACATCCTTGATGTCGAGAGCCAGCAGTCTTCTGACTTGGGGGCAGCTCTTGACTTTGTGTTTGGGTTCCTTCCGGATCTCAAACCATCAAACCAGCCACAGTGTCAACCAGGCCGCGATCATCGGTCGCGCGCCTACAGCCTGTGGAGCAACCTGCTTCTGGGCATCTTCGACCGTGCCAGTCAGTACAGGTGGTTGAATCATTTTCAGCCATGGACTCTAAACTGAGTTCCAAGGCTATGAAGGATCCGTTCTTCAACAGGGTTGACACCTTTTTGCCTCCGGTGTGTTATCGTTACTACGATTTCGCCAATCCGTCAGTCTGCCAGACTTTGACGGTTTTGGATCAGGACTCCAATTCCCTCGGGCTTTCCAAGCCCAAGTCTGCTGTCATTCCTATGATGACTCTGGAGTCCATGTTGGTCTGATCGGGAGGAATGCTGGGTATGCTTTCTCTCTCCGATCACGTCGTCTCTGCCTTAGCTGCCTATCTGCCTCCAGATAGGTTTGACTATCTACAGGCTCCCCGCAAAACTGTCCAAGGCGCTCATGCATCTTACTCGCACGCATGCCTGTGACACGTCTATTTTGGAACTAGTTCGAAGTGATTCTGTGCTCGACACAGGCTGATCCCTTCCTGGGGGCAGCGTGCTGCTCTTCGATCTGCTTCTTTGGCAGGACCGCTACTGTTTCATGGGTTCTGTGTCGACGGTCCGGGATAACGTCCTACGTCATTCCAAAGATCAGCTGCTGCTTCGTGTGCTTGATCAGCCTTCTAGGGGAGGCAGGTTCAAAGCCTAACAAGTACCCTTCTGCTTCTCCTGCGAAACAAAGGGCTGATTCTTCTGCCTCCGCTTCTACTTCTTACTCACGGGGTAAGGGTAAGCGTCGGCAGGCTAGAGGGAAGTCTCAGGATTCTTCATTCAGTAGAGGTGGCTTCTCCTCTCATGGGCCTCGTAGGGGCTCGAACTGAAGGTCCTCACCTTGATTCATCCCAGGTTGGAGGAAGGATAGCCGAGTTCGCAGACCGTTGGGCTACCATCACATCCAATCTTTGGGTGTTAGATGTTGTTTGGTCCGGGCTGCGAATATCCTTCCGAAGGCACCCCACTCTGTCCAGAGTGCCTCTTCCAACCACAGTTCCTTCAGATGCTTTACGTCAAGAGCTTTTGTCCATGGAGATAGACAATCTCCTGGCCAAGGGGGCATTCGAGGTCGTCAAGAACATTCAGTCAGTGGGGTTTTATTCCCACCTGTTCTTGGTGCCGAAGAAGGACGGCAGACTCCGACCGGTTATCGATCTGAGTATCCTGAACCAGTCTATCATTGCTCCCAAGTTCAGCATGGAGACGTTCAGGTCGGTCTGCCATTCCATTCACCAGGGAGTTTTCGCTTCCAGCATCGACCTGAAAGACGCTTAGATGGTGGCGGTTCCCCAGGCCAGGGCTGTGATTCTCTCAGCTTTTGCTCTGACTCTGTCCCAGTCCACATCCGCGACAGCACAGGGTATTCTCCGGCTGCTCGGTCTCTGCGGTTCGGTGACGGATCTCATTCCTCTAGGTCGGCTGCATGTCAGACCTCTCCAACACTTTCTGCTCAGTCGTTGGAGGCCGAATGTCGATTCTCTGGATCTGATGCTTCAGTTACCAGAATCTCTTCATCCTCACCTTCTCCACTGGATGAATGTTCCGTGGATCACGCAGGGTGTCCCGTTGGACTTACCCATGTCGGATCGCGTTCTGACGGCAGATGCCAGCGATCTCGGATGGGGTGCGACGCTGGATCCTCTAGGTCTTTCCCTTCATGGGATGTGGGACCAGGATCGGGCATCTCTACACATCAACCAGAAGGAGCTTCTTGCTCTTCTTCTGAGTTTCAGGCAGTGGATCCCTCACCTGTCAAATCGTCAGGTCCTTCTGTTGTTTGACAATTCGACAGTGGTTGCTTCATTCGGAACCATGGCGGCACGCACTCGGTTCCAATGTACGAATTGGCTTGGAATCTTCTACTGCTCGCTCAGGATGTCAACGCCGGGATGGTTGTTCGTCACATTTCTGGTCGTCTGAATGTCCTAGCCGTCACCCTGTCCCGACGGGGCAGGTTCTTTTCCACAGAGTGGATGCTCCACATGGCGGTGTTCCATCGATCTCTTTGTGACTCGTTGGAACCATCAGGTGGACACTTTCGTGTCCCTGTGTCCAGATGCTCTGGCTTTCCCCGTAGATGCTCTGGCCCTCCTTTGGGGCGGTCTTGTCTCCTACACCTTCCTGCCGGTTCCGATTCCACCTCAGGTTCTAGCCCAGATATGAACCTGCAGTCGTCGAATCCTTTCGATCACACCCCTGTTGCATCGGTGGGTGTGGATCAATCTGCTCGGCATGTCTCCCTCTACGTCGCTACTTTCTTTGCCAAAGTAGCCCGAGGAGGTTTCAAGTTGAACCGACTTCATTGTGCCTTCGTGCATGTCTTTTATCGGGTCATGTCTCCGTAGTAGTGGTTTTTAGAGACAAGCAGTGGAGTTGCCTTTCTTCAAGGACGCACTCACTCCACTTGTTTATCCTCTGGCTAAGTAGAAGGTTCTTCTGTCGATGGTGTGCGATCACTCTGTTGCTTCTGTCACTCCTTCGATCACACTGCTTGCAGAGTTTCTGGTATATGTTTGTTTCTGGGGGTCTCCAGCAATGGGTACAAGTCCATGCTTCGAAGACCTTTTTCATATGTGGTACCGCATTGTTTCAACCCTCATCCTTGCCTCTCCAAGCTTGTTCAGCTCTTTTCTTTGAATAGGCCTAGGAATTTTCAGTTTACTCCAAGATGGACACTTTCTTAGGCGCTGCTCTGCTTGGGGGGGGGGGGGGCATTCACACCTTTATCCTGGATGGATATGCGTTTTCTCACATGCCAGATCTCTCCTACATCCATTTCTCGATGGATTTGTCTTGCTATTCGTGCAGCTTCCGCTCGGCTAGCTACTGGTGATTGTATTACCAATTGTTTTTTCTGCCACGAAGTGCGTGCATTGTCTTCCTCTTTTAATAACTACGTCATGTTGTTGGATGTTATACTGGCAGCCTACTGGAGAAATGCTACCTTCTCCTTTCATCTGTGTCAGTTGCAGGAGCCGACAGAGGACCTTTGACCTAAGGGCCCTCTTTCTTCGGCTCAGGCTGTTGTCTATCCCAGCCATTCAGTTTTTTTTACAGGGTCAGTTCCAGCTCGGTGCTGTTACTGCCCTTTCTATCTGTGCGTCGCACTTCAAGATACGCCCCATCTTTCATTGTCTTTTACTAATGTTTGGGATGCTATGGTTTGATAGGCCAAGGGATCTCTTCCTCTGTCCACGGTTCCAGTGCAATTGAGTTATGTGTGGGTTGGTTATGTGATTCCCTCCATCCTATTGTCTATTCAGCCTGTAGTAAACAATTGTAAGGTAGGTTGATAAGAAATATAAATTTTATAGTAAATTTCCTTTCTTATTATACCTGCCGCAATTGTTTACATGGTGGCCCTCCCGTCTTCTTATTCGGGTAAGAATCCTTCCTCCCCGCTGATCACATAACTCCTATGTTGGCGGAATCAAAAGAATGATGAATTGATGACGCACTGCGCACTGGTTAACGGAAGTCATGGATTTGTTCTTGGGAAGAGCGTCCCACACTGGGTGTGCGCCGATGGTGCTCGGTCCAATTTTGGCTTATTTTTTCGTGGTGTTTTTTTTACACCACTTTTCTTTCCCACATCTCTTGGGAAAGATTAAAATAGAGAGTATTTTATCCGAGTTAGGGTCTTCCACTGTTGTGAAAGCCTGTAGTAAACAATTGTAAAGTAGGTTGATAAGAAATGGCCGAGTGAACCGCATGTGAAATTTCCAATGAGAGTTACTTTTTCTGATGTTGTTGTAGTGCAAACATGTCGAAAAGATTGTACACAACCGAAGAAGTTGTTGCAGAATTCTATGCAGACAATGATAGTGATGCTTGTGATTTAGAGTGTTAAAGTGACTTTAGCGACCCTGATGAATCTGAGGGGAGTTCTGTAGTGCAAGCCTGTAGTAAACAATTGCGGTAGGTATAATAAGAAAGGAAATTTACTATAAAATTTATATTTCCGTAAAAATGACGGAAATTACTCGAAAAAATATCTGACGTCACATTGTCGGCCTCTTACATGTGTCACCAAGTGCGTTATATTGAGAATACCACTGTGCGGTGTATTGATGTTATCTGTGAGGTATCTCTGTACTCAGTACTGACGTGTAGCACAGGGAATCAAATTTTATGTCCGTACTCAGTACGGACCTATAGCAACGAAAGGGTTAAACCTATAGCAACGAAAGGGTTAAACAAATGCTGATTTCATGTGTTGTTTTTTTGTCGACTTGCTGATCGGATATTCTGATGACAGTAACTCATTTTAATAAACATGATGGTGCCTAATAATCATGATGCTGTCCTTTCTCTCCAAAAATTAATAATAGCGATGTCACTTTTATTTGGCAGGGGAGAGTACTCCTTGATTTTCATGATGTTTTTGTGTACTGTCTACATGTACATGACATGTGTAGGGTATTCAGGCTTCATTTTAACACAAACCCTTGTAATTTAATGATTGAATATGGAGAATGCAAATGTAAGAAGACATTTGTCTGAAGAAGAAATGTTGCAGGCTGTTGGGATGGTGGAGCAAGGGGCTATTCATTGTCAGGCTGCTGAAGACCTTGTTGTGCACCATACACTGATATCCAGAGCCTGAGCAAAATGACACACCAGTAAGACGGCATGGTGGTGGCAGAGACAGGGCAACATCTGCAGCTGAGGACCGGTTTTTAATCATTCAGGCCCATAGAAACCGCTTTGTCACAGCAACCCAGCTTCGCAGTGACCTTCAGAATGCATCTGGGGTAAATGTTTCGATGCAGACTTTCCGGACAAGGTTGCACGAAGGTGGTCTCCGATCAAGAACACCATGTATTTGCATTTTGCTGTCCCAGAACCACTGCCAGACACGATATGAATGGGCCATGGACCATGTTGAATGTACCAGAGAAGATTGGCGACCTGTCCTTTTTACAGAACAGTCACGGTACTGCCTAGACTACACAGATAGGCGGTCTAGGGTATGGAGAAGTCCAGGAGAGCGATTCCATGCAGCCAACATTGCTGGACATGACTGCTATGGGGGAGGGTCAATAATGGTCTGTGGCAGCATCAGCTGGGATGGACGTACAGAGCTCTGTGTCCTTGACCGTGGTACATTGACTGCACAGCGGTATATTGATGAGATCCTGGATGCCCATGTCAGATTGTATGCAGGTGCAGTGGGTGATAGATTCATTCAGATGGACGATAATGGCCGTCCTCATGTTGCCTATGCTGTCCGGGAGTACCAATAGGGGGAGGGGATTCAGCGTATGGACTGGCCAGCAAGATCTCCTGACCTCAATCCAATTGAACATGTCTGGAATGAGTTCAGCTTGTAATTTCAGCTGTCCAGTCAAGCCAAGAAGTGTCCAGGAGCTTGGTGCCATGCTGGTCCAAGAATGGAACAACATTCCACAAAGGACCATCAGGAACCTAACTGGGAGCATGAGAAGGCGTTGTCAAGCTGTAATGGGTCTCGTACTCGATATTGAACCCATACCAGTTCGCTCCGTAAACTTTTTGGCAAATTTGAAAAATTTCCTCTCTTACCAATAATATCCATTTTCCATGGTTATCGTATTCAAAAGATAAAAAATAATGTCAAACACAAATAAGATCTTAATTTCTGTACTTAAATCATTAAAGATGTAATTAAATGAAAAATATATACACTTTTCATAATAATATTTCAACTAAAACGTAAAGTAGGTAGTTGGATATACTTGGTGGTTTACAAAACTTTGAGTAGTATATAATTTGGGCACATTTAATCATACAGTACATGCAGAGTGGATTGTTACTAAATCACTTGTGGGGTGGTGTCTTCATTCAAGAGAAATATTCCTTGCCCGGGAAAAAGAATTAGAACAACAAGCTAAGTTTCAGCCAAGGGACCTCTGGGTAGAACCTAGAGTTTCCTTGGCTAAAACTGTGCTTGTCCTTTTCATGCATTACCACAGGAATCAACTGTTATTGTCTGGGTGGAGACACCACCCCACGAGTGATATAGTAACAAGTCACTCTCCACTTACTGTATTTTCCCCCTGTAAATTAAATGGATTTTTTCACCAATGATTTCTTATGTTATATTTATATTAAGCTTTCATCAGATCTAGTCATGGCTGCTTTATAGGCAGGTTAAATCTTTCAACACTAGAGACCACTTTTCTGGTCCAGCGATACGTCATAATTTCATTAAGTAGAATGGCTACTAAGTGAACGTGTGTGGTAGAACAATTAATATTTTCAACGTGCAGCCTTAAGGCATATTAATTGCTCTACCCCCAAATAATGGATATGGACTCTTCCAGTTTCTGCCATTTAACTGGCATGGAAGATACCACCAGTGTAGAGGAGTGCTGTGTCTCAGTGGTAGACTGTTGGACTTATACGCTAGAGGACCAGAGTTCGATGCCCCTCCGGGACGGCCCACATTGTGTCCTTGGGCAAGACACTTCATCCCAGTTGCCTTCATGGGGTGGCACGATGACGCCGTGTACTAAGGTGTACTGCACATCGATGATGCACATGTCTTCAACCGCTGTAATGCTGTTTGAACAGAGTTAGAATGTTGAGGAGCTGACAGTTGCTCGTCGATGCTCAGAGGTTCTCTCTGGGTACTTTGGCTTCCTTCACCTGTAAAACTGTCACGTTTAGCCATTGTGCATAAGTATGCGACCTTAAAACACCAATAAATAAATGATAAATAATACCACCAGTGTTCAAATGGTTAAGAGTTGAAAATTGGCAAGTAAAGGGCCGCTTTCTCTAAGTGTACTCAGAGACTCCTAGCTTTTACCCAACAAGTATTTTGAGTATAGAAATATTTTACTGGCCAATTAGCATCTAGTAATGGTATTGTTTTTTTGCATTTACATACTTTGTAGACATTTATTAATTATCAAAGGAGTAGAGTGGCAAACGAGAATAACACTTGATATTCCCGATCAATACTGTAATGACGTTCATCTTTCACAAATAGAAACCCCTGAGAATGAGATTATATTGAGGATTGCCCCCACATTCCGAATAATAAGTAAATATTATATTCAACTGGACTTTGCATTCTCACTAGTTTGTAAACATCTTCCTACACAATCTTTTTATATGCTATTTTGGGAGCAAAAAAGAAGTTAAGTGTACCTTCGATGTGTTCAGAATATCAGTTGTTCAATATATAATATACTCCAAATTTTTTAGTATTCGGGGAATACAGTGGAACCATATTAATTATTATCCCTCGGTTTGTCCGATAATAAATAAAGTAAATAAATTAATTGAATTCAATTTATTAATAAATGGCATTAATTGTAATATGCAATTTATCTAAACTTAATTCTCATTTCAAAGTTGTGATCTTCAATCTCATTCCTTTTCAATCATCTTCAGGGCTGGTAGCAGTTAATCGGTTAACTGTTTAAAAAAAAAATTAACTGGTTAAGAACTTTTTAAAATTGGAAAAAAAAACAAAACAAAAGAAGTGATGCGATCAATACGTATTTTGGGCTCACCAAAGGTTTGATATAAAAAAATTATACAATGTACATCCCAAGCTTTCAACCTTATTAACACTGACCTCATTGACCCAGACAGAAATTGCAACATTGTATCTAAACCCCAAACAGTGACACTGTAACAAATCTGTCTCATGACTCTGATCCAATCAAATGCCTGGGTTCCTGCGGGCAGGTCACTTCATTCCTTTATTTCACACTGCATTGTAATGGAATTTTTTTGGTATTAACCAATCGGTGGTTGGGTGTACCTCAGAAAGAGTAGCTACATTCTCTCTTCAAATCATTTATTTATTTATTTATTTATTGGGGTTTTAAGGTCACATACTTATACACAATGGTTAATCGTAACCGTGACAGTTTTACGGGCGGAGGAAGTACCCGGAGAGAACCATCGAGCAACAACGAGCAACTGTCAGCTCCTCAGCATTCTAACTCTGTTCAAGCTCTGCTCAAGCAGGGTTACAGAGGTTGAAGACATGTTGACCATCGACGTGCAGTACGCTTTAGTATACGGTGTCATTGTGCCCCCATGTAGGCAACCGGGATAAAGTGCCTTGCCCAAGGACACAATGCGGGTCGTCCCGGATGGGGATCGAACTCGGGACCTCTAGCATAGAAGTCCAACAGTCTACCACTGAGCCACCGCGCTCCCCTTCAAATCATTTAAATGTGTAACATAAACTGTAAATATTCTAACCCGACTTGGTACAGTTAAAACTAGACTAGAAGTCCTTCCCGTATTCAGCACTAATTTGAAGTAATAGCGCAGCAAATCATCAGAGAATCACATCTGATGCACGGTTAGCATATCGCGATTTCTGCAGAATTGTAATGCGCAACGGCTGGTTGACAATCAGTACTTGTAACAGGCAATCAACAGTAATTAAGTCGCACCTCCTACTGACATAAGGTGTCAATTAAATATTAGAATGCAGATACTCAGAGAACGAGATGATGTCCATTACCCTATTTCCCCGCTTTTATCAATTCATTTTGCGACAACACAAAGTAAGTATTTAAAAACGCGTATTGCGTGATTTTCGTTTTCGAAGATTGATGAGATCATGCAGGTTAATTCAAGACTGCTAAACATTGAGAAGGTAGAAGTAATGACGTTTTCATTCGAGAATAATTTTTAGCCTACTCTTAATCGCTGCCAATGGAGAAATTGTGGGAAAGGCAAGCGTGGTTGGAAACAAAGAACGCTCTCCACAGAATACCAAACTGACAGTGTATCGAAAGTGTTGCGAGCGAATTACAAATTTGGAATGCTCAGCTATTTATAAACAAAGTTTCAATTTGTAGAGATAGTTGGTGTTCTGTAAAACGATTTTCATTTGGATGAAAGCTGAACAAGAAATTAATTATTCACTGAGAATTTTGAAAGTCAGATCAACAAAAAGACCCCCCCACCACACACACACCTTTCATCAGCAGAACCAGTTTATGCATCCGTATCCCTACATAAAGGGAAGCATGGGTAACAAACTGCCAATTCCTCAGACTCCATAACTATTCCGCCACACGCTAGCTTCGTTTTTAGCTCAACTTTGACGAACCAATTGGCTATGGCTCGGGCTAGAGATCGTATTTATGAACCGATCTTTACGAAACTTCTTGTGTACCTTTGTTATGACCCTGGGACGGGAACGAGTGTTTTTAGGTGTGGTCCAAAATTCAAGATGGCTGCCAGCGGCCATTTTGTACCGATGATGCAAAAATCAGTTTTTTGTACTGAACTTCTGTATGAAAGTTCTGATTTGAATAAAGTTTTGTATAAATGTTTAGTACCATGGGATACATCACATATAATACGGGTTTTTTTCTCGTGCGTAAATTTTGCAAATTAGACTGACTTTGATTTATTTAGTGTTACTTTCAGAGCTGTAAGTGCCAAGCTGCTATGGCTCGGGCTAGATGCCGTATTTATGAACCGATCTTTACGAAACTTCTTGGGTACCTTTGTTATGACCGTGGGACGAGAACGAATGTTTTGGGGTTTGGTTCGAAATTCAGGATGGCTGCCAGTGGCCATTTTGTACCGACGATGCAGAAATCTGTTTTTTGTACAGAACTTCCATATGAAAGCTATGATTTGAATAATTTTTTGCATGAATGTTTAGTACCATGGGATACATCACATATAATACAGGTTTTTTTCTCGTGCGTAAATTATGCAAATTAGACTAACTTTGATGTTTTTTGGTGTTACTTTCAGCACTGTAAGTGCAAATGCCAATACGGCTCGGGCTAGAGGCCGTATTTATGAACCGATCTTTACGAAATTCCTTGGGTACCTTTGTTATCACCGTGGGACGAGAACGAGTGTTTTTGGGTCCGGTCCGAAATTCAAGATGGCCGATGGCAGCCATTTTGTACAAAATTTGGTGCAATCAGATTTTTGCACAGAACTTCCATATGAAAGCGCTGATTTGAATAATTTTTTGTGTGAATGTTTAGTACCATGGGATACATCACATATAATACGGGTTTTTTTCTCGTGCAGAAATCATGCAAATTAGATGAACTTTGATTTTTTCAGTGCTACTTACACACAGTAAGTACACATGTCAATACGGATCAGGCTAAAGTCTGTATTTATGAACCGATCTTCACGAAACGTCTTGGGTACCTTTGTTATCACCTTGGGACAAGAACGAGTGTTTCTGGGTGCGGTCCAAAATTCAAGATGGCTGCCAGTGGCCATTTTGTACCGAAATTAGGTCTAATCAGTTTTTTGTACACAACTTCTATATACGGCTCAGGCTAGAGGCCGTATTTATGAACCGATCTTTACGAAACTTCTTGGGTACCTTTGTTATCACCGTGGGATGAGAACGAGTGTTTTGGGGTGTGGTCCAAAATTCCAGATGGCCACCAGCAGCTATTTTGTACAAAATTAATGCAATCAGTCTTTTGTACAGAACTTCTGTATGAAAGTTCTGATTTGAATATATTTAGCTTAACTTGACATAGTCAAGATAAGCTATTGCCATCACGCGTGCGGAAGTCTGTTAGTCTGTGAGTCTGTGACATCTGTTCACATTTCCTTTAGCACGGGCTACACCCCGCAGTTCTTGTCTGATCGTCACGAAATTTCATATGCAGGTTTGGGGTCATGTCTAGATGAGAACGTCCCCTTTTGGTCGCGATCGGGCAACCGGTATGGCTGCCCGAGCCCAAAACCCGAAAACCATTAGCACAGTCTACAGGTCGTATTTATGAAGGGATTTCATTGTAACTTGGTAGGATGCCTCTGTATAGTGCCTAGACGAGAACGTCCCCTTTTGGGCATGATCTATCAACCATGATGGCTGCCCAAGCCCGAAACCCAAAAACTTTTAGCACAGTCTGCAGGTCATGTTTAATGTGGAGGGATTTCATTGTAACTTGGTAGGTTGACTCCTTATGATGTCTAGATACGAATTTCCCCATTTGGGCATGATCTGCCAACCGTGACGACTGCCCGAGCCCAAAACCCGAAAACCTTTAGCACAGTGTACAGGTCATATTTATTGAGGAATTTCATTGTAACTTGGTGGGTTGACTTCATACAATGTCTAGATGAGAAAGTCCCCCTTTGGATGTGATTGGGCAACTGTGACGGCTACAGAAGCCTGAAGCCCAAAAACCTTTAGCACAGTCTAGAGGTCATATTTATGAAATGATTTCATTGTAACTTGGCAGGATGACTCCAAATAATGTCTAGATGAGAACGTCCCATTTTGATTGCGATCATGCAGCCTTGATGGGTGCCCGAGCCCAAAAACCTTTAGCATAGGCAAAAGGTCATATTTATGGAAGGATTTCATTGTAACCTGTTAGGTTGACTCCATATAATGCCTAGATGATGACATCCCCTTTCGGTTGTGATTGGTCAGTTGTGATGGCTACAAGTGCCCGAAGCCCGAAAACCTTGAGCACAGTCTACAGGTCATATTTATGAAGGGATTTCATTGTAACTTCTTAGGATCACTCCAGATGATGCTCAGATGAGATTGTCCCCTATGGTTGCAATCATTCACCCATGATGGCTGCCCAATCCCGAAGCCCGAAAACCTTTAGCACAGTCTACAGGTCATATTTATGAAGGGATTTCATTGTAACTTGGTAGGTTAACTTCATATAATGTCTAGATGAGAACGTGCGATCATTCACAAATGATGGATGCCCGAGCCCGAAGCCCGAAAACCTTTAGCACAGTCTACAGGTCATATTTATGACGGGATTTCATTGTAACTTGGTAGGTTGACTTCATATAATGTCTAGATGAGAACGTCCCCTTTTGGACATGATTGGGCAACTGTGACGGCTAAAGGTGCCCGAAGCCCGAAAACCTTTAGCACAGTCTACAGGTCATATTTATGAGGGGATTTCATTGTAACTTGGTAGGATGGCTCCAAATAATGTCTAGATGAGAACGTCCCCTTTTGATCGCGATCATTCAGCCTTGATGGGTGCCCGAGCCCAAAAACCTTTAGCATAGGTAAAAGGTCATATTTATGGAAGGATTTCATTGTAACCTATTAGGTTGACTCCATATAATGCCTAGATGATGACATCCCCTTTTGGTCGTAATTGGTCAGCTGTGTTGGCTACAAGTGCCCAAAGCCCAAAAACCTTGAGCACAGTCTACAGGCCATATTTATGAAGGGATTTCATTGTAACTTCATAGGATCATTCCAGATGATGCCCAGATGAGATTGTCCCCTTTGGTTGTGATCATTCAACCATGATGGCTGCCCGAGCCCGAAGCCCGAAGCCCGAAAACCTTTAGCACAGCCTAAGGTCATATTTATGAAGGGATTTCATTGTAACTTGGTAGGTTGACTTTATATAATGTCTAGATGAGAACATCCCCTTTTGGACACGAGTGGGCAACTGTGACGGCTTCAGGGGCCCAAAGCCCGAAAACCTTTAGAACAGTCTACAGGTCATAATTATGAAGGGATTGTATTGTAGCTTGGTAGGATGACTCCAAATAGTGTCCAGATGAGAACGTCCCCTTTTGGTCACGATCATTCAGCCTTGATGGCTGCCTGAGCCCAAAAACCTTTAGCATGTCTGTAGGTCGTATTTATGGAAGGATTTCATTGTAACTTGTTAGGTTGACTCCATATAATGCCTAGATGATGACATCCCCTTTTGGTCGTGGTTGGTCATCTGTGATGTCTGCAGGTGCCTGAAGCCCGAAAACCTTTAGCACAGTCTACAGGTCATATTTATGGAGGGATTTCATTGTAACTTGGTAGGTTGACTTCATATAATGTCTAGATGAGAACGTCCCCTTTGGACGCAATTGGGAAACTGACGGCTACAGGGGCCCGAAGCCCGAAAACCTTTAGCACAGTCCACAGGCCATATTTATGAAGGGATTTTAATGTAACTTGATAGGATGACTCATTTTGGAATAATTTCATTGTAATTTTGTTGATATATGTTAACTGTGAGGGCCGCATATATTAACTGTGAGGTCATATTAACCCACCCCTCAGATCTTTATTACAGTGTACACCTCATATTATTTTTATCATAAACATAGCATACAGGGAACAGAAATGAACATATTCCCAATTATCACAATTCTTGTCTTATTTCATAATCCTTTCATAAACATTGAACATTATCCTTTTCATCAAACACAACACACAAGTTAAGCTACAGTGTCATTGACACTTTCATTTTGTATGAATGTTTAGTAACATGGAATACATCACATATAGTACGGGTTTTTTTTCTCGTGCAGAAATTTTATTTATGCAAATTAGATGAACTTTGATTTATTCAGTGCTACTTATACACTGTAAGTGCACATGTCAATACGGCTCGGGCTAGAGGCTGTATTTATGAACCAATCTTCACAAAACTTCTTGGGTACCTTTGTTATCTCCTTGGGACGAGAACGAGTGTTTCTGGGTGCAGTCCAGAATTCAAGATGGCTGCCAGTGGCTATTTTGTACCAAAATTAGGTCCAATCAGTTTTTTGTCACAACTTCTACACAGCTCATATTTGTGAACTGATCTTCACAAAACTTCTTGGGTACCTTTGTTTTCACCTTGGGACAGGAATGAGTGTGTTTTGGGGTGCCTTTGTTATCACTGTGCTATGAGAACAAATATTTTGGGGTTCAGTCAGACCCACTCTGGGACTCAAAGTTTTCTTTTCTAGTTTAGCATCTGACTGTCACCCACCTTTACAATACTTTACCTATACATTTGTTACAGGCAACGGTCAGTATTTATGTACAGACCGTTACAATACTTTATATGTACCTTTGTTATCAGGTCATTACCTAGATGTTTGTCATTGCTGTGTCACATACTATACACGTACATGTCTTTGTCTTGACAAGTTGAGCTACAGTGTCATTGACACTTTCATTTAAGTAAAAGGTAAAAAAAAAAAGTATTCTCAAGTTAACATGAGAGTTAAACAGGGTTAACATTATTAGTAAAAAGTAACGTTGTATCAAAAGCATCGATGCGTAATTATTTTATTGGCCACGGCTGCTTGTGTGAGTTTGTGTGTGTGAGGGGTGGGGGTGGGGGGGTAATATTATATGTGGAAAAAAATTGCCCCCCCCCCCCCCCCCCCCCAACATGTGTTTCCGTCACTGCATGGTTCGGTGGGCGTGCTGTGTTAACAATTTATGATTGATAAGGATGGCCTACCCCCTTCGCAACAGGTTTTCTGGGACATACATTCCTACTCTTCCACATGTGGTCAGCTAAATTTGCCCCCCCCCCCCCAACCCCTACGGCATTTTTAAATTTCTGTCAGACGCTGGCAATAGCAAGAGAATATTAAACAACCCTTGACATACATGTATTTTATTCTATTTTCTTTTAGAAAGATATCCATGAAACTCTTCAAACAATCATGATCAACGTTTAATGATAATTTTTTCATTTTCTGTCCATGTGCAGCTTTTTGGGGTAAATTGATATTCTGACGTGCTATGCTTTGTGGGTTAATATGTCAGGGGGAAGCATTTCCAAATGACTGAGAACAATCAAAAGCGTGTAACAACTATTCATGAAAAATATCTGAAAGAACGTTTTATAAAACTTAGTGAGCATGAACATTGTGGACAAATTTTTCGTCCACATCATGACACACTGTTTGAGAACTTGCTGCATCCTCTCTCAGTTTCGTACCACAGGTGACTCTACCCATCGTTCATATGAATTTAACATTATCAGACACCGTGAATGACTGTACTTTTGATTGTGGATATCCTGTGATCTGTCTAAAATCCATCCACGGTACATAGTGGATGCCTTTGTACAGAAGCACCAACAAAGTGGAATTTCCACGCATACTTGACTGTGTTATGTGAAAGAAACATTCTCAACTTCAAGTGAGCTTCAAGCCAATATAAAAAGTCCAATCCACTGAACCATACTGTGTATTCCTTGTGCATGCTTTGTCACAGAAACTGAGTATATCATTTGGGTGGATATTCCACCCCTGGAGTGATTTGCAGACACCCCAATTATATGATAGGGAGTTCTTTGCAGAATAACTCAGGTCATCGGGCGGGTAGATGAGTATAAGTGGAGTTTCCTCGAGCTGAAATTTGAAAGATTTCATTCGGTTATCCCAAACGGTGGGTGGGATGGGAATTTTATAGACCCATTCGACACAAAACCCTGCACGGTGAAGTTTTTAACCCACACACTTGAAAGTTGATGCAAAGAAGTTTAGTCCTCAAGCCGTCCTCAGACTGCTGTGTTTTTTTCCTTGTTCATTATTTGTCCTTGTCGTACATACTTTTTTTTTCAACAAACTGTGAATGTATACCTACACATAAGCTCAACTTATCGTACTTTCACTTCTGGGAGAGAGGTCTGGTCAGGTTTTAATTTTCATAAATTGTCACCAGACTGTTGTTCCTTTGAATATTCTACTTTCTTGCTCCTCATTTATGGAACAAATATTATTACTATTTAGTGATGGTGAAAGCTACATCAGCAGCTCAGGCTATATTGTGCCGATGACTACATTGTGCCGATGGCCACGTATGTGGCATGAAGTACCAATAAATATGGTTGATGATCCTGCCTGAACAGAGAAGATTTTTCTCAATTTGCGGCAGTTTTTCAGATAGCAATCAGTGATGTTGGCAATCACCATTTCTGTATTTCTTGACAGTAGAAGGTGTGAATAAGCTTTGAAAACATTCCTGTCAATATACAAAGCTCCCGTTTTATGAACTCAATTAGGAAATGGATTACTTAACAACAATTACGTGTAAAATTTATATTTCCATGGGTCTTATGTTCTTTTATCACCAGTGATTAAGGATTAATGATGACGAGTGATTGAAAAGACCTGATCCAGAGAAAAATCAGTTTGGGATAAAAAATTAAAATAAAAAAAAACAACTCATTTTTGGCTGCTTTATTTGTTTAGAGGGATGGGATTTATCAGCAAATTCGCTGATTTGGCGAATTCATGCCCAAAAAGCTGAAACTTTAAAGAAATTAAGTATTTCTAAACCAACCAAAAACATGATTTAAGGGAATTATCACAAATTTCAGCAAATTTTGTTACTTGCCTTTCTCAACCCTGTTGTTTACTGATAATGTTATAAGATATGCTTTGCCCATGGTGACGACAAGACAGTTCATTAAATTTGAAGAGCAAACTGAGACAAGTTAAAGAAATTTATTTATTTATTTATTTATTAGTGTTTAACGACACATTATCAGCCAGGGTCATATCGTGTCAGTGACAGTTTTACGAGTGGAGGAAGCCGGAGTACCCGGAGAGAACCACCGGGCAACAACGAGCAGCTGTCAGCTCTCCAACATCGTAACTCTGAACTTTGCACCACGGCACAGGCAGGGTTAGATTGGTTGAAGACATGCGCACCATCGACGTGCAGTATGCCTTAGTACACAGCGTCATCGTGCCCCCATGTAGGCAATCAGGGTTAAGTGCCTTGCCCAAGGACACAACGCGGGAGCACGAATCAGTCGCTGAAAGTTACAGAAATCAGAATTACGAAAACTCACTTCGCTTCAGAAGAATTTATCCCAAAGTATCTGACAGTACTCTTATGAACAGATTACCCGGAAATACAAGCAGTTGGCCTGGTGATAGAAATTGGGGAGGAAAAGGGGGAGTCTTTAAAATCATGTAGGCCCATGGACAATTTTAACCCCTTTGTACTCGAAAGGGGGGGGGGGGCAGGGGGGGGGCAGGGGGGGGGGGGGGATGTTTTTCAATCAACATTCAAAAATTAATGTTTATTTAACCTTCAAGATAATATGAACATGTGCATCATTTGCCAAAAACAAGCCTCCCAAAGCCTCAAAAACCCAACTCGTGACCACCCTGACGTCATTTCAAAATCTGAGGGGGGGGGGGGGGGGGGGGGGGGCAGTCAAAATATTCAGGGGATGGTTTGACTCAGGGATGGGCGGAGTAAAATTGTTTGCCACCCTTACGCCTAGCCGCTGAATGTCAGTTGGGGACAAATAGCAGGGACTGTTCAGATTGAAACGATGGGGGTTCATTTGGCCAGGGGGCACTGAGCAATTCCCATCATACTGAATCGTGTGTCACGGCCCATTGTTTTTGTTATTATTGGGTGTAGCTAGTGATATGAACAAAGTCTCGAAAAGGAATGAGAAGGTTTTAAATGATATTGAAAATTTACTGTGAATTGCTCGTTAAAAATTCAGTTGGGAGACTGAGCCGTAGGTATTATCGGTCCCGGTATTTGGAATTTTTATGGTGATTTTATGAACAAATTTGTCCATGTTTTCCAAGTCGATCGAAGTCACAGATATTAATTGATAAAATGTTGGAGTCAAATCATTTTTTATCTGATTTGGCAGCGACTTTGATTTCTCTGTCCGGGCTTCTTGTGAAAATTAAAACTGGTCATTTCGACAATTTTTTCGGCGTTATTTCTTTCATTGTCGCCACTAATTTACCAGACGAACCTGATTCGAAATGATACTGACGGATGTTCGAGTCCAGTTACAACACATTTCTTTTCCTAATTACATGTGTCGGACATCAAAGTTAACGACCTCGTGAATAGCGCACTACATACTGCGTAACATAGCGCAGAAGTTATCACATGTTTAACAAGATTTACTTGACTGTTCTGTGCTAGATAGCGCATTAACTAATGAGCATTTTCTGCACCAGACGTGACAGGACTTCTGGTTTTAACTGTATTCAAATTTCAGCATAATGTTTTGCTTACCTTGACAAAGTCAAGATAAACTATTGCCATCACGCGTGCGGAAGTCTGTGAGTCTGTACACATTTTCCTTTAGCACAGTCTACACCCCTGCAGTACTTGTCTGATCGTCACGAAATTTCATATGCAGGTTTGGGGTCATGTCTAGATGAGAATGCCCCCTTTTGGTCGTGGTCGGTCAATCGGTATGGCTGCCTGAGCCCAAAACCCGAAAACCATTAGCACAGTCTACACGTCGTATTTATGAAGGGATTTCATTGTAACTTGGTAGGATGCCTCTCTATAATGCCTAGATGAGAACGTCCCCTTTTGGGCATGATCTGTCAACCGTGATGGCTGCCCAAACCCGAAACCCAAAAACTTTTAGCACAGTCTGCATGTCATGTTTAATATGGAGGGATTTCATTGTAACTTGGTAGGATGACTCCTTATGATCATTTCCCCCATTTGGGCATGATCTGCCAACCGTGATGACTGCCCAAGCCCAAAACCCAAAAACCTTTAGCACAGTCTACAGGTCATATTTATTGAGGAATTTCATTGTAACTTGGTGGGTTGACTTCATAGAATGTCTAGATGAGAAAGTCCCCTTTTGGACGTGATTGGGCAACTGTGACGGCTACAGTGGCCCGAAGCCCGAAAACATTTAGCACAGTCTACAGGTCATATTTATGAAGGGATTTTATTGTAACTTTGTAGGATGACTCCAAATAATGTCTAGATGAGAACGTCCCATTTTGATCGTGATCATTCAGCCTTGATGGGTGCCGAACCCAAAAACCTTTAGCATAGGCAAAAGGTCATATTTATGGAAGGATTTCATTGTAACCTGTTAGGTTGACTCCATATAATGCCAAGATGATGACATCCCCTTTTGGTTGTGATTGGTCAACTGTGATGGCTACAGGTGCCTGAAGCCCGAAAACCTTGAGCACAGTCTACAGGTCATATTTATGAAGGGATTTCATTGTAACTTCGTAGGATCACTCCAGATGATGCCCAGATGAGATTGTCCCCTTTGGTTGCGATCATTCAATCATGATGGCTGCCCAAGCTCGAAGCCTGAAAACCTTTAGCACAGTCTACAGGTCATATTTATGAAGGGATTTCATTGTAACTTGGTAGGTTGACTTCATATAATGTCTAGATGAGAACAGCCCCTTTTGGACACCATTAGGCAACTGTATGTAAGCTGCAATTATTTACTATGTTTTTAAATGAGTTTACCTCATAATATACCAAAAATAAACAATCATGCGTTGTCTTATGTTAACCCTTTACCTAACAATCGCCTGCATCCACCCGCGTAATTTGCAAATTCAGCAGTTGAAAGAAATAAATGTTTCAAAATATTTCAACAAAACCATATCATGTGACCCCTCATTGGAACGAGCTCATCGAGCTCGTTCCATTGAGGGGTCACATGATATGGATTTGTTGAATTTTTTGGAAAAATTTTTAAAAATAGTAATTAAAATACTAAATTTTGATATCATCTGCATTGGGTAAAGGGTTAATAAAGCATCCATAACTCGAAATAGTATGTTATTATTTTATTGAAATGAAAAAGTCCCCGTGATTTGCACATTTCTTTTTCCATTTCTTTTGGGAAATAAAATTGACAGCTGAAGTACCGCCTATCGGTGCTCATGAAAACAAAAACAGATTTGCACGGACGTATTTCTGCTGCTTAGAAAAATCGAGAAAATATAATAGCAACTCTTTGCAGTCTGACGATCATGGTATAAATAAAATATACCGTACACAAAGTAGCCTGGTGTACTAAATGTTCGCCAAAAGCTCGCAGTTAGCATCTCTTCACCACTCGTGCTGAACATTTGGTACACCAAGCTACTATGGGTATATTCTATTTTTACACAGTGCACAAAATATGAAAATTATCATACCTCTACTCTCAAAGAGATTGGGAAGCATACTGGAATACATGCATCTGTCTGTCCATCTGTCTGACCATCTGGATCCATATCTCTACAGTGAGTGGATAGATTTCAAAGAAATTCAGTATGCAGTGAGGCGGTATGCAATGGTGAGAGTATGCACCAGGTCGTGGGTCAGTCACTTCTTGTTTTAATTATTTTTTTTTTTCAAAAAATGTCAACAAAACCATATTATCAACCCCTCATTGTAAATTAGCTCATCGATCCCATTCTAATGAGGGTCACATGATATGGTATTGTTGAAATTTAAAAAAAAAATTATTTTCAACTGCTCATTTTGTAATTTATGTGAGCAGATGTGGCCGACTTGTTTGGTAAAGGGTTAACCCTTTAGCCAGTGCGAACGATATCCAAATTTATTATTTGAAATATTATTTTTTCAAATTTTTCAAAATAATTCAACCAAATCACATCATGTGACCCCCTCATTGGAAGAAGCTTGATGAACTTGTTCCAATGAGGAGTATATGGGTTTGTTGAAATTTTTTGAAAAATATTTATTTTTAATACTGCTTAATTTGTAAATTACACAGGCAAATGAAGCCGATTCGTTTCATTAGGTAAAGTGTTAACAAAGCTTTCAACAAATTCATTAGTGATTTACTGGGCATATTTAGTTTTATATTTATATTGGAGTTCAGTTTTCTGGCAATCCACAATTTTTATTTTCCATTATGTACAGAGTATATCAACAAGAGTGAATCATTGAAAGTACAATTATCAGATTTATTTTCCAGGATATAAAACAAACACTTGGTGGCCTTGGCTGGACATTAGAAGAAGACACCTTCTTTGACAACACACCCTATGGACTGAAAAAATTCAATAATATCATTGCTACATACAATTACCATCGTGATAGTTACAGTTTGCCGAGAGCTAAGAAGAGAATAGTGTTGGCCTGTCACTATGACTCTAAAAATATGACAAGTGATGGTTATATATTTATGGGTGCTACAGACTCTGCTGTTCCATGTGCTATTCTTTTGAATCTGGCAAAGCAACTGGACTGTTCACTGCAGATGGGGAATGTTGATACAGCGGTGAGTAGACTAAACTTGTAGTACTACAGTATGGCTGCCGTGGACTGGTCACTTTTCACGGGTGGGCAATATTTTCATGGACGCAATAATATTAGATTCCAAAACCTAATTATAGGAATAATAATAAAAAAATTGAATTAATGAAGCACCGGGTGCAACCCGGTGCTTCATTAATTAAACTTTTGCTGATGATGATGTTTATTACTTGTTAAACACATGCGTGAAGAGCACTGCCCACGTGTGGATTACGACCAGTCCATGACAACTGTACTGTAAGACAGAAGGCAATGTGGTTGGGGCACAAGGGGACAGGAATTCATGTCATGGAGTTTTCTGGTGTTTCACAAGTGCCTTAGGCATGAGTGAAATATAGGAAAAACTTCAACAAGGGCCATTGATTTCTGTTCCCAGTACTTACCTAACTTGTATTTCTGCATTTATACCACCCTTAAATGTGAATTAAGTCAGTGAAGCTAGATTTTTAAAGCAAAATATCAGCTTTATCAGAAGTCTGTTAACTTTGTTGCTAGGTGAGTGCTTCAGGCCCCTTAGGATCTCTTGTTTATTCAGTTAACTCTTTACCCAACGTAATGGCCTAAACCGGCCAACGCTATTCACAAAAATCACCATGCAATTTTCATTATTTTTTTCACTTTTGTCTCAGAAGCATAGCTTATGACCCCTCATTGGATTGATCTCAATGAGCTCATTCCAGTGAGGGGTCATAAGCTATGTTTTTGATGTAAAAAGTGAAAAAAAATTAGTTTTTCAAGAATTTTATTTGAAAGTGTCATCTGCCTTTAATGTTAGGTAAAGGATTAACAGAAGATACATATATGTATAACTTATATTCCATTAATACTTCAAATTTGTACATTTCTATTGAGTGAAGGGCAATTAGTTTTGTGCATAATGATTGATTATATGTTATTAAAAAGGGGCTTCCCTGTAATACATGTATAATGATGATCCTAGCCTCATTCAGTTTTTGATGCCCTGAGTTCAGGATTTTGTAGAGAATAGTGATACGCCAGTTGTGAAAAAGGGTTTGAACTGATTGCTGATTTTTAGCTCAACTTTGGCAAAGCCAAATTTGAGCTTATGCCATGGCCAGTCGTCTGTCTGTCTGTCCGTCAACAATTCAATATGGCTCGGGCTAGAGGCCGTATTTATGAACCGATCTTTACGTAACTTCTTGGGTACCTTTGTTATGACCGTTGGACGAGAACGAGTGTTTTTGGGTCCGATCCGAAATTCAAGTTGGCCGCTGGCGGCCATTTTGTACAGACTTAGGTGAAATCAGAGTTTTGCGCAGAACTTCCATATGAAAGCACTGATTTGAATAATTTTTTGTATGAATGTTTAGTACCATGGGATACATCACATATAATACAGGTTTTTTTCTCATACGTAAATTATGCAAATTAGACTAACTTTGATGTATTTAGTGTTACTTTCAGCACTGTTGCAAATGCCAGTACGGCTCAGGCTAGAGGCCGTATTTATAAACCGACCTTTACGAAACTTCTTGGGTACCTTTGGTATCACCGTGGCACGAGAACGAGTGTCTTGGGTGCGGTCCAAAATTCAAGATGGCCGATGGCAGCCATTTTGTACAAAATTAGGTGCAATCAGATTTTTGTACAGAACTTCCATATGAAAGCGCTGATTTGAAAAATTTTTTGTGTGAATGTTTAGTACCATGGGATACATCACATATAATACGGGTAGTTTTCTCGTGCAGAAATTATGCAAATTAGATGAACTTTGATTTTTTCAGTGCCACTTACACACAGTACGCATGTCAATATGGCTCGGGCTAGAGGCTGTATTTATCAACCGATCTTCAAGAAACTTCTTGGATACCTCTGTTATCACCTTGGGACGAGAACGAGTGTTTCTGAGTGCGGTCCAAAATTCAAGATGGCTGCCAGTGGCCATTTTGTACCGAAATTAGGTCTAATCAGTTTTTTGTACACAACTTCTATACGGCTCAGGCTAGAGGCCTTATTTATGAACTGATTTATTATTTATTGGTGTTTTAAGGTCACATACTTATGCACAATGGCTAATCGTGACCGTGACAGTTTTACGGGTGGAGGAAGCCGGAGTACCCGGAGAGAACCACCGAGAAACGACGAGCAGCTGTCAGCTCTCCAACATCGTGACTCTGAACTCTGTACCGCAGCACAGGCAGGGTTGGATTGGTTGAAGACATGCGCACCATCGACGTGCAGTACGCCTCAGTACACAGCGTCATCGTGCCCCCATGTAGGCAATCGGGGTGAAGTGTCTTGCTTATGAACTGATCTTTACGAAACTTCTTGGGTACCTTTGTTATCACCGTGGGATGAGAACGGGTGTTTTGGGGTGTGGTCCGAAATTCAAGATGGCCACCAGCAGCCATTTTGTACCAAAATTAGTGCAATCGGTCTTTTGTACAGAACTTCTGTATGAAAGTTCTGATTTGAATAAATTTTTGTATGAATGTTTAGTAAAATGGAATACATCACATACAGTACGGGTTTTTTTCTCGTGCAGAAATTATGCAAATTAGATGAATTTTGATTTATTTAGTGCTACTTATACACTGTAAGTGCACATGTCAATAAGGCTCGGGCTGGAGGCTGTATTTATCAACCGATCTTCTTGGGTACCTTTGTTATCACCTTGGGACGAGAACGAGTGTTTCTGAGTGCGGTCCAAAATTCAAGATGGCTGCCAGTGGCCATTTTGTACCGAAATTAGGTCCAATCAGTTTTTTGTCACAACTTCTATACAGCTCGTATTTATGAACTGATCTTCACGAAACGTCTTGGGTACCTTTGTTTTCACCTTGGGACAGGAATGAGTGTGTTTTGGGGTGCCTTTGTTATCACTGTGCTATGAGAACAAATATTTTGGGGTTCAGTCAGACCCACTCTGGGACTCAAAGATTTCTTTTCTAGTTTAGCATCTGACTGTCACCCACCTTTACAATACTTTACCTATACATTTGTTACAGGCTATGGTCAGTATTTATGTACAGACCGTTACAATACTTCATATGTACCTTTGTTATCAGGTCATTACCTAGATGTTTGTCATTGCTGTGTCACATACTATACATGTACATGTCTTGACAAGTTGAGCTGCACTGTCATTGACACTTTCATTTAAGGCTACAATCAACCAATTCCAGTACTGATTGTCTATGCATTTCTACTGAAAGGGTTGTCATGACTCAGTTTTCGTAGTTGACTAATCGGTAGCATTAATTGACTGTTAGTCAGTTAATAGTAATTTCCCATAAATTCAGTAAACAATCGCTAATATACTTTAAATTTGTTTTGTAAATATATTTCATTTAGAGATTGTTTGTTGAATTTATAGGAAATGACTATTAATTGACTAACCATCAATAATTAACCCTTTACCCAATGCAGACGATATAAAAATTTATTATTTTAAATATATTTTTTTTTGAAAAATTCCCAAAATTTGAACAAAACCATATCATGTGACCCCTCATTGGAATGAGCTCATCCCAATGAGGGGGTCACATGATATGACTTTGTTGAAACTTTTTGAAAAATAATATTTTTTCAACTGCTGAATTTGCATATTATGTGGGTGGGTGTTGTCGATTCGTTAGGTAAAGGGTTAATGCACAGTCAGTTCATGACCCTTTTTCACAATCAGTACATCACTACAATTGAAGGCCTGATCTGAGAATGCCAGTAACTTCGTTCGACCCACAGTAATTTCGTCCCAAAGTAATTTCGACCCAAAAAAGTAATTTCTACCCGAAGTAATTTCGACCCAATTTTGGTAACTTAGACCCACTATTTTCCCCAACTCAAGAGCCATCCCGCTGACCGCAGTGGCAATAAGCCTTTAATGAGACAATCGCCTCAATGGGATTAGCATCCAGGAACAGAATCAAACAGCTAACGAAAATTATATAAGACTTCTGATGTTCCCAATAGCACATCAATTTTTTTCCATCGCCCGCCATCATTCAGACCTCTGACTTCAGAGTGGTGAGACCTTAATTAGCTGCGTGATGGATTTCCTCACACTTCAAATGAAGGACCCTTTGATACCTTCACCTTTGCAGGGCCCCACACTGGTCCACACCAGAGGAAGGGACTGAAGGGTAAGAAATGATGGGGGGGGGGGGGGGGGGGGGGGAGGATCTTACTAAAATTGAATGTTTGAGGGAGCAGACGATAGACATGAAAGAAAACTTCTCACTCTGTCAGAGAGGGTCGAAAGGGGCTCGACACAAACCGTACCTGCGCACGAAACCATTTGATCAAAAAACAACACTGGCTAGATGATCATAAAACAACTGTAAGAATGATCAAAGAGATGTTTAATTCAGTGTCATCCCAACAAGATGAACGGATAACATATCCCAACAAGGCGAATCCCAACAAGGTGAAAACTTCTTTTTTCATTAATTATAGGGGAAATTAAGAATAAAAAAATGATTTACAAAATGTATATTTATGCTATTTGAGGTAATTTGGGGTGATTGATTCACACGTTTCAGTTGCTGAGCAGTTATTATTATTTTTTTTTTATTTTTCATTGCTCGATCGCCCACATTCACTGTCTAACTTGAGCAAGAGTTTGTTTCCGTAGTGATTTCCATGGTTATATATTTAAGTTTTTTTTCCTTATTTCATGCATTTTATTAAAACTTTGATTGATAAAAAGATACGTTAAAAGATCCCATTAAAATGCATGGCGCCTTTGTTAACTGAAATATCTTTCTCCGACATTAAGCTGTGTTAGCAGTTTATGGTGGAATATTAACTTACAAAGAACATACAACATCTTTCACTCTATCTTTTGTCACGGTAACAATCCTTTGTGTTCACTTAATGCAGTGCAAACTTTCAGTCACCTATCTTTATGAAAACTCACTTGCGATAGTGAAGGCGTATTTTAAAAAAATAATATTGCCCACAAAGTTGAAAAGGCATGGTTAAAAACAAGAAGAGATTTTTATATAAATTGTGATACAGGTCCCAAAAGTTAAAAACATTCTGGTAAAATAAGCCTTCGTCGTTGTGTATATTCCTTGTCATAATTTCCAATCGCACGTAATTTATGCTTTATAAAATTGCGAGGACAATTCGCGGTGCCATACCGAACCTTCCTGCACCCTTGTGTTGATTAACTGAAAATTTTCGTAACAATTTTATAAAGCATATATACCGTATAAATGGGAAAAAAGTGAAATAATCATATTATATGGTACAAGATGTAAACTCCTTTATGTAAAATAGCTCAAGTGCATAATTTTTTTTCCTGAAAAATAAACTTCCACTTCAAAGTACCCTTCTCATATACATTTTTCTCAAACCCTCAAATAAATGGGCTACACATTCATTTTACTTAAATTCATCTTGTTGGGATTTGTCTTGTTGGGATGACCAATTTCGACATTCATCTTGTTGTGATTCATCTTGTTGGGAATAAACCTTTAATTGTAACTAATATTGAGTAAATACTTACAACAAATTTTGTAATAAGACACAAACCTTATTTACAAAAGATTCACCATTAAAAGACAAGACTAACCAATCTGATCATTACTTGAATAAAGCTTTATATTTATGGAAAAAGTCTGGAAAAATAATGATTGAATTTACCGATGTGGGTCGAAATTACTTTGGGTCGAAATTACCAATCGGTAAGGCGGTCAGCGGGAGAGAGTCTGAGTCGGGGAAAATAGTGGGTCGAAGTTACCGAAATTGGGTCGAAATTACTTTTTTTGGGTCGAAATTACCAATCTGAGTCGAAGTTACTTTGGGTCGAAATTACTGTGGGTCGAAGTTACTGGATACCTGATCCTATAAGGGAGCTACAGAACCAATCATAAATTAGAGAAGACAGTCTCGACTTTGTTTGATTTGCATTATAAGCGATATTTTGGAAGCATAAATATAAAAGTTACAGAATTTAATTGGACATCTCTTTACAGAATAACCCTGTTAATTGAATATAATTTCCCAACACAAAACCATTTACCATACCTCCAGTACAAACTTGGCCTGTTAATTAAATATAGGTTATAGAGGAAACCCCTGTTAATTGAATAAAAAATCTTGTAACTTGTCGAGATATTACACTCACTCTCCCCAGTTTTCTTTTGTTTATAGACCTCTTTGGCCTCAGAACATCCAATACAGGCATTTAATCTATTATATCTTGTTTGACAGAGCTCATGGAGCGCTGTCAAACAAGATATAATAGAATAAATGCTAAGTTTATCTCTAGAATACAGGAAAGTGATACATTCTATGTTAATTGAATACTCCTGTTAATTGAATAATGTTCATTGGCAAAGTGGCTTTTCAATTAACAGGGTTCCACTGTATATATTCAACTTGGTAATTGAGTAAAGTTTCAACAAATGTGTTCTGTGGGTTCTGTAAACAAGTGCTTCAGGTAAAAGGTAGTTAGCAGGAAACATCAAGGACAGTCTGGACAGAAAGATTTTTTGTGTGTTAAATTCTCAAAATTAATTTTGTTTCCATGTTAACCTTTCATGACAAACTGCAGTTTTTAAAACTTTGACGGTAACTACATTTTTTCTGTGTTTTAAATCAATGGGAAATGACTGGCAATGATTTTTCAGTTTCATGACATCTCTCCATGGAAAATGATAGAACAAAAAATCTTTTGGGTGAAAAATATTTGTAATCAACTTTCTGTTTATAAGGTATTTTAATAGCAACAATTTTGAAACTGACCGTTGTCAGTTCGTCTCCAAATCTCTGATGAAAACTCTCAGGGTTCAAATAAACGTACTTGTACTTTAAATATTTCTGTTGAAATTTTCACCTCCCTATGGTGCCTGTTTGGACCACAACATTTATTAATTTCTAGTGGTAAGAATTCATATCATGTTCCTGAAAAGCCAATTGGAAATAACAATAAATGCTTCCACAAGATGAAACAAATTGAAAAATATGGTGTGGTGTTAACTGGTAGAGTGCTAAATTATTTTTGGTCTTTAAACTTTTTTTGTGCATCTTTGCCTTGTTACAGTTTATGGGAGAGTGCCAATAGGCACTCTCCCATGAATTGTAACAAGGCAAATCCTAACAGATAGAATAATATCACTTAAAAGATAATAGAAAGCACATCCAAAGAATATAAAGCCTTTAAATTGTGGTACCAGCACTTCAGAATAAAGCCCAAATATGGGCTTCCAGCACTCAACCAGTTAAGGAGTTGGATAACTGCATTTCATTCCTGTTGGTTTTTTGGGGGGAGGGGGTGGCTAGGGTAGGCTAGAGGGAGGGGTGGGATTTGGGGCACTGGGATTGAGAGTGGCTACCCAACCAAAATTTCTCTAAAACCTGTGCTCAACCAAGAATTCATTGCGACTTGTCTTGAACATGTAATGATCTGTTGTCTATTATTCAAGGGAGGCTACTAAGATAACAGGATTGCAATTTTACTTATCATTACACAATTCAAAGTTTAACTGTGTTAATTATTAACTGAATAATAGAAATGTTGTTTTTTCTTGACACAGTCAAATCACATCATGAGTTAGAAGTTATTATTATACGCTAAACGATAGATTATCGAAGAAATTGCGGAAAGATAGAATCTTATCCCCCACTGTGAAGATATAGACATTTTTACAGTATCAATCAAAATGGTGGTTTCAAAGCATCACTTCAAGGTGAATACGAGTCAAATTATCACTGGAAATGATCATTTTGTTCCAAAAACATATAATGCAAAGTAAATCTTGTGTTTTTGAGTGGATACCGATCATTTCCAGCAATAATTCAACACATATTCACCTTGGAATTGATGCATGAAACCCGCTAGTCCAAACATGGCCTGAAAGTCTGTAATATAAGTTTTTGGTTTGGTACATCCTTTTAAAGGAGTACCAAACCAAAAACTTATATTACAGACTTTCAGAACATGTTTGGTCTAGAAACCCACCAGCTAAATCAGATTGCAAGATGCTATCTGCAGGCTTATAATTTTGAAATTGCAGGAGGGCCATTATGGTTTGCCTCAAATCACCCTAGGAGGGCCATTATGGGTTTGCCTAAAATGACCCCAGGAGAGCCATTTATGGTTTGCGGCCACCATTTTGTTTCAGCCTGCTGGGTAGACAACTAATATCATTTTAAGGTAATGTTTTGTGTAATTATGATGTATGTCATCACGTAATGTATAGATGCAGGCTTGAATATTTGGATGCAAGATACCAGGTTACCCATGACACACACTAACAGTGAGTGTTATAGTAATCTTCCATCCAAGTAACCCAAGCCCGTATTTATACATTACATGATGAGTGTACAAGCCTGTGATCTGTGTTCACCTCAAGATGCTGATAACTTGGTGCGAATCAATCAGGTTTGGGGGACGAATTGTCCCGGCTTTGATTTTGGAACGAGACGTCCCAGGCGAATTGTCAGGGGTCGAACTGGCTTGAAGGGTGATATGTCCTGTAATTGCACGTGACACGAGAGTTGTCACAGTCTGATGTAGAATGTTATAACTAACTACAACTTTGGAACTGGCAGACCTCTCGCTCGTATTTGGAAAGTTACTTACTGTCTGTGGGTTACTGCGTCAATAACATCCTACAAACTTCACAAATTGCACTTTGTTACCTCCTTCAATCAGTGAAAATTGCTGTTTGAGACGGCCGATTTTGAGGTGCCTTTGACTGAATTAATGGATCGCAGAAATCGGGATTAGGCGGACGTTTACCTCCGCGGAATTTTGAACTCAGGTGGGCGACTGTGGCCTAGGGCGATCACCCGCCTCAAAATGACAAGCCTGGATAATTGGGTATTTTCGCTCGCGCAAGCGGTCACGAAAAATAAACATTTATCTCCTTTCACTCATGAGATAATTTTGGGTATCCACTGAAAAACACTAGATATCCTCTATTTCCCCACTTTGTCTGAATATTATTGTCAAAATGCATATGATGTAAGCAGCAGTTATTATGAAAAGGCATCTGATGGAAGTGCCAATAATATATTTTAGTGTTTGCCCACACAAAACTTTCTTCAGAACACCTTTGGTACACAGAAAACATTCTGTATGACATTGAAACCATCAGCAGCAATGCGCAGTAATCTTGCAAGTACTGAATGTCATGTTTGGTATTTAGAATGAAAACAAATCCCTGGGAGGAAGTAAAAAATAATAACATAATGATATTTAAATCCCCTTGGGGACCCCAGGAAGTGAAGCAGTGCTTGTTTCAAGTTGAACATCCCAACACATCTTCTGCATTTGAACTACGTGTATCTACTGCTATTGATTTTTCAGATGGGTGTTTTGTTTTTGTTAGATAAATTCTATAATGAAAGTATGAGAAATGGGAATAATGGTACCATCAATTTATCTACACTGCAACAACACGGAAATGGACGGAATTAAAGTTTGTTCAAATCAAGCCCTTCGATTAGTAATTGGGCTCCCTATTGGAACCAAATTTTAAATTGGTTCAATAGAGGATGAGGAATATTCTATAAAAATCTTCTCCCGAACCACCAATTAGGATTTTTTTATATCTGGTATACATGGTGCATCCTTAAAAAGATCAGATACAAGTTTTAAAATTCAAGTCCCTGGGTTAATATGTGGGCTCTCTAACTTGGTCCAGTATGAGGAATAATCTGTGAAAATCTGCTTCTAAAGATCCAATAGTCAGAATCCTGGTGGGGGTGGGAGTGGAGGTGGGAGGGGGTGCTTAGTTCAGGTTTGTTCAAGTTAAGTCCCTAAGTTGATATTTGGGCTCCCTGTTTTGCATTACTGGAATTCTGGGCATTATTTGTGTGGTAGCATCTCAGTACCAGAAAAAATCAGCTTTCTGGACAACTGAGTTTTGAATAGTTGCATGACTTCATTCCTTTGTAGTGTTTACCAGCCATAGATGCAAAATAAATGTTTCTTTAAACAACTATATCAGATGGGCTCCTCAATCCCTACGGGGCCTCTTGTTATTGAAGAGTGTTTACTTCATCCTGATCGGCTGTTTCAGTATGCCAATTATATTCATAGTTTAAACCCTTGGGGTCGAAGTGATGAATGTGATTGCTGCAGTGTGGGGGTGTGGTGGCTCAGTTGGTAGAGGTGCAGGCTGCAATCCGAGAGGTCCTCGGTTCGAATCCCACCTGCGGCAACCGCGTTGTGTCCTTGGGCAAGACACTTCACCCCGATTGCCTACATGGGGGCACGATGACGCTGTGTACTGAGGCGTACTGCACGTCGATGGTGCGCATGTCTTCAACCAATCTAACCCTGCCTCTGCTGCGGTGCAGAGTTCAGAGTTACGATGTTGGAGAGCTGACAGCTGCTCGTCGTTGCTCGGTGGTTCTCTCCGGCTTCCTCCACCCATAAAACTGTCATGGTCACGATTAGCGATTGTGCATAAGTATGTGACCTTAAACACCAATAAATAAATAAATAGATTGCTGCAGTGTGTCACTGAATTACTGTTGATGACTTCAGACTGTTTTTGGTGGGGGAGAAAAATTATCCCTGATGGGGGCGGGTGTGAGATTGGGATATCTCACCCTCGGAACAAGACATTTGGTCCAGACACTCGACAAGCCTCATGTCTGGCCCAAATATCTTGCCCTCGGGTGAGATTTCCCCATCTCACATCCTTACTCATCTGGGATAATAATAATCTCACTCCATGGTCTTAGGTGCTTTACACTGTATGTATTAGCTTGTTGTTTACAAAAAAAATGTTTATACAGTTGAATCCTCTTAATTGAATATCCATTTTGCCAGTGACAATGACTCAATTAACAGGAGTATACAATTAACAGGGATTTGGTCAGTTTCTTGTGTTCTGGAGGTAAACTGAGCATTTATTCTATTATATCTTGTTTGACAGAGCTCATAGAGCTCTGTCAAACAAGATATAATAGAGTAAATGCCTGTATTGGATGTAGTGGGGCCAAAAATGTTGATAAATTAGGGGAATTTGGTGTGTGTCACAGTAATTTTTTCGATATATTACAAAAATTTATATACAATTAACAGGAGTTTACTCTACAACCCATATGCAATTAACAGATCAAATTTGTACTGAAGGTATGGTAAATGGTTTTGTGTTTGACAATTATATTCAATTAACAGGGATAAACAAAAGATATCCAATTAAGTGGGCTCCACTGTATCAAATTGTTTTGTTACAATTTATTGGAGAGTGCCAACAGACACTCTCAAATAGATGATAATAAAACAATTATTTATGAAGAAAATCTTGCTTAACTGAGGTTTTCATCGCCAGTAGCATGGTATCTTTGATAAAAACACTCATGTTACAAATCACCTTTGAAAAGTAATGTTGATCTCTACCAGTTGAAAGTAAAATTTTTCACTGAAGATTCAGTTTTTCTTTTCTTTTAGGCAAAAGACGTAACAGTGCAGTTACTGTTTCTGGATGGTGAGGAAGCATTCATTAGATGGGATGACACTGACTCCTTGTATGGTGCAAGGCACTTAGCAAAAGTCTGGAATGGATTGCCCGATGAAAACTATCCTGGCAAAAGTAGATTAGACACCATTGTAAGTCTACAGTTATCTTTTATTTATTATATGCTAGCCTGTGAATTATTGAAAATTATCTAAAAAATATTTCTCAGTATCCATCGACTTGATGGATAACGAGGAATTTCACTCAGTAGCTTCCTAAATGATGTCACGCTTCAGCACATGATGTCACAATGAATGTCACCTTGAAGGAATGATCAGCTGATCTTTGTTATTGTTTTGAAACGTAGGTGTTTGCAGTCAAACTTGGCTGAATATTGCTCAGTAAAATGTCAGGTAGCATATAATAAAAATAAAATCTACACTATTTTACAGGGTTTGTACAGGTCCTTGGAGGTGCTTGAACGTGCTTGAATTAAAAGATCGAAATTCGAGGGCCTGGAAAGTGCTTGAAAATTGCTTCTCCAATAGTAAGTCCTGGAAAGTGCTTGAAAAAAAAAAACAGTGCGCGCCTCCTTAATCGTGCATTGGGTATTCCCAGTATAGCATTGTTATCAGAAGGTCCTGAAAAGGTCCTGGAAGATGCTTGGAAAAAGTCCTTGAAAGACCTAGAATTTTTTTTGCTCAAGGGTGTACGAACCCTGTTTTAGTGAATATTGGAAATTATCATGCGTTCGTGAAAAATAAAACTTTCAGGTCCACGCACATCAGATAATTGTCGGTATTCACTAAATATATATATATATATATTCATGTAGATATTCTCTAAATATTGCATGAAAAGGCATCTACATTTATCTCTATATAATGTCAGTGATAAATGTCAGTCATGGTGTTCACTCCTCCCATCGTTGACATGAAAGATGTTGTGCTGTGATTGTAGTTACAGGGTAGCAGTGTAGACATTGTCAAATATCAGACAAAAGCCTAGTGCAACAGTCCTGGTAATTCACCCTTGTTTCCTTGGCAAAAAAATAAATTGCTGTCGAAAACTAGTGCTTCTGTGGAAATTGCTGTGCAGCCTGTTCGATTGTGTAAAAATCATCAGGGGGCAGGGCATAGTCTCAATTGCCATGTATATGTATATATAGTATGCAGTGAAGTGAAAAGTTTCAAGTAACTTTAACACGTGAAAGTTGTTCGAGATACATGTGTATATAATCACAGTCAATGTGAACCATGTCAGTGTTGAGAAAAAATCTTGGAAGTAAGCAGGCGACTTGCTCCATATGTATAGTATGAGTGAAAATCAGATGCAGCATAACCACAAACTAAGTATCTCACTGCTTCTGTGTTGAAATCACCAGAATCAGACATCAGTTTCTGGAAAGCTCTGTAAGAGCTTTCCAGAATCTGATGTCAGATTCTGGTGTTATCAACATAGAAGAAGCAGAACACATAGTTCCTAGTGGTTATGCTGCAACTTGTACTGTAAATTGTAAGATTAGCAATACAGTGTAGCACAACCCACTTGGTAGGATGACTCCAGATAATGTCTTCATGAAAAAGTCACGTTTTGGCCATGATCATTAAACCATAACGGCTGCCTGAGCCCAAAACCCAAAAACCTTTAGCACAGACTACAGGTCGGGATTGTAACTTTGTAGGATGACTTAGTATAATGTCTAGATGAAGACGTCCCCTTTTGGTTACAATGGGTCAACCTTGATGGCTACACAGGCCGAAAACCAAAAAAACTTTAGCACAATCTGCAGGCTGAATTTATGAAGGGATTTCATTATAACTTGATAGGATGACTCATTTTGGAATAATTTCACTGTAACTTGGTAACTTTGGTTGACATACATTAAATGTGAGGGCCACATTCTTTAGAACAGTCTACACCTCAAATTATTTTTATTGAAAAAATGGCATACAGGGAACAGAAATTGACAAATTGACAGCAGAATGTGAATACATGGTCTTCTCATCGGAGATCACCTTCTTGCAACCTTGCCCAGTCTGCATCGAAACATTTACCCCGGGTGCATTCTGAAGGTCACTGCAAAGCTGGGTTGCTGTGGCAAAGTGTTTCCTATGGGCCTGAATGATCAAAAACCGGGCTTCAGCTGTAGATGTTGCCCTGTCTCTGCCACCTCCATCTTACTGGTGTGCCATACTGCTGAAATCTTGCCCAGGTGCTGGTGATCACCGTATGGTGCACACCAAGGGCTTCACCAACCTGATCATGGGTAGCCCCTTTCTCCACCATCCTTACAGCCCACCACATTTCTGCTTCAGACAAATGTCTTCTTACATTTGCATTTGCCATATTCAATCATTAAATCACAAGGGTTTGTGTTGAAATGAAGATTGAATGCCCTACACATGTCATGTACATGTAGATAATACACGAAAACATCATGAAAATCAAGGGGTACATGCTTTCCATGAACGTCACGAAAAGTCTGCCTGTCAAGAGAGCTAATGTAAACACTGGGGACCATCTCAAAACATTCTGCAATCATATCCACCAAAAATATCGCAAATATGTCACAAGCAAATTTCACAATGATGTGTCAAATATTTGGTGCTTAGCAAACTTTGAGTACTACATTATCTTTCATGTGAAGTTATTTATTCTGTAAAGATTTGACCTGTTACTATTTATGGGAGAGTGCATATAGTCTCTCCCCCATATGTTTTAACAAGGCAAGGCCATAAGAACAATTTTGATTGTTTTAACACACAAAAAATAGAAAAATGCTATGGGATAAATAAAATAAAAATATGCATATACAGAGGAGCCCATTTAATTGGATATCTCTTAACTGAATAACCCTGTTAATTGAATATAATTTCCCCCAACACAAAACCTTTACCATACCTCCAGTACAAATCTGATCTGTTAATTGAATATAGGTTATACAGTAAACTCCTGTTTATTGAATAAAAAATCTTGTAACCTGTCAAGAAATTACCCTGACTCTCCACAATTTTCCTTTGTTTATAGACCTATTTGGTCTCAGTACATCCAATATGGGCATTTAATCTATTATATCTTGTTTGACAGAGCTCATGGAGCTCTGTCAAACAAGATATAATAGAATAAATGCTAAGTTTATCCCTTGAATACAGGAAAGTGACACAATCCCTGTTAAATGAATACTCCTGTTAACTGAATACTTTTCATTGGCAAAGTGGCTATTCAATTAACAAGGTTCCACTGTAGTATCAGAATAAATTTTTTATCCTGCTTATTGCATTAATTGATTAATTTGCTCACCAAGGCTATGGGTAAAATAACTAATCTCACTTGTGTGATAAATTTTTTTTCACTTCAGCACATTTTATATTTATTTTATATTTTACCAAAAACCTGGAAATTTTTTTAAATTCTGCTACACTTTGACAAACTAAATCGGTGGCTTTGCAGTTGTTTTTTGGCAAGTCTTGGTGGCCTATATAGATTAAACCTGTATTTATTTCTGTCGTGAAGATGTGGCATGGTGTTAGTCGTTTTTAACATTTTGTTAACCCTTTACCTAATGAATCAGCCGCATCCATTTGCATAATATACAAATTCAGCAGCTGAAAAAAAAAATCCAATGCAGACAAGATCAGAATGAATTTTTTTTAATATCATTTATATAGAATTTTCAAAAAATGTCAACAAAACTGTATCATGTTACCCCCTCATTGGAACAAGCTCATCGATTTTGATAATGTCTGCATCCGGTAAAGGGTTAACTACTGGATGGTCTGTAACAGATAACAGATTCCTAATTCATTTTATCTTTTTTCTTTCTGACATTGTAGACAGCCTTTGTCTTACTTGATTTAATTGGAACATCCGACACCATTTTTAAGAATTTCTTTCATGAGACATCGTCAATGTATGAGAGATTAGCAAAAATAGGTAAGTTCCTATACAAGGAATATTTTTTAAGACAATAACTATCATCAGATATTTGTCTGATCATGACATGAATTTAGTTTAAACAATATTTATTTGAAAAATTATTTTAGGAGTCACAAAGTAGATTCTCTGTTTCTCAGGCCATTTTTTGTAAAATTGCATGCGTGCAGGCGTTTTTTTATTTTATTTTTTATTTTTGTAATTATTTCTTTGCCATTAAAAAGTTCATGTTCTTGGTTTGTTTTATGCTTTAGGCCCTATAATGTACAGAATAGCATGAGTGGTGGTGTATTATGTCCCTTGAGTGCAAGAAGGCTTTGCAATGCTAAAGCATTGCAAAGCCTTCTTGCACTCAAGGGACAATAACTTGGGTAAAATATCAGACATAATCCATTTGATTTTGATTTTTTCAAGTTTTGAAAAGGTTATAAAAATAGAGCATGCAGCAGCTAAAAGGATCATGCAGGGAGGGCCTGAGAAACAGATTTTTAATTTTTTTAGGCCTTATATGTATCTAAATACATGTCACAACAAAGAAAAATAAAAATTAACAAATTAAGATACAGCGCTATACAATATAACAAATATGATGATTCACAGGTTGCTGAGGAAAGGAGGGTTTCGACAGTAAGCTTATAGCGTATGTTAGTCATCTTCCTAACAGGACATGAATTTGCTTCATATTCATACGTATGGTTTCAGACAATAAGACAAAACACATTGAAATTAGCTCTGACAATAGATAATATCATGGTAAAAGCCAAGGCAGTCTGGTTGGGGACTTATATCACTCATACAGTCAGTCACCAGGGTTCCTGCATGGCCTTGAATATGATTAAGGGTCATTCAAGGCCTGGAAAATGTGCCAGGAGGCCTTGAATATTCACGGAATAAAAATATTGACAAAGCCCATAATCATAACTATATAGTCTTATATGCCAGAGTTTGTGAAGGCATAATTCCTCCTCCAACTTTCCTTGACGGGAAGTGGGAGGATGAGCTAATGACTGGAGGTTCTTCGTCGAAGAAAAGGCAGGGCCTTGAAAATCCTTGAATTTGGCTGTTGTAGGGCCTTGAAAAATGCTGAAATATATTAAGAAACGGCCTTGATTAGCAGGAACCCTTGTAGTACTTGATTTGGGCTGTTGTGGACCCAGTGTAAGCAAGTTCGGAGTACCAGTTCTGTACATGTTAGTTAACCCTTTACCTAATGTAGCAGCCAAAAATAGCCAGAAAATTAAGGCCTCCACAAAGTAGATCTTATGTTTCTCAGGTGGGCGTTTTTTTTATTTTATTTGATACTTTTGAAATTATTTTCTTGTCATCAAAAGTTCATGTTCTTATTTTATGCTTTAGGCCTCATAATCTACAGAAGAGCATGGGTGGTGGTGTAATTCGTCTGTTCGGTGCAAGAAGGCTTTGCAATGTTAAAGCACTAATATTTATCAATTTTATTAACTTGGATAAAATATCAGACATAAACCATTCAGTATTTATCAGTTTTATTAACTTAGATAAAATAGCAGATGCAAACCATTTAATATTTATTTTTTTACGTTAGCACTGGTTATAAAAAGAGAGCATGCAGCAGCTAAAAGGACCACGTTGGAGAGCCTGAGAAACAGACTTAACTTTTTTAGGCCTAACCAGCATAAGCCTATCACACCCTAAAATATCTCGGATGTTCTCAATAAAACCATACCAATATGGATATCATTAGAACCAGCTGGTTCGAGCTAGTTCTAATGATATCCATTTTTGTATTGTTTTACTGAAAAATTGTGAAATTTGTTTTCGAAAAATGTGAAATTTAATTAATTTGTTAAAAATTCTGTGTTTGGTAAAGGCTTAAATAAGACACTGTGTCACAACTACAACATGTATGTTTGATATATCCAAAAATAAATGTCAAAGAAATCTTAAATGTTTCAACTAGAATGCTAAATGACAAATACTGGACCTACTTCATCAAAGCATGCCTTCAATCAAGGTATGACCTGATGAGTTAGTTAGAATATTTGATCATTAGGGACTTAAGGCCTAAAAGAGTTAAAATCTGTCAGGCCTTTCCACATTGTCTTTTTGGCTGCCGCATGCTCTCTTTTTTTTAACAATGCAAACTTAAGAAAATAAAAATTAAATGGTTTGTGTCGCATATTTTACCCAAGTTAATAAAATTGATAAATTTGTCACTTGCGTGAAACAAGGCTTTGTAATGCATTTGCATTGCAAAGCCTTCTTGCACTCAAGGGACAAAATGCACCACCACCCATGCTGTTCTGTAGATTATGTGGCCGGAAACATAAAACAAACCAAGAACATGAACTTTTGATGCAAAGAAATAATTACACAAATAAAATAAAAAATCGGCCACCCACATGCAATTTTATAAAAAATGACCCGAGAAACAGATCTACTTTGTGGGGCCGAAGCCATTATTGTTGGGATGAATCTGGTTTACACCACCTGAATCAATCATTTTTGTGATGCCCCCTGGTTGCCTTGGCTAATTTCTAGGTCTGGTCCAAATCACACATCACCAAACAAGAGACCTCTTTAAGCTCTCAAGTCACCATTCAAATTCTTAACCCCTAAAGGCCTATTTCTGACTTTTACGACCTCAGAACAGGTGCCCTTAACATGCTATCATGAGGAGGTCCTGTTGAAAACAGACAAATTACTAGGTAAGCAGTGGTTTCTAGTCAAGTCTTGACTGCCTGTTAAGGCAACCAAGACTTGACTAGAAATCACTGCTAAGCCACTGATGTATAGTGGCAGTGGGCTGGTGGGAATTTAGGACACTTGTCCAGGCCCTTAAGGGTTAACCTAGTGTTGAAATGATTAGTTGACAAGTCATTGTCGATGCTGATATAGGCCAAAGTCGACTCTGGGTTTCCATGTCGACTAGTCGGAATATGTACTATTTCCTATGAAAACATTACAAAGTTTACAACATTCTGATGCAAGGTCTATGAATATAAGTTATAGAGTAAACTCCTGTTAATTGAATAAAACATCTTGTAATCTGTCATGAAATTACCCTGACTCTCCCCAGTTTTTCTTTGTTTATAAACATATTTGGCCTCAGTACAACCAATACTGCCTTAATACTGTTAACGGTGTAGTTATTTAAACTTGTCTCCATACAGTACTCGATTCATATATATGCCTATGTATGTCACCCAAGAACTGGCATCAATAAAGTGTAAAAGTGGAGAAAAAATGCTCAACTGCAGAGGTACATGTATTGCTGTGTAAATCTTGGTGGCAGAAAGTGGGGTGCCCACTACCCTACCACGACTCAACTTTTGGGTGTCTACTTATCGACTCCAGCATCCCAGAGTCATTATACCCCCTGCAAACAAAGTTTGGGGGGTTATATAGGAATCACCCTGTCCGTCCGTCTGTCCGTCTGTCTGTCTGTCCATCTGTCTGTCTGTCCGTCTGTCCATCCTTGTAAGCGCAACTCCTCCCAAACCCTTTGAAGAATTTTCATGAAACTTTACACAATGGAAGAACTCCATATGAAGATGTGCATGAAGCAATATAATTCTGTTTGGACATTTCCAAGGGGAGATAATCTAACTTATACCGTCTGTCCATCCTTGTAAGCGTAACTCCTCCTAAACCGTTTGAAGAATTTTCATGAAACTTTACACAATGGAAGAACTCCATATGAAGATGTGCATTAAGCAATATAATTCCGTTCGGACATTTCCAAGGGGAGATAATCTAACTTATACCGTCTGTCCATGTTTGTAAGCGCAACTCCTCCTAAACCGTTTGAAGAATTTTCATGAAACTTTACACAATGGAAGAACTCCATATGAAGATGTGCATGAAGCAATATAATTCCGTTTGGACATTTCCAAGGGGAGATAATCTAACTTATACCGTCTGTCCATCTTTGTAAGCGCAACTCCTCCTAAACCGTTTGAAGAATTTTCATGAAACTTTACACAATGGAAGAACTCCATATAAAGATGTGCATGAAGCAATATAATTCCATTCGGACATTTCCAAGGGGAGATAATCTAACTTATACCGTCTGTCCATCCTTGTAAGCACAACTCCTCCTAAACCGTTTGAAGAATTTTCATGAAACTTTACACAATGGAAGAACTCCATATGAAGATGTGCATGAAGCAATATAATTCCGTTCTGACATTTCCAAGGGGAGATAATCTAACTTATACATTTCAGGCGTGGGGGGCGGGGGGGGGGGGGGGGGGGGTATCACTTTGTGAGTTTGCTCACAGTACCTCTAGTTATTATTTATGTATTGGTGTTTAAGGTCACATACTTATGCACAATGGCTAATCTTGACTGTGACAGTTTTACAGGTGGAGGAAGCCGGAGTACCCAGAGAAAATCACCGAGCATCGATGAGCAACTGCCAGCTCCTCAACATTCTAACTCTGTTCAAGCTCCATTCAAGCAGGGTTACAGCAGTTGAAGACATGTGCACCATCGACATGCACTACGCCTTAGTACACAACGTCATCATGCCCCCATGTAGGCAACCGGAATAAAGTGCCTTGCCCAAGGACACAACGCAGGTCATCCCGGACAGGGATCGAACTCGGGACCCCTAGCATAGAAGTACAACAGTCTACCACTGAGCCACCACGCTCCCTCCCAGAGTCATTTCAACACTGTTTAAACAAATCCAAAGCTGCCATGGCCTGGAACCAGTCTTGCCCTTAATTAGTATATCACCTATTTTTAGATTCAGTTGGATGAAATATTTCTGTTGCAAAAGTGAACCTGAATGGTTCACCTTCTTGACCGACTGAAATATTTCATCGGTCTATCTAAAAATACGATAAACATTAATTTTTTTGAATCAGTGCTAGGGCTGTCATGATTAATTGATTAATCGATTGTCGATTGGTCATGCTGAAATCGATTAGTATTTTTCGTTGTCGAAGAATCAGTAAATTTTACCCTGTTTTAGATGTTTAATAATTAAAATAAAATTTGATGAAAAAACTATTGTTTCTAAAGGTAAAAGGTCAAGAATGTTTCTAAAGGTAAACCTCAAGAAGCGATTAGAAGCATTTGTCTTTTAGGTACATTCAAAGCTTTGATGTTATGAACTTTTGAACCGTCAGTGCAGGGTCCAGCCTAGGGGGGAATTTTAGGGAGACTTCAAGTCTCCCTCCAGAAAAAATAGGGAGACTGCAAAATCATGTAGGGAGACTTCATAGGCAAGTGGGGAAAATTAAGAATATTCATGTACCACCCCCACTGCCCCTTCATACTTTCAATTTGTGGCCCTCCATTAACGTCCAAATAATCCAGGTCCAGTTGTCTATGATGCATCTGTGCCAGGTTAAAAAATCACAAAGTAATTATTGACTGAAAATCACCCACTGCTACCCTCTCCTTCATGACCCCTCCCCTCTTCTTCGTGCCAATCCCCCAGCACCCTCCTGTGGTTGCCTTTCACCAAAGTCTACTAAGGTAATAATTTCCTAAGTCTGAAAGTGTGAACAGAACCAGATGTAAGAAGGTTGCATGGGAGGTACTTTGTTAGTTAATAAACAAAATACATTCTGGCGTCGAGTATTTTGTAAAAGAAATGTCATTCCGCATCATTTGTATGGAATTCCGGTGTCATTCCGCGTCATTTCGTGTCATTCTGGTGTTTAGGAGGACCCTTTTTCAAGATCGGCCACATGCACACCTGTGTCCTGTACAAAGCTTTTCTTGTCATCACTAAAGCTTTTTTTCATGTGTTTCAATTCCATTCGTGTTTTTCTGGGAATAGACAGCCCAACAGTTAACAGTCGTCAGCAAAACGAAATGAAAATACTGTGTTATAAAATACGTCCATTGTGTATACATTTTCGGCATCCTAAGCGACGTAACCTACTTTCAAACTGGGTTATTTTGTTGAGTCGCGTAAGTCATCTATTTTCGTTTCGGCACTTGAAGCTCCGACTGAAAACGCAAAAAATAGAAATAAAAAAATCCGCCAAAAGCAACAATGGACAATTGATTGTCGTGTGATTTCAAATAAATGGATGTTTATTTGACGAATTAAAATGCCCATTTATCACACTCGAGCACATTCGATTTTTGAAAATAATCGTTTTCATGTAAACCTCGCATCACTCAGTTCAGCCTTTCCTCATTTTGGCCAATTTTCAAAGGGCGACTTGTAATCGCCCCGACTATTTTTCTAGGTGACTTTGGACTTAGAAGGGTGACATAATCACCCTAGTCGCCCTCACGGCTGGTCCCTGCGTCTGTGTAATAACCAAGCCTGGTCGGCAGTTGCGAACTTGCGAAGTTCACAACTGACAACCGGTCTTGATTGTTACACTGACGGTTCAAAAGTATGATTAATCAATTATTTGCAACGATTAATCTATTCAAAAATCGTGAGAGCCCTAATCAATGCAATTTTTTTTTTCTTAGGACTACATTTGTCAGAATTTTTGATGACTTTACCATTACTGTAAGAATTGTTTTGACTGGGAGCATGGTGGCTTAGTGGTTATGGCATTGGACTTCAAACAGAAAGAAAGGTCCATGCTTCGATATGCACCAGGGTAACAGCATTTTGTCTCTGGGCAAGGCACTTAATCCTGATTACTATGTGGGGTCACGGTGGCACTGTGTACTAAGGCACACTGCACATTGATAGTGCACTTTTCAGGACTTGAAATTCATTCACACATCAGAATTGATTCTCGCAAATAAAATAATGTGAATAAGAGTATTCTTATATTCTGAATTATTTACCCCTTCAAATTACATGAAAAGCAGACGACACTTGCAAACAAAATTCTTGAATAACTAGTTTTTAGCTCAACTTTGACGAAGTCAAATTTGAGCTATTGTCATGGCCCGTCGTCCGTCTGTCCGTCCGTCTGTCCGTCTGTCCGTCTGTCCGTACGTCAACAATTGGCTATGGCTCGGGCTAGAGGTCGTATTTATGAACCGATCTTTACGAAACTTCATGTGTACCTTTGTTATGACCCTGGGATGGGAACGAGTGTTTTTAGGTGTGGTCCGAAATTCAAGATGGCTGCCAGCAGCCATTTTGTACCGATGATGCAAAAATCAGTTTTTTGTACAGAACTTCTGTATGAAAGTTCTGATTTGAATAAAGTTTTGTATAAATGTTTAGTACCATGGGATACATCACATATAATACGGGTTTTTTTCTCGTGCGTAAATTATGCAAATTAGACTGACTTTGATTTATTTAGTGTTACTTTCAGAGCTGTAAGTGCCAAGCTGCTATGGCTCGGGCTAGAGGCCGTATTTATGAACCAATCTTTACGAAACTTCTTGGGTACCTTTGTTATGACCCTGGGACGGGAACGAGTGTTTTTGGGTGTGGTCCGAAATTCAAGATGGCTGCCAGTGGCCATTTTGTACCGATGATGCAAAAATCAGTTTTTTGTACAGAACTTCTGTATGAAAGTTCTGATTTGAATAAAGTTTTGTATAAATGTATAGTACAATGGGATACATCACATATAATACGGGTTTTTTTCTCGTGCGTAAATTATGCAAATTAGACTAACTTTGATTTATTTAGTGTTACTTTCAGAGCTGTAAGTGCCAAGCTGCTATGGCTCGGGCTAGAGGCCGTATTTATGAACCAATCTTTACGAAATTCCTTGGGTACCTTTGTTATGACCGTGGGACGAGAACGAGTGTTTTTGGGTGCAGTCCCAAATTCCAGATGGCTGCCAGCAGCCATTTTGTACCGACGATGCCGAAATCTGTTTTTTGTACAGAACTTCCATATGAAAGCTCTGATTTGAATAATTTTTTGTATGAATGTTTAGTACCATGGGATACATTACATATATTACAGGTTTTTTTCTTGTGCGTAAATTATGCAAATTAGGCTAACTTTGATTTATTTAGTGTTACTTTCAGCACTGTGAGTGCAAATCCCAATACGGCTCGGGCTAGAGGCCGTATTTATGAACCGATCTTCACGAAACTTCTTGGGTACCTTTGTTATCACTGTGGGACGAGAAGGAGTGTTTTGGGGTCCAGTCTGAAATTCAAGATGGCCGCTAGCAGCCATTTTGTTCAAAATTAAGTGCAATCAGATTTTTGCGCAGAACTTCCAAATGAAAGATCTGATTTGAATAAATTTTTGTATGAATGTTTAGTACCATGGGATACATTACATATAATACAGAGTTTTTCTCGTGAATAAATTATGCAAATGAGGGGTCCGGGTGGGACTTTGAAAATTTTGGACCAAAATCTGGAAATTATTTTTTTGTGTTTTGATGCATTTTGGTCAATTTTAAGAAGAAGAAGAAAAAATTTTAGTCTGAAAATATTTTGTTTGGGACTGAAAATTTCCACACAAAAATAATAATCTACAATGATTGGTCTTAATCTGTAGTCCATTACAGTCACCTTGTAATTCTTTTATTATTGTTGACTGGGCCAAAACAAATACTAATTCCTGTCATATTCATTATTCAGTTGTCTTGGTCACAGCAAGTACTAATTCCTGTCATATCCAAGTTGAGCTACAGAGTCATTGACTCTTTCATTTTCATTTTTTGTCTCAAAAACATAGGTTATGACCCCTCACTGGAATGAGCTCGTTGCAAAGAGGGGTCATAACCTATGTTTTTGAGACAAAAAAATGAAAAAATTATGAAAATTAATCGGCGATTTTTGTGAATATCACCGGCCGGTTTTGGCCGTTACGTTAGGTAAAGGATTAAAAGACTAAAAAAGTGATTCTCACGGCATGACCTCGTCAGAATAACCTATTTTTGTGAATTGGGTCAGATTTTAAGACCTACTTGTCTTCAACCAATGCTTACCCTGCTTGTGCAGAGTTAGTACGTTGGGTAGTTTGACAGTTGCTTGCCACTGCCCTGTGGTTCTCTCCAGATACTCTGGCTTCCTCCTCCCGTAAAACTACCCAACACGAGGTGACCGTGGCTGTCAAAAAAGTCATTAACTGGTAGTGTGCTAAATTATTGTTGGTCGTCAAAATCTATTCACATATCTTTGCCTAGTTACAATTTATGAGAGAGTGCCCAAACGGCACCCTCCCATAAATTGTAACCAGGTAAATCCTTACAGGTTTAATAATGACACTTCAAAGACAATATGAAGCACATCCACAGAATATGAAGCTTCTAAGTTGGAGTACCTGTACTTCAGAATAAAGCCTAAATATAGCCTCCATCACTCTACCAGTTAAACCCCAATAATAAAAAAAGAAAGAATTGTTTGTTTCCTAAATTTTATAAATGAAGACTCACCACAGATTAGTTTTTAGATTATGCCACATACTTCCACTAATTGTGTTAACCCTTTACCAAACGTAATGGTCAAAACCTGCCAGATCTATTCGCCAATTAATTTTCATTATTTTTTCATTTTTTTGTCTCAAAAACGTAGGTTATGACCCCTCTTTGAAATGAGGGGTCATAACCTATGTTTTTGAGACTAAAAATGAGTTATTTATTGCAAGTGTCATCTTCTTTTCCTGTTGGGTAAAGGGTTAATATCTAATTATGTTCTCAAGGCGAATTCACTACTTAATTATTGGAATTTTTGTACCTGGAGTGTGAAAGATATCTGTTTTTATTATATGCTAGCCTGTGAGTTGTCACAAATTTTCTAAAAGATATTTCTCCATATCCATTGACTCCTAAATGACGTCATGCTTCGGCACATAATATCGCCTTGAAGGAATGATCAGCAGAGCTTTGTTATTTTCATGAAACTGTTTGCAGTCATATTGGGCTGAATATTGCGCATTGGAATGTCACATAGTGTGGAATTAAAAAAAGAAAATCTATGCTATATTAGTGAATATCGGGAATTATCTCATGAGTGTGGACCTGAATGTTTTATTTTTTCATGAGCACCTCGCTAAAATAGTGTAGATATCCTCTATATTTTTGTGAATAAAAAAAAGTACATCACATTTCATCAATTTTAGTCTGTGTGCAAACTGTGGGTAAACAAACGGCCCATAACAGCATCAAATTTTCTTTAGAATTTGACTGGTAACCTGAGAGATTGATACCACCTGTGGCAGTTTTATACATATATATATATATATATTAATACATGCTCTAATGCTTTTAGTTACTGTTGAATGTGGATAATCATGGTCACGATTAGCCATTGTGCATAAGTATGTGACCTTAAACACCAATAAATAAATAAATAAATGTGGATAATTCTGCTATAACCTGTCGGTTGGCTTGACAGCAGTTACAAATTACATGAGAAATGCTTGAATGAATCAGTTAACCCTACAGTTAAAACTATAAGTCCTGTCACGAATTGTGTGCTTATCTAGGCTTAATTGCGCGTAGGAATTGCACGCAATTGCCATATCGAATGGCATCCAAAACAAGACAGGTTCTCCTGGTTACTCATAGCAAACACAGGCAATATTTTTATACTGAACCAATGACCCAGACTTAGCTGGTGCTAACTCTTAATTATTTAGGGCCAAACGCAAATTTTACCCCAAAATCCCCCAAAATTTGCATTAAAAACCGAAAATTACATGTCCTATATGGTCCTCCATACTTTTACTCCACTGCGCATGCGCAGTGTCAAGGAGATATCAAAATTGCCGCCAAAAATCATCCTTTGTTTGGCCCTGAAATCAGTAACACTTCACTGATATTTGTGCTTGTAAATCTCAGTTTAAATGATGCCAGACTCATAATTATGAGAGAAATGGTGGATATGAAGAGGAAATATTAGGAGGAGAGGAAAAACGGTGGATTCAAATGTTCAGGGCTGTAACTTATAATTATTTTACAAAATTATTTCATGTTGCCTATTTTCGAGGCATGGCCCTGTTGTTGTCATTCTTGCTATGAATGTTCCATTGTTTGATCAGTGTTTCCACTCTCCCTTTCCTTTATTCCCCCCTACCTATTCTCCCATGCTTTTGGCTTATTTTTTGTAATGTTTATTACTAAAATTTCTTGGGAGTTTTGGCTTGGAAACAGAATTATTTTCTGTTTTTTCCCCATGTTTACTTCCTCTCCCTAGGGTGTTTAGGCGTTTTGGTCTGCATCTACCATCTGATGCTCTGCAGTTTCTTCTTGGGAAGTCTCTGTTTTGCATCAGATAGTGTTTAAATTGGATACTGATTTCGGGCCATGTTTACCAGTGCCTGGAGTCATGTTTCTGGTTTGTTTACATTTTTTGTTTACGTTGACAATGGTTACTTCTGATAGTGATTACTTGTCTTCTACTTATTTTAGTTCATAGCAAGATACATTAATATTGTCCGTATGTGTTACATTAATTTTTCTAAATGATTTAAAATTTTTGTCCATACTTAGGCTTTTTTGGGATCCATTTGGGCAAAGGGTTCCCATTGGGAACTTGGGCTCTTCTGAAAAAAAAAACAATTTTCAAAAAATGTTTTCTTTTTGAATAATTTTTTCGCAATGTTATAATGGATTATTTTATTATGTATCTTTGTTTTCAAGGTTTAGTGTGAGTACTATGACTTTACTTTTTTCACTAGGAAAAATTATTGTTCAAGTTGTAATGGGAGGAAATCTTCCTCTGATTCTCATGATTTCTGTATTAATTGTAGTCAATGTACTCACACTAACCCTTGTTCAATGTGTATCATTTTGGATGACTAACGTTGGAGGCGTGTGTCACAGTAGGTTGTTAGCGGGAAGAGGACCATGCCGGTCCTCTCTCCACAGGGTCACTCTAGTTTTTCACTATCTTTTTCAGAGGAACAAGAACAGGGTGATGTTTCGTGATGTCGTCCAAGAGTGTGCTTCCGTCGTCACAATCAAATGAAGAGCTAGCGGCTAAAGTGCTCATGGATATACGGCAATTGCCTAAGAGGCCCCAAGTAGGGTCGACGACGTTGACGTCTATGTCCGCTAAGTCGCCCGGTGTCGCGTCCGTTCACCGAATGGGTCAGCACCCGGGTTCGTCATTTGCGGTCCAGGAAGGAATTTTGGGTGTTGCGAGCACTATAAACATACCATGTGCACACCCAGTGATGATGAAACAGAGGATAGTACGGAGGAAGCCTGTTAGTCCGGTTCCTAGCTCATCCAGGTCCATCTGGACCGCGAGCGAGAGAGGCCCCCTCTCTCTTACATCAACATCTGCGCCGCGATGTTGTTGTATGTTCGTTTGATAGTCGGAGCATACGTACACTCCTCCTGCTCGGGACGCTCCGTCGCATAGACAGTCCGACGTGGCTGTTATATTGGCTTCCTCATCCTCACGTCAACACACATGACCGCACCTTTGCTTTGTGACCACAGATTTCCGGAGGACGTTCGCATATGATATAAGGAAGGAAGGAACATCCCGGGAGTTCCTGCTTCGCCGATCAGGGATTCCATGTCAACCAGGTCATTCCATACGCTTGCCAAGGACACGAGGCCTTTCCAGTTGGGACGTTCGCATATTATATAAATGCAGGAATGAACGTCCCTGGAGTTTCCAGCGGCTATTTACGTAAGACCGTGGCTCCACAGGTCCTTTGACGATCAAGAACAGAGTAATGTTTCTGTGATGTCTTCGAAAGTGTGCTTCCGTCATCACAGTCAATTGAAGAGCTAGCGGCAAGAGTGATCATGCAGATACGTCAATTGCCTAAGAGGTTCCAAGTAGGATCGACGGCTTTGGCGTCCGCTAGCTCGCCCGGTGTAGCGACCATTCAACGAATGGCTCTGCACCCGGGTTAGTCCGTTAAGGTCCAGGAGGAGATTTGGGTGTTGCGAGCACTATAAATACAACGTGCATGCCCAGTGACGACGGATACGAGGATGGTACGGAGGAAGCCTATTTGTCCGTTTCCTAGCTCGTCCAGCTCTGCACGGGCTGCGAGCGAGAGAGGTCCTTCTCTCGTACTACAACATCTGGGTACAGATGTTGTGGTACAGAATGTTCCTCAGTCGGGGCATACGTCCACCGCTCGGGATGCTCCGTGTTATTGACAGTCCGGCGAGACTGCTTTATTGGCTTCCTCATCCTCACAGCAGTGCACACGACCGCACCTTGGCTTCGTGACCACTGATATCCAGCCAATCTCGCCGACCAGGAATTCACGGCGACCAGGTAACACCATCCGGTAGCCAAGGATACGAGGCCTTCATACTCCGGACGTTCGCATTAAAAGTATGCAGGAGTCAGCGTCTTAGGAGCTTCCAGTGGCTAAATATTGAAAGACCGCAGCTCTACAGGCCTCCGTTACGGATGTGCTATCGCAGTTAGCACAAATTATCGCAGTATCCCAGCAACCGACAGAAACTCTGTCAGATCAGAAATTATCCGTAGAAGCAGGGTCGGTATGTTCCACTGCAGGTGCAGACACGGACGACCAAGAATTTCAAGTGGTCCAACTGGATGGCGAAAGGGATATGGAATAGTTGAATTTTCCCTTTCGGAACAACATAATTGCCGTGGAGTTCATCCGGATTTATTTTTCTGACGTTGTTCCTCCGGACCAAAATGCTGCGTTGTCAAATAAGAGACTGATAGCGCCACTGGACACAGATTTCTTTAATCGGTTCAGGGACATCATCCCTCAGTTTCCGTCACAGTCCAGAAATGTCTCGGAGACATTTGAACTATTATATGACGCTATATATAAACTTGCTACCAATAGGGCAAGTCCGGTTTCTTATCGGCAAGTGCTCTTCATCTGCCTTTCATCAATTCATGGAATAATTCGAAATGGCAGGACAGGGCATTCCGAGAGTTCCTCTGCGTCTAGACGACCAGGCCGAAGTCCTAGAATTGTCTATACGGTCGTCCATGTCAATTCCAACCATGATGTTGGTAACGTCAATATCGTCTAATACGGCTAACTAAGATGCATTATTGTACGCAGTTCACCTTACCAGAGTGTTATCATTACGTATCAAAGGAAAGAATTCTAGGGTGAACGATCCTCCTTAAGAGTTCTTTCTAGGGCCATAGCATTCTCCACGTATAACTCCGCCCTTTCAGTGGCAATTTTGAGTTGGTTACACGTGATGTGGCCCTGGCTACATCCACACGCGTGGATAGTAAGGTGTATAACTCTCTGAGTCGCTCCGGTCTCCGGAGAGCTTCTCTTCGACGGCAAGCTTTCCGCAATCTATGTTCAGATAATTAAGAAAGCTTTAGACTTTCTGCAATTCAAATCCGCTTCTATAAGTCGGAGTCAGCAGAGAAGAGTAGGACAGGCACTTCTCGGGCGAATACATGCAAGGGAACTTCCTATAGAGGTTCCTGTGTGTCCTCTAGGTTTTACACTAGAGACTGTCAAGGTAACGACTCAGGTAGGGGCCGTAATTCTGGCCGAAACAACCGGTCAGACGTCCCTAGATCAACAGGGCGAGGTGCGGGCCATGGAAGACGTTTCTTCTTCCGCAAGCCTCACAGATCCAAGAGGTGATGGTTTAAACCTCTGTCGCATTCCAGTGGGCGGAAGACTGTTGAGTTTCTGAATCAATTTGGATTTTATTACGGAAGACCCTTCGGTTTGAGGAGTTATATCGGAAGGACTGAACTGTCCTTCAAAGGAGAATCTCCGTTAACTCGAAGTCCAAGATGGACTCAGCTTCTGACAAATCGGCAGAAAGGAGCCTCATTTCTATCAGAAGTCCAGTCTCTTTTAGTGATGAATGCGATAGAGGTCGTAGTAAACCAGGAATCTCCAGGTTTCTACAGCCATCTTTTTCTGGTTCCGAAACCAGACGGCTCGTTCCGTCCAGTCATAGTTCTGAGCTGGATAAACAAGCTGATTGTGGCTTCAAATTCTTTATAGAGACCATTCGATCGGTCAGAGCGAGCATTCGAGTGAACGACTGTGCTGCGAGCATAGATCTCAAGGATGTGTACTTTCACGTCAGGGTACATCAGGCGTTCAGAAAGTATCTTCGCTTCATCGTCCTGGGAGTCGAATATCAGTTCCGAGCGATGTGCTTCGGTCTGAATCTAGTTCCCTGGTCTTTCACTCGAATAATGAACTCGGTATTGATGCATTTTCGAGCTCATTTGTTTGCGGTAACGTCGACCTACCTGGACTATATTCTTCAGAGGTACGGCAATGAGTTACCGCTTCAGAACGATGTGTAGAATCCGCTTCTTTTGCTCCGACTTCTCGGTTTCATAGTAAACGTAGAGAAGTCGGATCTGATGCCGTCCAAGTCGTTCACCCACCTGGGGATGAGCTTCAAGACGCACAATCTCGTTCGTCTGCCGTTAATCTGAGCGAAGTTAGTCAGTTGTTACGCTAGCTATTGTCTTCTCTCAAACAGGGTTTCAGTGAGAGAATTCATGTGATGGATAGGTTTATGCCGAGCGGCCGCGGATCTCATTCCAATGGGGCGGCTACGCACTCGTCCACTCCAAATCCTTCTGACTCAGATTTGGAGGGTGGAGATTCTTTCGCTCGATACGGACATCCTCTTGTCAAATCTAGTGAAACAAGAGATTCAGACTTCGGCAGACATTCAGTGGTTAACTCAGGAAGTTCCACTGCAATTGCTGGATCCGAGTTTTACAGTTATGATAGATGCCAGTCATTTGGTTGGGACGCAACATTGAGCGCAACGAATTGAAGTGCCAGGGTCTTTGGGATCCTCAGTTCCTTATCAAGCACATTAACATCAAGCATTGATGTCAATTTGACTTGCGCTACGTCATTGGATGGACGTTTTTCAGAATGCATGTGTAAATTCTATCCGAAAATACGACGGTGGTAGCCTATATTTGGAATCAGGGAGGCACTCATTCCATTCCGTTGTTTAAGCTAACAAAGAATCCTTCTGTTTGTTCTAGAACATTAGATTCTTCTATCGGTCTGTCATATTCCGGGTTGTCTGAACGTATAAAGGACTCCCTTTCACGGAGGGGTCGCTTGTTGCCGACAGAATGGATTCTCAACAAACGAGTATTCAATCAGATTTGCTACCAATGGGAGCAGCCAGGATAGTCTTTTTGCGATGCATCTCAACAATTAGCTGCAGATGTATGTGTCACCATGTCTGGATCCTCGAGCGTTTGTAGTAGACGTTCTATCGATCTTGTGAGACGGAATGAGAGGATATGTGTATCCTCAGCGCCGGTGATTCAGCAGACGTTGCTCAAGATAAATCAATCTCATTGCAATTCTGTGGTAGCATCTCTGTCCCCACAGAGACCGTGGATTATTCTTCTCAGGTATCTGTTGTGGGACATGCTGTGGAAGCTTATTCCACATTTTGGTTCCTTCTATTGCTAGATGGATTCAATTAACTATCCGTACTGCTGATCTATATTATCTTCAACTCAGCAGTCTGTGCTTAGATTTCATCTCCTGAAGTAAGGACTCTATCTACTTCTTGCTAATAGTGTTGTTATTACTGATCTAATGAAGGCTGCATATTGTTTTCAGCCTTCCACTTTCACGAATTTTTTATATTAAGAAATATTGAGTCCATTTCTGGAAGATCTGCATTGTTTAGGTCCGTTATCTGTTGCTCAGTATGTCATCCACTAAACAGTTGCAACTAAGGTTATGCAGGTTTTCTGTTCCGGCAGGGACTCTGTCCTGCTGCCCTCTTTGCTCTGGGGTATTTGACCCAGGACAAGGGAAAGGGGGGGGGGGGGGCGGGTGTTCCCTTAGGTCACCTGCTTTATAGTGTAAAGCAAGGGAATACCTCCTCTGGAGTCAGTAATTCTGAGTCGGCACCGGAATAGTTTTATAGTGTTAAGCTAATGTTTACTCATCCATGTAATATTTTTTAAAGTGTAGCTTGGTGTGAAACATTTGTATATGTCTCGTTTCACACGGGCTTTAATATACAATCTTCGGACCCTGTTAATGAGTATAAGAGTCTCATTTCTTTGGACTTCTTTTTTTTTTATTGGCTTTTCTTTAAAAATAATTAGCATAACGTGTTATACTGGATGTTAATAGAGATCACTGAGGTTATTGTGCTCAATTATAGAATGGTGTTGTGTCTTTCTTTTTGATACAAATAAGAAAGATACATGTAAAGCCTATTTCTCATTTTCTCCTCTAGGGGATAATTTGGTTATATGTAGTTGATTGGCTTTTCCTTTATGTCCTAGGCCCTCCAACCTTTTTACTGTTCAGCTAAGTCTGGGTCATTGGTACAGTATAAAAATGTTAAAAAATTTATAGTAATTTATATATTTTTTATACTTACCAATGACCCAGACGGGGATGGCCCTCCCATGAGTTGGGAACTCATACCTCCCCACTGAGTACATAATGCCTACCAGGCACTGGTTGTAAGAATGATTTTTGGCGGCAATTTTGAGACCTCCTTGACACTGCGCATGCGCAGTGGAGTAAAAGTATGGAGGACCATATAGGACATGTAATTTTTGGTTTTTGATGCAAATTTTGGGGGATTTGGGGGTAAAAATTTGCGTTTGGCCTTAAATAATTAAGAGTTAGCACCAGCTAAGTCGGGGTCATTGGTAAGTATAAAAAATATATAAATTACTATAAATTTTTTAACGTTTCTGCCAATGGACCTCCGGGTTACCCGGAGGTCCATTGGCTGAAACATTGCTTGTGCACAGGTCACATGTTCAGAATTTGATAGCCTTGCTATGGTCATAATGCGTAGATTAACGCACAGATCAACGTGCTATTTGCGCGCATTTTATGACAGGACTTCTAGTTTTAACTGTACAACTCTGACTATACCCCCCTCCCCTTTTATAAAAGGGGGGGTATATAGTAATCACTTTGTCCATTTATCCTTCCATCCGTTTGTCCATCTGTTCATCCATCTGTTCGTCCATCCATCTGTCCACACTCGTTTCTGGGCAATAACTTTTGTTCCGTTTGAACCACAGTACCCATACTTCACATTTACGCTGCTTGTGATGGTATGTTGATTGGGAATGCTTTTGGGATCTGTAGGTGAAAGGTGAAGGTTAGTTACTGTAAATAGATTTTTGGTTTACATGCAATAATTTTAGTTTTCTTTTGTGTACAAAGCTATAACTTCATATTTTGATTGCTCTTGAGGTGTCGATCGTTGGGATTGCATTTGGGGTCAAAGGTCAAGGTCGCTGTTACTATAAATAGATTTTTGGTTTCCATGCAATAACTTTAGTTTTGTTTTGTGTACAAAGCTGTAATCTCATACTGTAGTTGCATTTGAGATGTCAATCATTGGGATTGCATTTGGGGTCAATAGCTCAAAGGTCAAGGTCACTTACTATAAATTGATTTTTGGTTTCCATTCAAATAACATTAGTTTTCTTTTGTGTAGGAAGCTGTAACTTCTTTGTCTCCCGAAAATTCTTTTTTGAAGACTATAGTAATGAGTGATGTCTGTCCATCCGAGATGTCCCAATTGTGCATTGAGACATCCATCCGTCTGTCCCTCAATCCATCTGTCCCTCCATCTGTCCATCCATCCAAAACACTGGCATCCAAATTTTAACTTTAGTTGGGGTGAATTGATCATAACCAAATTTGGTATACGACTTACGGAGGTAATGCAGGTTAAGTCTGAAAATGGACATGGTCCGTTTATTTTCGCTAGAGTTATGGTCCTTTTTTGACTTAGGAAACATGTTTTTTTGTATTGTCCAAATTTTAACTTTAGTTTGGGTGAATTGATTGCAACCAAATTTGATATACATCTTACTGGGGAGGAAATACATAATAATTTCTCGTGAGCCCCCGCTCACTTTATTTTTTTTATTTGCAGTAGTGACCATAACGTGCATTACTGATCGTAATTTCACACAAGTTTTGAAGTCTAACATTATATGCAGATTTGCAGATTAGCAGGTACTACCAGGCCTTGCATACCAAAGAGGGCTGGAGGGCTGCCCTGCTAGAGCTCTCACAAATTTTTAGCCCTCCTGCATCTAGCCAATTAAACACATCACAAATCATTTTGCAGTACTACTTCTATTTTATGTGCACAATTTCTACGGCTCACTTTATCCATATGACAAAAAGGAATATATAATTTGCTCAAAAATAAAACTCAACTGCACCACTGGGCTTCATGTTCAAACATTCTGTCACATTCCTGGTACTGGTGGTACATGACTCTGGTAATGCCACCAGTTAGAAGTAGAATATTTGGGGTGCACGGTGGCTCAGTGGTAGACTGTTGTACTTCTATGGTAGAGTTCGATCACTGTCCGGAACGTCCCGCATTGTGTCCTTCGGCAAGGCACTTTATCCCGATTGCCTACATGGGGACACGATGACGCTGTGTGTTAAGGCATACTGCATGTCGATGGTGCACATGTCTTCAACCACTGTAACCCTGCTTGAGTGGAGCTTGAACAGTGTTAGAATGTTGAGGAGCTGACAGTTGCTCGTCGATGCTCTCGGTTGTTCTCTCCGGGTACTCCTGCTTCCTCCAACTGTCAGTGTTCACGATTAGTCATTGTGCATAAGTATGTGACCTTAAACACCAATAAATAAATATGTCGAATATTTGAACAGTTTTGGAGAAAGTACAATTCTACCTTAAGATGCTGTTCACATCTCCCTAGAAATACTGCTAGGGATAGATGTGGCCAATCTTGTTATTCTTACACTTAGTGTATGAAGCAAGAAGACTTCCTTAAACATGTTGTCACCTAAGTTCCATTCTGTTCTATCTCCCTACTCGGAGATAGAACAGAATGGAACTCAAGTGACATTGTGCATCCTGTCGAGAGCATTTGCCCTCCTGGGAGGAATTAGAAGGGTAATTTTTAGCCCACCTGCATTTTTCATAATGCCAGGCCTGTACTTTCGTCTGCTGGGGGTTATTGTTTCTGGCCCCAATTGTTTCCATATCTTTCTAACTTTGTCCTGTCCATAAAAAATTATTCAAGGGACCGATCTTGTTCATATGTCACACAATGGTTGATTATGATTCAAGAGTGTCAGGACCTTGACCCAAGATCATAACTCCAAGATCAAGATCATAGAAGGTTTGTGTATTCTAACTTTATCTGTTCATTAAAAATTCATTTAATGGGGTGAATTGATCGTAACCAGTCAGCTAATCTTCCTGCTATTCCTGCAGCCAACATTGCTGAGCATGACCGTTATGGTGGGGGATCAATCATGGTCTGGGGCGACATCAGCAGGGATGGACGTACAGAGGTCTGTGTCCTTGATCATGGTACATTGACCGCACAGCTGTATATTGATGAGATCCTGGATGTCCACATCAGATTGTATGCAGGTGCAGTGGGTGATAGATTCATTCTGATGGACATCCTCATGTTGCCAATGCTGTCGAGAAGTACCAACAAAGGGAGGGGATTGAGCATATGGACTGGCCAGCAAGATCCCCTGACCTCAGTCCAATCAAACATGTCTGGAATGAGTTGCAGCTTGCAATTTCAGCCAGTCCAATCTAGCCAAGAAGTGTCGAGGAGCTTGGTGCCATGCTGGTCCAATAATGGAACAGCATCCCACAAAGGACCACCAGGAACCTGATTGGGAGCATGAAAAGGCATTGTCAAGCTGTAATTAACAGTAATGGGTCTCATACTCGATATTGAACCCATACCAGTTCGCTCCCTAAACTTTTTGGCAAATATGAAAAATTTCCTCTTTTACCAATAATATGCATTTTCAATGGTTATCGTATTCAAAAACTAAAATATAATGTCAAACACAAATAAAATCTTAATTTCTGTACTTAAATCATTAAAGATATAATTAAATAAAAAATATATACACTTTTCATAATAATATTTCAACTAAAACGTAAAACAGGTAGTTGGATATACTTGGTGCTTAGCAAACTTTGAGTAGTATTTTATTGATTCAACTTGACTGTGTAAGCCATTTAGTTATTTACAGACATGAGAAATTCATATTAACACTTCGTCAGTTGAGTGCTGGTGAAGTGTTCTTTGTCCCAGTACTGCCAGTAGGTATATCACTTTAACCCTTTACCCAACGCAGACGATATCAAAATCTATTATTTTAAATATCAGTTTTTCAAATTTTTCAAAAAATTTCAACAAAACCATGTCATGTGACCCCTCGTTGGAACGAGCTCGCGGGCGGATGCGGGCGATTCGTTGGGTAAAGGGTTAAATAGCTCTCAGGTGATATTTCCAAGGTCTTTTCTAGTAAGATGATAGATTAATTGAAAGTCCTGGAAATAAAATCAAAAAACCGAACCGAAACCGAGGTTTTAAAAAAAACAAAACGAAACTGAACCTTGAAAAAAAAAACCTCCATGCACTACTCCAAGTGAAACCGATTTGGTGCATGTGCCTGCAGCCATTGTAATCAATGTTGACATCGCCTGGGTGTAAGTTGTGAAAAAACATAGGGGATGTCGTGACCTTAAATTGAACTCCCGCAACCGATTCCTAAATGTTCTTGAACACACTCGGCGACTATGAGTGCCTACAACCTGACTCGCCACCTCCGTCACTATCGGAAATTGGTTACAGAGATGTGAGTGACTTATGCCTCTATCTTGAGGTGGCGATGTAACACATGGATGTCCACTTCTGGGACAGTCAGCTAATCTTCCTGTAGTTCTGAGACACCCAACTAAATGAGCTATCGTAGACTCATGGACCCCAAATTGCTGGACGACGAGACATTGCGATTGGCCCTCCATAATTAGAGCAACAGCCCAATCCCTATCAACTTTGGATATTCGCAGCATTTTGCTTTTCAAACAAATTGAAATGAAATGTTGTGCAGTCGATGTGTACTGTTCAAAACTTCGATTTGGTATGGTTTTCAAGCACATAGCATGTGGAAGCACGCTTTGTCAAAAAAAATCGGTTGCAAGCATGCAGCGTCGCACATGGTCATGGTTGACAAATTTTAACCCAAGACTCTTTAGGCAGAACACTGAGGTAGCTGAGTCAAATTTCACTACATTTGGTCTGCAGATAAAAAAAATTATATTGCCCAAACTAAACTTGTTTTTCTTTTTTTCTGGCTGGTGCACAATGTATTTTCATTGAAATTTGGAGAGTTTTTTTCTGAAAAGCAGTTTCCAACATTCTGTTGGTCAGCTGATCATTTACTCTATTTTGTCTTGTATCTCGGAGCTGAAGGAGCTATTGTCAAGAAAAATCGCGACATCGATGCCGTAGCTGCGACGGGTGGTGCAATCTCACAAAATTCTAAGTTCATCAAGGGCCATAACTCCAAAAAAAATATTTGGAACAACACATGCATTGAACAGTGGCTAGACATCAATAAGATACACTTACATGCCAAATATAAAGTCATTCCATCAAGTATTTCAAAAGTTATTGAGTTTTGAAACTCGTTGGTCACAGACAGACCAGCAGACCAACCGACAGTCAGACAGACAGACAGACAGACAGACTGACCGACCGATCGACAGACAGACCGACAGACCAACATTGCCACTTATAGAGCTGCAAGTCGCAGCTAAAAAATCGAATAGAATAAATGTATATTGGATGTTCTAAAGCCAAAATATTATATGACTTTGCCTTCCTCTTGAATGATTGAGTGGTAGTATACTACAGTATATGGGTATGAGCTGTTGGGATGGGTTGTTTTCTGTAGAAACTTGATAGAATGATTTGGCATTACTGGAATTTTTTATTTAGTTCAGTCCCTTCTTGGTCAAGTTGAGTTGCAGTGTCATTGACACTCATCTATTTTTACTTCAAAGTTTGTCAAACTTATTCCAATTAGGATCATAAGTTATGTATTAAGAGAGGCAGAAAATGAATTTTATTGTTGGTTAATTTTGTGAAAGTATTCAGGGATTATTCTGCCTTCATTGGGAAAGGGTCCTGCACCCCTGCAATGGGACTATTTGCATCATGAAGACTCCTTTTGGGAATTTGTTTTGTATGAGAAGAAACACAGAAAGAATAAGAAATATTACCTTCAATTGAATTGAGAACATAAACTGGTAGAGTGCTGAATTATTTTTGGTCATCAAAATTTGTTCACACACGTTTGCCTAGTTGCACTCTCCCATAAATTATGGGCACTCTCCCATAAATGGTAACAAGGCAAATCCTAACAGACTAAATAATTTCACTTCAAAGGTGGTATGGACGACATCCACAAAAGCCTTTAAGTGCTGGTACTGACACTTCAGAGTAAAGCCCAACTATGGACTTCCAGCACTCTACCAGTTAATACAGAAGCTACTACATGTAGAAAGTTTTATAACGAACAGTCACATAAACTCATGATCATTCCAGTCTCCGCAATCTCTATTAACCAGGGATTCTTCTGCCCTCTTTGGGAAAGGGTTGGGATCCCATACCATTGGGAAAATTTGCATCATGGGGGCTCCAATGGGGAATTTGTTTTGGAGGGGAAAAACATTCAAAGACTAAGACATTTTACCTTCAAATTGAGCATTTTGAAACCTAAGCAACTGCGTGTATACTATAAGTAAGTTTTATAAACAGTATATTTATTTATTTATTGGTGTTAAGGTCACATTTCTGCACAATGGCTAATCATGACCACGACAGTTTTATGGGTGGAGGAAGCTGGAGTACCTGGAGAGAACCACCGAGCAACGGCGAGCAACTGTCAGCTCCCCAACATACTAACTCCACACAAGCAGGGTTAGCATTGGTTGAAGACAGGTGCACCATTGACATGCAGTACGCCTTAGTACACAGTGTCACCGTGCCCCCACGTGGGCAATGAGTGAAGTGTCTTGCCCAAGGACACAACGCGTTGCCGCAGGTGGGATTCGAACCGAGGACCTCTTGGCTTGGAGCCTGCACCTCTACCACCAACTGAGCCACTGCGCCCCCCCTTATAAACAGTAAACAGTCACATGGAATAATCATGTTCACGCAGTCTTTGTTGTCTCTGTTAAACTATTCTTATACTATTAAAGAACTTGTCATTTGCCTTTGAATTAAGAGATGTCGATAGGCAAGAAATTTATATTTAATTGACGTTCGTTGTGCTGTACTGGGTGGTCATAAGGCTTCAGAAAACCAATGGTTTTCTGAAACCTTATGACTACCCAGTTCAGGGGACCAGTTGTGCATTAATTTGAATTGTAACTGAGATTGGGATATTTATACCCCTACAAAATGAAGTTTGGGGGTGGGGGTATATAGGAGTCAACTTGTTTGTCTGTCGTTGTCGGTCCATTGCACATGTAAACTTGTGGAGCGAACTACTTCCACAGTTTTAGCTGCATTTTCATGAAACTTCACAAAAATGATCAACATGATGAGGGGAAGTGTGTGACAATTCTTTTCCCACTCGGTTTCAAGACTGGCGGCCCTTTTGGATTTTGCAAAATACATGTGGCGCAAACTACTCCCACTGCAGTTTTTACTGCATTGTCATGAAAGTCAATCTAAATGATCAACATGATGAGGAGCAGTGCATGTCATAATTTTTTTCCCGATCAGATTCAAGATGGCTGACTGGCGGCCATGTTGGATTTTTGTTACTTACAAAATTTGAATACCTCTTTCAGTCACCCACACTAGGCGGTATGCCACAGTGGGGTATAGCAGGTGACAGACCATCTGTAGTTGGAGTTGGGAATTGGGAAAAATCACACTCAAATATCATTGGAAAAGGGTCCCATAAATTGCCCCTGTGGATACCCAAAATAATTCCTGTTAACCCACTAACACTGATATTGAAATCAATATTCAAGCTGCTAATTTTCCCATAATGCAACTAGGAATTTAAACATTCCAATCTTCTTTGCCAGAGCTCGTTGAGCTCTGTCAGGCAAGATTTAATTGATTAAATTCCTAGTTACATTATGGTAAAAAAATTGCAGGTTGAAACTTTAAAATATTTTGACATCAGCGTGTAGAGGGTTAAACTGTTCTTACACAATTAACCATTAAGGATATGCTTTGACATTCTACATTCTGTGGCTTTGCAGTTTTGTCTTGACCAGATTTGGCTACCTACAGTTAAAACTAGAAGGCCTGTCACGAACAGTGCGCTTATCTAGGCTTAATTACGCGTAGGAATTGCGCACAATTGCCATATCGAATGGCATCCAAAGCACGACAGGTTCTCTTGGTTACTCATAGCGAACACAGAAAATGTTTCCGCCAATGGGCCTCTGGGTAACCCGGAGGTCCATTGGCTGCAACATTGCTTGTGCACAGGCCATATGTACAGAATTTGATAGGCTTACTATGGTCATAACATGTAGATTAATGCGCAGATCGACGTGCTATTAGAAGCCACTGACAAGGTTCATAGAATGTAGTTTGCAAGTGCATCTAAACACTGCCTGTGGTGTACCTGTTTTGTTGCAGTGAAAAGTGAACAGAGCTGGAATTACAGTTGAAACTCAAAGTCCTGTTACAATTAATGCAGAAAATGCTCGTTAGTTTATGCGCTCCTTACTGCAGAAGAATGAAGTATTCTGAAATACACATCATTTGCACTGTGCAATGCAGTGCAAAATGTAATGTACAATATATTAGCGAGGTCTTTAGCGAAATCATAACTGAACCGATCAAATGGAAACAAAATATTGATACTACAGTATGTTGAGGGTGGATTACTGCTAAATCGCTGTGGGATACATTTTTCACTTGGTAATTATTTTCAATTTCTAAGGACAAAACACAAGAAACACTTGCAAACTTCCATTACATGGACCACCGGGTTCCACCCGGTGGTCCATGTGATGAAAGTTTGCAAGTGTTTCTTGTGCTGTTATGAACAATTATAAATACTTGTTGAGTGGAGAATATATGGCACTGCAATTAAGTAGTAACCTACTCTATTCACTTTGTATATGCAGTGAAATTTTAATATCTATTTGCTTCACTACATGTACATGTATCCCTGTAGAGGTTAGGAATGATGGGAATGATCCCTATTTTAATACTAAAACCAATGGCCCAGACTTAGCTGGTGCAACCTCAATATTATTAATGGCCAAACACTAATTTTGAGCCCCGTAATCCCCCAAATTTGCATACAATACTGAAAATTAAAAGTCCTATCTGGCCCTCCATACTTTTAGTACTTGCGCATGCGCAGTGCCCAGGAAGAGACCAGAATTGGGCACAAACATCATTCCTCTGTTTGGCCCAAAGTCAGTAACAACTGAACTGACATCTGTGCTTTAAATTCTCATTTTTGAAGATGCCAGACACAAATTAATGATGGTTTTCATGAAATCAACAGTGTGACAGGATGATGGAAGTGAATAACGGTGGTTTTGGATGTTCAGGGCTGTAACTTTATAATTTTTATGTAAATTATTCATGTTACCCAATTTCATGATATGCTTCTGAACGTTGTCATTATAATATGACTCCACTGTTGGTTTGTTACAATTACTTCCCTTCCCTCTCCTGAACCCTCCTGTTATACTCCCCAGCTCTTTTGGCTTTTCAATTGAAGAATTTTTTATTAAATTCTTGGGAGTTTAACTTGTAAACAGAATAGGTATTCTGTTTATCCCCTATGTTTACGTGCTCATGATCTAAATGCATAGGATTAAAGCGAGAGTAGCTTAATTATCTGCATGCAGCTAGCTCGACCGATGCAATGGTTGGCCCTTTTAAGGGAGCCGAGATGCCGGGTAGGTCCGTTGCGGTCGAGTAGTATATTGTGGGTAGAGCAAGCACCTTATAATATAAAGCTCACCCAGCGACGATGGCAATAAGGAGAAGAAGCCTTTAAGTTTCTCTGTGGGATGCTCGGCGAGATCTGGAGTCAGATCGCGAGTTGGAGAACCCTCTCCATCCTGTTGGCAGTCGGAGTGGACTGTGTCCATTGTGAGAAACTATAATGAGTCGGAACATGCGTTGGATGTTCCTTCCACAATGCAGCTGGTGTCGGTTGCAGTTATGGTTTCTTCTTCTTACATGGAAGCACACATAAAGGGGATTAGCTGACAAGTTTCTCAACGGGATACTCGGCGAGATCTGGAGCCAGATCGCGAGTTGGAGAGTGTTCTCCGTCCCATTAGCAGTCTGGGTTAACTGTTTGTCCATTGTGAGAAACTTTTATGAGTCGGAGCAATGCTCCTTCCACACTTCAGCCGGAGTCGGCTGCTGTTACGGCTTCCTCTACTTCCATGAAAAAGCATGTTAAGGGGTATTAGCCTACAAGTTTCTAAAAGGAATGCTCGGCGAGGTCTGGAATCGGACCGTTTTTGCCTTGAGAAACTTTTGTGAGTTGGGATGCCCGTTTACGCTTGCGGTTCGGGACGCTCCTTCCACACTTCAGCCGGGGCCGGTTGCAGGTATGGTTTCTTCCTTTGCTTCATCAATGAAGCACGTTGGACTGCAGACTAGCTATCCGACTTCGCATGTTCATTCTGTTCCATGGAGATGTTCACAGTCTTCACCACTGAAGTTGGATTAACCTGTGGCTAGTTGTTCGGGGCATTTTTATACAGGACATGCATCGAAGATCTGGGGACAGATCTCTGTCCTATGAGCAGCATATGGTGAAGAAGTGAATAATCGCTGCTCTGCAAGCCTCGTTCACAGACCTGCTGCCGCAGATTGCGCAGCATATCGCAGCATCCCAGTAGTTGCAGGTTCTGCCATCAACAGTCTCTGGTTGTGAGCTGTCGGACGGTACTGGGTTGGTCCAGTCATCTCTACATTCAGATGGTGTTGACCATATTTCAGATGGAACATTCAGATGGTGAGAGGGCTACTGACGTTGATTCTCCAGCCGTCACGGAACGGCATATTAAGACTTTGGATTTGTATTCATTAGCTCTTCGATTCTTGTTCCATCTGAACAAAAGTCTGCGTTTGCTTGGCCAAAAACAGCTTAAGGTACCAGGCGAAGGAAAGACTTAAGATCTTCCTTCCCGGATCTTTCGGCTCAGGCATTGAAGGCTTTTGGTCCGATTAACAACGCCTCCCTTGGCTTAGCAATAGTATAAGAAAGGCAATGATCTATTGCTTATGAATAGAAGATCAATAGCTCATAGATAGGCTGAGACAGCTGTCTTGTTGGGAATAGAGCCGTTAGAAGGTGTAAGTATGTCTTTCCCTTCTCGGTGTTGTATTCCTAGGCGTCAGAGGTATTTAGTGCTATTGTGGACGCCACAGTAGCTTTATGTACAGTTAGAGTGGTCTTTTCTTATACATTAGCGGCTAATGTCATAAGTCTCCATTTAGTGAGCTGTCTAAGGCCGCAATGTTAGCACAGATATTTGTTTTTCACCGATATATGACTTTTAGGCTCTGTTAGCTACGCTGAGACCGCTAGTTTTTGGAATAAGCTGTTAGAAGTAAAGAATTACGTTTTCCTTCTCTGTGTAATATTCCGAGGCGTCACAAGCTATTAGTCCTGTTATTATCACCTTAGTTTGGCTTATGTGAATTAAGAGCATTCTGTGTCTATATATCATTAGCGGCCAATGTCATAGTGGCCTTATATATTGTTACATCGGTCTTTTTCTTATACATTGCAGCTAATGTTGTAAGTCTCTGTTTAGTGAGCTTTCCAAGGCTGCAGGTGAAACAGATATTTGTATTCATGGAGATGAAGACTAATAAACTACATTAGCTACCTGAGGCTACTATCTTTGGAATTTCGGTCGTTACACCCATCCTTATTCCTTACCTTCACGACTAATGTTGTAAGTCTCAGTTTTGTGAGCTTTCAAGGTTGCAGTTTCACCCAGATATCTGTCTTCATGGGATGAAGACTTATTTGCTACACTATCTAATAGGAGACTTCCGTCTCTTTGGAATTAGGGCCGTTGAAAGGAAAGAGTACGTTGTTTCCTTCTCAGTGTTGTATTCTTAGGCGTCTGGGGCTTTTAGTCCTTTTGTTGACACCTTATAAGAATCAAATGCGGCCCTTTTTCTCTTAACTTGAGCGACTAACATTGTAAGTCTCCGCATAATGAGCTGTCTATATAAAGTCGCAAAAATGTACACCGAGATATCTGTCTTCACGGAGATGAAGTCTTCTAAGCTCCATTAGCTAGGCTGAGACCGCAGTCTTTTGAGAATAGAACCGCTAAAGGAAAAGAGTGCTCTTTTCCTTCTTTGTGTTGTTTTCTTAAGTGCCATAGATTTTAGTCTTATTGTTGACACCTTAGTAGCCTAGCTAGAAGTTTGAGCGGTGTTTTTATCACTGTCATCAGTGGCTAGCATTGTGAGTCTCCTTTATCAGCCATTTAATTGTCTTCTCGAATAGAAAGAAATTTAGCTGTTTCAGCCAGGCTGAGACCATTGTCCTATTGGACAAGGTACCGTTACATGAGAAGAGTTTGTTCTCTCCTTAGCAGTATTGTTTTTATGTTAGTTGTCTGTGGCGTTTAGCCCTATTGATAACGCCATATTAACCTAGTGTGATTAATGAGCATTCTTTCGAATGCCTATAGTTAACTTCGTTTCAGGATTATATTCCTGCTATAATCGGTATGGGGTGCAAGGAGTTCATCTAAGTTTCTTGTGATCGGGTGCTGGAACATAGTTTTCATCTCCTGCTTTCATTTTTAGCTCAACTTTGACGAAGTCAAATTTGAGCTATTGTCATGGCCCGTCGTCCATCGTCCGTCTGTCCGTCCGTCCGTCCGTCTGTCCATCTGTCCGTACGTCAACAATTGGCTATGGCTCGGGCTAGAGGTCGTATTTATGAACCGATCTTTACAAAACTTCTTGTGTACCTTTGTTATGACCCTGGGACGGGAACGAGTGTTTTTAGGTGTGGTCCGAAATTCAAGATGGCTGCCAGCAGCCATTTTGTAGCGATGATGCAAAAATCAGTTTTTTGTACAGAACTTCTGTATGAAAGTTCTGATTTGAATAAAGTTTTGTATAAATGTTTAGTACCATGGGATACATCACATATAATACGGGTTTTTTTCTCGTGCGTAAATTATGCAAATTAGACTGACTTTGATTTATTTAGTGTTACTTTCAGAGCTGTAAGTGCCAAGCTGCTATGGCTCGGGCTAGAGGCCGTATTTATGAACCAATCTTTACGAAACTTCTTGGGTACCTTTGTTATGACCCTGGGACGGGAACGAGTGTTTTTGGGTGTGGTCTGAAATTCAAGATGGCTGCCAGTGGCCATTTTGTACCGATGATGCAAAAATCAGTTTTTTGTACAGAACTTCTGTATGAAAGTTCTGATTTGAATAAAGTTTTGTATAAATGTATAGTACAATGGGATACATCACATATAATACGGGTTTTTTTCTCGTGCGTAAATTATGCAAATTAAACTAACTTTGATTTATTTAGTGTTACTTTCAGAGCTGTAAGTGCCAAGCTGCTATGGCTCGGGCTAGAGGCCGTATTTATGAACCAATCTTTACGAAACTTCTTGGGTACCTTTGTTATGACCGTGGGACGAGAACGAGTGTTTTTGGGTGCAGTCCCAAATTCCAGATGGCTGCCAGCAGCCATTTTGTACCGACGATGCCGAAATCTGTTTTTTTGTACAGAACTTCCATATGAAAGCTCTGATTTGAATAATTTTTTGTATGAATGTTTAGTACCATGGGATACATTACATATATTACAGGTTTTTTTCTTGTGCGTAAATTATGCAAATTAGGCTAACTTTGATTTATTTAGTGTTACTTTCAGCACTGTGAGTGCAAATCCCAATACGGCTCGGGCTAGAGGCCGTATTTATGAACCGATCTTCACGAAACTTCTTGGGTACATTTGTTATCACTGTGGGACGAGAAGGAGTGTTTTGGGGTCCAGTCTGAAATTCAAGATGGCCGCTAGCAGCCATTTTGTTTAAAATTAAGTGCAATCAGATTTTTGCGCAGAACTTCCAAATGAAAGATCTGATTTGAATAAATTTTTGTATGAATGTTTAGTACCATGGGATACATTACATATAATACAGAGTTTTTCTCGTGAATAAATTATGCGAATTAGGGGTCCGGGTGGGACTTAGAAAATTTTGGACCAAAATCCGGAAATTAGTTTTTTTTGTGTTTTGATGCATTTTGGTCAATTTTAAGAAGAAGAAGAAAAAATTTTAGTCTGAAAATATTTTGTTTGGGACTGAAAATTTCCACACAAAAATAATAATCTACAATGATTGGTCTTAATCTGTAGTCCATTACAGTCACCTTGTAATTCTTTTATTATTGTTGACTGGGCCAAAACAAATACAAATTCCTGTCATATTCATTATTCAGTTGTCTTTGTCACAGCAAGTACTAATTCCTGTCATATCCAAGTTGAGCTACAGAGTCATTGACTCTTTCGTTATCAAATCTAATGTTGTGGATTTTATTTCCACCTGATGATTGGATATTATGTCTATATGGTGTATTATTTGACGACATGGCGTACTGTCTTGATTTCCATGGGATATGTTGATGCTGTTTCACTGGGTACATTCCTTGCAATAGTGCCATGTTCATCACATCCCCCGCTGTCCTTAGTGGCATTATGGATTCGGTCAGATGTGACGGAGCCATATGGTTTCTGTACTATTCTAGATAACTAACACTACATGTAAAGCGTTACAAGTCGCACCAGGTTAGTGTCAATCTGCTTGCTTGGGCTAACTACAACTTTTTAGCTGTATTACTCTTTATTGAGAATGGCAGCAGCAGTATTGCTTGGGAAAGTAAAAAAAAAAAAGTTTCTTTTTCTTATAGCGAAAAAGAAATTTGTTACTGTCCCAAGCCTTAATATTACTGCACCGGCCTTACTTATCTAGCAATTCAAGTATTGTGGGTGAGGGGGGTTCGATATGATTTATTCATTGAACAACACCCCCCCCGCCCCCCCCCTCCCCCCTGCTGACACCCATCCCCTTTCTACCAATATGTTAAGAGCCGATTACAGGGCAGGACATAGGGCTCTTCCTGTAAGCCTCGTATGCATTCAGTTATATGCATGCCTTTCATTGCTCTTCTTGGTGGGTGGGTTGTGGTCTAATGGCGACATCAGGGGCCCAGCCACTCTAGTTGGTTTGCTTCCTGTGATTGTTCGTTCATAAGTGATATATGAGCATATGATTCTGAACAGTAACTGTTCTTGGATTCCAAATTCTATCATGAATACATTCGCTTGATATTACTAGCCTTCGGGTTTCTGTATGGCAGACATGTCGGTTATCGGGGGCGACATTCTTCAAATGTGGCAATTAGTCTACTTTTGAGTAGTTACGCTCAGAGGTGTCTGCTTTTCTTATGATGTATGAGTCTGTTCCTCAGGTTAATCGCATTAACGTCGTTTTAAGGTGGGATACTGTTGATTGCGTGCATAATATGTATACATTTTTAGGCAGACTTATTACGGAAGAGATTCTCTTGATTTTGGCTCTGCATTACTATAGAGCTTATGAGAATTTTGGAGCAAGTTGGATCAATTATGGAGTTTCCTACAGGGCGTCTATGCATACATTTTCTATTTTTGACTTCATTATTCGGAGTGGTAAATTCTTTCTTCGACCAGCCATTGGTTTTAATGGACCAAGGGAACAATGAATTATTGGGGACGGTCTGTGACAGGCTTTTTAATCGTATCCCGTTCCATATTCGGAATCCAGTTTTCAACCGTAAAGTGGTAGATGAGGCATATTCCTACACTCATATAATTGTGTGGTTTGTGTGATTCCAATCATTATTGGAATTGTACACCTGAACGTGGTCGCCTGTGTGTTGGCTAAGAAACATATAGTTCTATTAGATAACTTTCCATTGGGATTCAATTGGACAAGTTTGAGGTTGTACATATTAGTTTTCGACCTATCTACGTATTCCGGATGCGGCATATGTTTTGAAGCTTGCGATTTTAATAACCGGGATCGCCACGATATAACCATTGCTGCTGAGGTGGCATTAAGCACCAATAAATTAATAATATATTAATAATAATTAATAGCCGGGAGCCTTTTAGGCGAAAATATATATTATTTGGTACCGCTTTTTCACTGTTTCCAGACCGCTTCCCCCTTTGTTTTGAAGATTGTTCCTTCAAAAAAAGAAGGGGGGGGGAGGGGATGTTTTCTCCATACCTCTTCTAGCCTTTTAATAAGTGTGTAACTATGAGTTAAGCTGTTATCATCTGTAGATTATTCTGATATTATGTACTGCATGTTACATTTTATATGGCATGTGTTTGTGGGCTTTGTCTCTCACTCTTGGACACGCTTTTCCTAATTTTGAGTGTCTTATTCCGGACTAGCCTTAAAATTAGGGGCTTGTTACACCCGTTTAGCATTATCATTTATGCTAAGTAATAGGGAATTACTTGGATACTGCTCCTTAGTTAGGTGGTATGTCTTCTATATTGTGGTCTAGCGAGACATATAGGTAATTCCTTAAAATTTTAATCTCCTTTTCACTTTGGTAGTTCTAATGCAGGCTAAGGAGCTGTATTTTGGTCTGCTAATTCTTTAAGTCCTAGGCCCTCCATCTTTTTACGATTCAGCTAAGTCTAGGCCATTGGTTTTAGTATTAAAAAAAGATAAATTTAAAGTAATTTGTATATTTTTAATACTTACCAATGGCCCAGATGGAGATGGCTCTCCCATGAGTGGGCACTCATACCTCCCCGCTGAGTTACCACTTCAGTAGGCACAACTAGGAAGAATGATGTTGGCACCAATTCCAGTCTCTTCCTGGGTACTGTGCATGCAAAAGTACTAAAAGTATGGAGGACCAGATAGGACTTTTAATTTTTGGTATTGTATGCAAATTTTGGGGATTGGGGGGGGGGGGGGGGGTTCAAAATTTGTGTTTGGCCCTTAATAATATTGAGGTTGCACCAGCTAAGTCTGGGCCATTGGTAAGTATTAAATATATACAAATTACTTTAAATTCATCATATTTACTAGTATAGAATTGTACAGCTGTTTTTCTACAGGAATTGAGTTACCAGTACAGTAATGATGCAGTTTGACATGAACGACTGTGTGCTTACTCAGCATACTGGTACAAAATTGAAGAGAGTTGGGCACCCTGTTTTTCTACAAAAAGTGAGGTACGCTGATGGTTCAGTTTGATAGGGACAAAAGTGCACTTACTCAGCATACAATTATTTACAATTTCTAAGGACAAAACACAAGAAGCACTTGCAAACTTCCATCACATGGACCACCGGGTTGCTCCCGGTGGTCCATGTGATGAAAGTTTGCAAGTGTTTCTTGTGCTGATATGAACAATTATAAATACCTGTTGAGTGGAGAATATATGGCACTGTGATTAAGTAGTAACCTACTCTCTTCACTTTGCAGTGAAATTTTAATATCTATTTACTTCATTACATTTACATGTATCTCTGTTGAGGTTAGGAATGATGTTAATTATCTCTATTTACTAGTATAGAATTGTACAGTGTTGGGCACACTGTTATCTACAGGAATTGAGTTACCAGTACAGTAATGGTACAGTTTGACACAAATGAAAGTGCGCTTACTCAGCATGCTATTACTTCAAAATGGTGCAAAATACAATACAGTCGACGGCACTTCTAATTTCAACTGTGGGCCTTCAAGGGTTTGTTTGCCCTTGAATTTGGATGCTTTGTATGTTTCGTTAAGTTGGTAATTATTAGTTTTCTGAGCGCTCATGACTGCTCAGTTGTTGACCTGATTTTAATTTTGTTTGAATGGAGACTGATATTGGGAAATTTTGGGTTAGAATTTGGAAAAGTCATGCGGAAATACCATTGGGAAAGGCCCTCGTATTTGGCCCTGTTGACATCAAAAAGATTCCCTTGTATTGTGCTGTAAACTGGTTGTGTGAGGTAAAGGCAAAGGTAAGCAAGAAGTGTAACAAACAGTGGTTTGTTCACATTTGATAAGACCTCTGACAGTAAACAGGTAATGCATAATGTTCAGAAAAGTTTGGTTGTAGGACAAAAAGAAATTTCTAAGAAATGTTTTCTCTTGTGAGATTCACAAGAAAACCAACTTGGGTAATCTGGAAGTAATTAGACAAAAATAAATTTTCTTTTATCTTTTATATTAACTGGTAATGCTTTAATGAACACATGTATTTGTATTACAGAGGATAAATTGATTGATAAAGGTTTGTTGAATACAAAAGCTGGTGGTCCTATGCGCATGTTTTCAAAACAGTCATCATACATGCATTATGTAGAGGATGATCATATACCATTTCTTAGAAAAGGTAAGAATTAATTTCTTGAGGGCTTTTCTAGCAGTGTGGATGCTCCGTTTATCAGCTCCACTCCCTGTCAGATGTACTCTATTACTGTTAAAATTACCGGTGTCGTCTCGTTATGCCGATGTGCTTAAATAAACATACCAAGATCGGGATTAGTGAAAGGTGCTAATTACTTTTACTGGTCACTTTTACCCAGGATTTTAGATTTACAAAAAAATTACAAATAACAAACATTAAACATTGCATGAAACATGGGCATTAATTAACTGGTAGAGTGCTAAGTTATTTTTAGCCATCAAATCTTATACACATATCTTTGCCTTGTTACAATTTATGGGAGAGTGCCTGGGCACTCTCCCATAAATTGTAACAGGGCACACCCTGACAGACTAAATAATATCACCTCAAAGATAATACAAAGCACATCCACTGAATATGAGCCTTCAAGTTGTGGTACCTGCACTTCAGAATAAAGCCCAAATATGGGCTTCCAGCACTCAACCAGTTAAATACTCTCAAAAAGGACTGGCCTTGGCCACGGCATCTAAAAATTGTAAAATGTTCATTCTACTTTCTCTGTATTCTCTTTGGTAATGCCGGATGAAATGTTCAATTTTTCGGTACTTTTTTCGTCGTGGGCAAACTTTACCACCGGTACGGAGTTGAAGTATTGTTGCTTCTGTGTAAGCCTGTTCCTGTTGAATAAAACTCACAACAGAGTACAAATTTGGATTACTTCCGTTGATTATTTTCTTCAATTTAGAATGCCATCCCTCCACGTGGTTTGTTGTTCTTGGACCATTTGTCTCAGAATGATTCCATATATTTTGATTAACTCCTTCAACCCAGAATGAAGTTACATAGTCTGTGAACTTTACCACTCGCTGGTCAACATCCCTAGTATTTAATTCTTCTTCCCATGCACTCAGTACTTCAAACCAAGCATCGCTGACTTCTGGCACTGCCACAAATGTAAGAGCTATGGCTCGTCGAACTAATGTTCTGACTGCTGTGTTGTCTTTGTATTCATTTCTAAGGCTGCACTTGTCTGATGCAAAGCGATAAACTGCTTGACTGTAGTGGAAGTAACATCCCTTTACCGTTGTTGTTGGAAAGATGAGCTGCGCAGCATTCTGAGCAGCAATTTCAAAATCCATAAAAATCTGAGAAGGCTGGAGGGTCACACCTGCATCTTGACATTTATTTGAGATAAGTTCAAAGAATCTAACGTAAGTTGACTGCTGCTTGTCTGGTAGAAATCCATACACAAGTGGGAACATTTTATTGTCAACAAAAGCATGCACTGAATATAACTGGAAGAAGAGTTTAGGCGACTTCTCAAATGTTCCATCACAATATAATGCTACCGCTTCACTGAGTAGTTGAAGATTTGCTGTGGTCGCAAAGATCATTATTTTATTTTCTTCGCCATCAGAAGCAGGAAGAAAGTTGTCCCCTGCTGTTGTTTTCTGGAACATTTCAGGTAGAAGTATATCAGAATGAGATTTTGGAAGAGCTGGCCTTGTTTTTGCTCGGGATCGGTAAAGAGCTGATCGTACACTGTAGAAAGTTGGAATTTTACCAATGATCACTGGGTCAGTTTCATCTCCTCTTAAAGATGATTATGTGTGCCCATAGGCAAACTAATAATGTCATCTCTTGTGTTTATTGTGGCTCCGCAACTGCGTTCACTACACACCCAGTGGATATTTGGTGGCTTCTGTGACTTTATTCGGAACTTAAAAGTCATTGTAAACTAGATTTCTACCTCCTCTGTTATTAGGAATGAACATTACTGAAACTTGTTGACTTGCCATGACTGCGAGAACTATGTATGAGAGGGACTATGGAGATGTTCCTTTTTAAACCTTTTCCATGATCCCTGTTCACCCTGACGGGTATTAACGTCCCGTATTCAACAATATGGAGATGTTCTTTTTTAAACCGCCTCCATGACCCCTGTTCACCCTGACATGTATTCACATCCCGTATTCACTAAGAAAAAAAAAACGACTAAAATTCTGGGTAAAAGTGACCAGTCAAAGTAATTAGCACCTCTCACTAATTTCGATCTTGGTATGTTTATTTAAGCACATCGGCATAACGAGACTAAACCAAATTACCAGCTGCCAGGCTGGTTCTCGAGCCATGAATGAGGGAGGGAGGCTTTTATTTAAAAAAAATTTTTTTTAACTGTTAATTGGTTGAATGTTAACCAGAACACCACCCAAGAAAAAAAAAAAAAGAAAGAGAGAAGATCCAACAGTGCATGACCCTAGACCACTCCACTTTCTATACTTTTTCTCCTCTACTGAAGAGACATTTTGGCAGAATTATTATTAACCATTTGGTACTTTTGTATATGTTATGACATACAAAATTGAACATCGCGTTGATACTTTGTGGTCATTTCTTTTGTTATTATTTTTGATTTTTTAACCCTTTACCCAACGAATTGCCCGCATCCCCCTGCGTAATATGTAAATTCAGCAGCTGAAAAAATATTATTTTTCGAAATATTTCAACAAAACCATATCATGTGACCCCTCTTTGGAACGAGCTCGTCGAGCTCGTTCCAAAGAGGGGTCACATAATACGATTTTGTTGAAATGTTTTTGAAAAAATTTTAAAAATGATACCGGTATTTCAAATAATAAATTTTTAAATCGTCTGCGTTAGGTAAAGGGTTAAAGTTTTAACCTCCATTCCTATTTTCTCCCGAATAGTGCTCAGTGATAACCTTTGAGCCAAATGTTATCGTAACTTAAAATAGTAATTTAACCCGGCTGTCAGGACTTCTTAACTGGTTGAGTGCTAGAAGCCACTATCAGGGCTTTAAAAAAAATGAGGATACCAGAGCAAAAGCCAACACTTTCCTTGCTTATATTTCATATACAATGAAACAAATAATATTTTGTTTGTATTAATTTGTTTTATTACAAATTATTGGGGCACGGTGGCTCAGTTGGTAGAAGTGCAGGCTACAAGCCGAGAGGTCCTCGGTTCGAATCCCACCTGCGGCAACCGCGTTGTGTCCTTGGGCAAGACACTTCACCCCCATTGCCCGCGTGGGGGCACGGTGACGTTGTGTACTAAGGCGTACTGCACGTCGATGGTGCACCTGTCTTCATCCAATGCTAACCCTGCTTGTGTGGAGTTGGTATGTTGGGGAGCTGACAGTTGCTCGTCGTTGCTCGGTGGTTCTCTCCAGGTACTCCGGCTTCCTCCACCCGTAAAACTGTCACGGTCATGGTTAGCCATTCTGCAGAAATATGTGGCCTTAAAAACACCAATAAATAAATAATTACAAATTATTGGAGAGTGCCTGTGGGCACTCTCCAATAATTTGTAATAAAACAAGTTTTGAATAACATATTGAGGCCACCCAAAATAATCTAGCCCTCAACCAGTTAATCACTAATGTGAAAAATATCTTGTTATTTGTACTTTCCGATGTTTGCCGTTGTATTTTGAAAAACGTTGAAGAAACTGAATTCTCAGTGACGTTTGAACATCAGGATAATTAAAGTCTCAAAGGGTAAAACAGTTAAAAGGATTGAAATGGGGCTATTCTGTCCCAATATCATGTCTGAGCACCTTTGCCAAACTTCTATTACATTTTTGGTGAATGACAACTTAAATTTATGTGGGTTTTAGAATCCTTCATTCCCAGTTAAATGTTTAAAGCCGGGAGGATAAGGGTTTGCTGCAGGGTACAGGCAATTCATGAACTTTGAAGATGCTCGTTTGATATATTAAATATTCCTGAGAAAGATTTTTCAGATTTTGGAAATTTGCAGGTTTCTTTCTCACATGAGAAAAAGCGTAAAAAACAGACAGTGCTTTTGTACAAAACATTCATCATTTGTTTAGTTTCTTTACGCTTTACCCATTTCGAGTGACAATTACTGCAAATTCAAATGAGAAAACTGAAAAATAAAATGAGAAACAGCTCACTCACATGAATTTTTATAAACAATGGCCTGAGAAACAGAAAATGATCTGACCTAACACTTTCTTAACCCTTTACCCAACGCAGACGATATCAAAAATTATTATTTTAAATATCATTTTTTAACTTTTTTTCAAAACATTTGAACAAAACCATATCACGTGACCCCTCTTTGGAACGAGCTCGACGAGCTCGTTCCAAAGAGGGGTCACATGATATGGTTTTGTTGAAATTTTTATTTTGCCCCAAAAACATATTTTATGACCCCTTATTGCAACAAACTCAGTGTTTCTATCTGGTCAAGTCTTGCCCAAGTCTGCAACTAGAAACTAGGGGTGCCACGACTAATTGACTAATCAGTTAACCATTGGTCTTATGCATAATCAATTACCGTTTTGGTCTTTGACTAATTGGTATTTTCTATTTTCATGTGGATCAATGCTGCATTGTGATTTTTGTCCAACTGTTTGCAATTCCATGTGTCCAGGCCTGGCATTCTGAAAAATGCAAGAGGGCAAAAAATCGCTCTCCTCAATCAGCTTAGGAGAGCAATTAGCTTTACACAGCATTTTTAGTATCCAGTTGAACGAACTCATTGAAACTGAAACCAACAGACTACATCAGTGATTTTATTAACTTTACTAAGGTAAAGCAAAATCTCTTAGACATCTAGATGTCTCACTCAACAACCGAACACACACTTGACAAGACCTGTGTGTGTACCCAGACCTGTTGTCCAAGAAAGTCATACGCCTACCACTACCACCTTCAACCCCCCAAGGGGGGTTGAAGGTGGTAGTGGTAGGCGTTTGACTTTCTTGGACAACAGGTCTGCTTGAATCTACAGTGACATCCTGGTGCAAGTGCTTCAAGTGACAGGATAGTAGTAATGGTAGTATATTATAGTGTCAATATTCCTTGAATAATTACCCCTCAAACTGTGATGTCAGTTGTTGAACTTGAAACTGACAGAAAAAAAAATATTGCTGTGACCCATTTTGCTTCAGATGATTGCAACTGTGTTTGGGTATGGTTGCAGTCATTACCTTTTACCACTAAACCACTTTCAAAATGAAATTACGTTATATTATGTGACTTCGAAGTTAAATTACATTTTTGCTTTACAACAAAAATTCAGTGTGAGCATAATACATGTAATCTCAATCATCCCAGACCAAAATATTTAGGAGGGCAATTTTTCGCTCTCCTTAATTCTTTCAGGAGGGCAGTAAGGAGAGCTAAAAAATCGATCTCCTGAAATTGCCAAGCCTGTGTGTCAAAATAACAAATTCGGAGTTATGTTTTTGTTAACAAATAGTAAAATATGCACAACAAAGACAAAGAGTCAACACGCTTTGAAGTTGGAATCTTTGATCGTACATCAAAGCACTTCTGAAGAAATACTTAATTGGTCATTGTCACAAATTGTCAGCCATAGTGTCTCATGTCATTCAACGTTCCACAATTCCCAGGCCATCCCACTGATGAAGTAAAATAATTCATTACCTAATTTATAGAGAAAAAAGTCAGCTTGGTGTGAGAATTTTACTTTCATCCCCCAAAAGACTAGAGCTTTAGGTTTTTAAATTTCTTGTTCGGTTTCGGTTTTGGTTTTTCAGGTGGAGAAAAACCTCGGTTTGGTTCGGTTTTCGGTTTGTTCATGAGGCCAAGTAAAATTCAATAAAACTCATTCTTATGTCCGGACTCCGGAGTCATAACTGAATGGTAGTGAAATTGAGTGAAACTCAATGAATGCCCGAAATAAGCTATAATACATGAAGAATCAGGAAGGCCAATATAATTATTACCTAAATAATTTTATTGTGCTTGTCCATTTTTTGAGGTCTGACACCTACACACAGCTTGAGGAAAGCTGCAAACACAACTAAACTGAAATATCGGAAATTCACAGAATGTTGCCTTCCCAGAGTAGTGAGAGTACCCAGACACTGCCATTGGCAGTGTCTGGGTACTCTCACTACTCTGGGATGGCTACATTCTGTGAATTTCTGCAGCAAGAGAGTATTTAATAAGAAACGAAAAACCTTAGATTACGGGATGTCGACGGTTTCTGTTTCGGTTTTTTAAAAAAACTAAAAACCTCGGTTCGGTTTCGGTAAACCTACAGCTCTACAAAAGACGCATTTTCCTTACGTTTAGAAGCTACAATTCCCCAGATGAAATGCCTAAATATATATGCATACGTTTTTAGCGTGTTGCACATAATCTTGAGTATGATTCTGAAGGTTGTATAAAACCTGTAGGCAGATAGATTTTGTCTGAGGTTATACTGTTAGGTGCGCGCAGAGCCAGGCTTCGCCGTGACAACAAAATAGTTCCTCAAGACAGTCCCCCATCATGCACGGCCACATCATGATTACTGTGTGCAGTTCTTTATTTTATATAATGCCTTCAATCTTCTCACTTGTCGTTTCACCTCTTGTCTTACTATCGATACAAAGAGTATGAAATTTATTCCTTCGGGTTTTTAGCTCACCAACTTTAGTTGTGTGAGCTTATGGCATGGCTCGATCGGTCGTCGTCGGCGTACGTTTCCAATAATGATAAAGCTTCTGTTTAGGTCACTTACTCGCCCTATTATCATGCTGCTATATGATGATTATTATCATTCTACCATGATTTAACCTCTCATACCCTGCATTTTAAACATTTTTCTTGACATTTTTAGTTGCGTTTAGTTTTCTGTTTAGCTCAGAATTTCATGCTTAACTTAGTGTTTAGGTCAGCTGCTGTGCTTCTTCTCTTCCCATGACACTTATATTCATCATACATGTTCCTCAGTATCATTGTTCCATGATGAACCCCTCATACCCTGCATTTTAAACATTTTTCTTGACATTTTTATTTGCGTTTAGTTTTCTGTTTAGCTCAGAATTTCATGTTTAACTTAGTGTTTATGTCAGTTTCTGTGTTTTACTTTTAAGAGGTTGTGTTTAGGTCAGCTTTGTCGCATGTTATGAGTCTGTTTGATACAGTTCTTGTGTTTGCCAAAGTTACTATCAAAGAGGAATGTTGGTGAGCTATAGGGCGTTGGCATCCTTCTTGTCAAATTTCATGTCGGTTCCGGTTTCGGTTTCATTCAAAGAGTCGGGTTTTTGGTTTCGGCTTCCATTGTACAAACATAACAATACATTGCATTTGCATACAAGATGTATTTGGCACCAGTCAGTGCCACAGGGAATCCCTTTCCAAGGCAATGTACCTATGTAATATACCAGTGGTACGCTGATTACCTGAACACAGTGTATGTGCATAAAGTATCTCAAGAGTTTCTAGTTTGAGAAAAATGATTTTTGCCTTGAGTCTGTTGCAAAATTAGCCCTCCCTCCAATACCTGTCTTTAGGGTAACCCGACACACCCTAAAAAATTATGCAGACCATAAAAATTTTATCGAGTAAAAGTAGCTCATACAGGTCATTGTAACCCTACATTTCCATCCAACTTCAGCTGTGATTTTGACGCTGGCATTGGGGTTCAAGCTTTCAAAAATTATGTGTAGAAATAAATATATTTATCATTATATATCTGCAAAGTGCAAAGCAAATCGTATTTGATAAACAGATGAACATTTAAAACACAATGCGTAAGTAATTTTGTCACCTATTTTCTCGGCAGATGCCACGCTCGAACACAATACCAATTAGTGCAGCTGTTCTGAAAAAGGGATATCTCTACTCTGAAGTTTGAAATCAAGGTTAACTTTAGGTTGTTTCTTATCAACCTACCTTACAATTGTTTACTACAGGCTTGCACTGCAGTGGAAATCCCTAACTCGGAAGTATACTCTCTATTTTGATCTTTCCCAAGTGATTTGGGAAAGAAAAGTGGAGCAAAAGCACCAAGAAAAAATAAGCCAAAACTAGTGCACACCCAGTGGGGGGACGCTCTTCTCCTAGTACAGATCCACGGCTTCTGGTACCAGTGCGCAGACGTGTAACCAATGACTCATTCTTTTTTCTTCCACCATCTTAGGAAGATGTGCCTTCATTTGCCTTAAGAAACAGTGATAATTCACCTCGTTGATAATGGCTCCTGTGACTAGAATTATGGATCTGATGATCATATAATAACGGCTGTGCTTTGTACAGGGTTTTATCCAGCTATTTTGGGAGTATAACCGGGTCCCTACAGATGGGGAAAAAATGCAGCATGAAGCCAAAATTTGGAATTTTTCAGGATACACAATTATATGTGTTGTGAATGTTTTTTTTATTTGACAATTGTAATTATAGTATAATACACACCTTATAAAACAATTTTTCTGGTCCCAGTAGAGTTGTAGAATCCAGGGCCAAAACATTTTATACTTTCACTACTTTCAGTCTGCACATTTTGCGTGACCGAACCTTCACTGACTTCAGCCAGAGAAGACGAACTGGGAGTGGGAATACTTTCGCGTGGCACATTTGATTTTCCCTTCAATGATAAATCTCCTTTACACAGAAATTTTGTGATTGATCATTTGCAACGTGTTTCAAAACCTTTTTTCTGTAGTACTTTGCATTGTGCGACATTTTTAAAATGATAAAAATCTGCAGTAGAAACCCTTTTTCTGATGGCGTTGTCTTTTGATTGTCAAAACTGCTGATGGGCGGTAACCATGGTGATACTGAAAGTAAGCCAAGTGAAGTGTGTGCCAGTCACATTAAAATGAAACCGCAAATAGGAATGGGTGTGCTTAGTATTGAGTATCTAATTTTGGTGGTTAAATTTAGAATGTCGCAACCAGACATTAGGTATATATTACTTACACCTTACAACATGAGAAAAAATTCATTTTTGCACCCTAGCTTCTACAATTTATTTGTTGTCTTATGTGGTCACATTCTCCACTTGTGGTGTATTTTTAGTATGGCCAGCTTGTGTAAAAGATAGATTGCCGCTAAGAAAATGATTCGTAACGTACTGTGCTGTTCGGTCATTATGGTTTGGTTGACAATTTATGTTATCCTTTTGGATATTATTATTGGAGTTAGGTGTCAGTGGGGGCTATATGGGCAGGATTTCTCCCCTCTGTTGAAGGTGGAATTTCCGTTTTCTGGGTCCCTGTTGGCCGTCTGGGTTCTGTTGTGTTCCCACCGGTCCTTTATTTTTTGCCACCTTCCTGTCGTAGTTGGGGGTGTTCTACTTTCTTGATCTGTTGAGTTCACCTTTTCTTCTACTGCTCTCACCTCTGTTATGCTCAGGACTGTTCCTTGTGGGCAGTGCCTTTTGCCCAAGCCTGTGGACGATTCCCATACTTCTTGTTCCACTTGTAATGGTTGTTCTTCCGATCGACCCTGTGGGTTCTTTGGGTCTTGGTCATCCACCTTTTGGGCTTAGTAAACTGTGTGGTGCATTCTCATGGCCGTTCCTCCCCTGTCCGTGGGAAAGGGGAATGCTGTCGTTCGGGGCCTCCCAACATGACCACGTCCGATGAAGAGATGCCTGGTTCCGGGACTATTGTCCCTCTCCAGTCGACATCTGAGGCTGTCACTAGGGTTGTGACTCCTCCTTTGGAGCCGAGGTCGGTTGCTTTCTCCACCTTTCCATCGGTTTCAACAGCTCCCGACGTATCTACTGCTACTGCTGTTCAGTCTGCAACGTCTTCGATCTCCATTTCAGCTGGCCTCAGCTTATCCCTGCAGGGGTCTGCAGAGATGTCTGGTAGTGTGGAGGTGGGATATTGGCCTCAGCCTTCCCTGACTTCAACTCGGCGAAGTCGGAAGGGGCTGCAGGCCGAACCCTCTGCTGTGGCCTTTCAGCCATCGAGCCCAGCAGCTTTTTCCTTGGATTCAGATGTTCATGGTCGGGTCACCATGGACTCAGTTGCATTTCCGTCCATGCACTCTGGTCCTTTGGCCAGTTTTGTGAGACTCTCCTGAGTTCCCGCACTTCATATCCTCGGGGTATATCATACCCCTATAAGCATCTGTTACGGCTGCCTCCCATCGCCCCGCATCGGGTGTACTAGAGGATCCTGACCCTTCGCTGGTTAAAAGGGTCAGGAGTGAAGCCACTTAGCTGGGTCGATCCCATGTCGAACTGACTGATTCAGGCAGTGAGCTTAGGGAGGCCCTCTCCTTGTTCACACAGGTTCTTTCCAAGAGCCTTCCCGTTGCCTCCAGCGAGGCTACTAGTGGTTTCCAGGCTCCCCCAGGGCGCCTCCCGGGATTGGAGGCAGACCGCTTTCTGATTCCCCCTGGTGTGCCTACACCATGAGAAGCATCGGCTGGTTTGGCCGGGATGGGCTATGCGCCTTTCGACTCGGAGGATGGGTCAGACATACCTGGCGTCAAGAGCCAACAGTCTTCTGACTTGGGGGCAGCTCTTGACTTTGTGTTTGAGTTCCTTCTGGATCTGAGACCAGTCAGCGATGTCAGCCAGGCCCGATCATCGGTCGTGCACCGACAGCCTGTGGAGCAACCCGCATCTGGGTGCCTTCGACCGTGCCAGTTGGTACAGGTGGTCGAAGCATTTGCAACTTTGGTCTGTGAGCTAAGTTCCAAGGCTATGAAGACTTCGTTCTTCACCAGGGCTGATACCTTTTTACCTCCAGTGCATTATCGTTCCTACAATTCCGCCAATCCGTCAGTCTGCCAGACTTTGACGGTCTTGGATCAGGACTTCTCCGCCCTCAAGCTTTCCAAGCCCAAGTCGGCTGTTATTCCTATGGCAACTCTGGATTCCCTGTTGGGCTTATTGAAAGATCACGTCGTCTCTGCTTTGGCTGCTTATCTGCCTCCAGATAAGTTTTACGACATACAGGCTCCTTTGTGTGTGATCTCCAATCCATGCATCTTACACGCATGCCTGTAACATGGCTAACTTGGATTTATTCGTCGGGTAGTTGTTGGACACAAGCCGTTCCTTTCCTGAGGGGCAGCACGCTGCTCTTCGATCCGCTTCTTTGGCAGATCCACGACTATTCCATGGTTCCGTGGCGATGGTCCGGGATGACGTCCTGCATCATTCCAAAGATCAGCTGCTGCTTCGCCAGTTGGATCAGCCTTCTATTGGAGGCCAGGGCCATCCTAAGCCTAACAAACACCCTTCTGCTTCCTCTGCAAAGCCAAGGGCTGATCCTCCTGCTGCCGCTTTCACTTCTTACTCACGTAATAAGGGAAAGCATCAGCAGACCAGGCGGAGGACTCAGGATCCTTCATTTAGCAGGGGAGGTGGTTTCTCCTCTCACGGGCCTCGTCGGGGCTCGAAATGAAGGTCCTCACCTTGATTCGTCGCAGGTTGGAGGAAGAATATCAGAGTTTGCAGACCATTGTGCCACGATCACATCCGATCCTTGGGTGTTAGATGTTTATTGGTCTGGGCTGCGAATATCCTTCCGGAGGCACCCCACTCTGACGAGAGTGCCTCTCCCAACCCAAGTTCCTTCACACGTTTCACGTCGGGAACTTTTGGTCACAGAGATAGACAATCTCCTTCAAAGGGGGCGATAGAGGTCGTCAAGAACATTCATTCAGTGGGATTTTATTCCCGCCTGTACTTGGTGCCGAAGAAGGACAGCCGACTCCCACCGGTTATCGATCTGAGTATCCTGAACCAGTCTATCATTGCTCCCAAGTTCAGCATGGAGACTTTCAGGTCGGTTTGCCACTCCATTCACCAGGGAGATTTCGCTTCCAGCATTAACCTGCGAGAGTCACTTACTTTCACATTCTGATTCATCGGTCATCGTGAAAGTATCTCAGGTTTATTTTTCTGTGACAAGTTTACCAGTTCAAGGCCATGCCTTTCGGCCTCAACCTGGCTCCTTGGGCCTTCACCCGACTGATGTTGCATGTGATAGCCTTCCATCGCACACAGTCCAGGGTGACTACTTTGGTGCATCTGGCTGATATCCTCCAGTGCTGCTCTTCTGGAGTCAGATATTGACACACTGTTGAGCCTGCTCATGTCGCTTGGGTTCAGAGTCAACTAGAAGTCGGACCTGGTCCCTTTTCAGTCCATTTGTCATCTGGGGATTGACTTCCGTACTCAGCTGAATACGGTGGCGGTTCCCCAGACGAGGGGTGTGATTCTCTCAGCTTCCGGAGTTTTCTCTGGCTGCTCGGTCTCTGTGGTTCGGTGATTGATCTCATTCCTCTAGGTCGGCTGCATGTCAGACCTCTCCAACACTTTCTGCTCAGTCGCTGGAGGCCGAATGTCAATCCTCTGGATCTGGTGCTTCAGTTACCAGGCTCTCTTCATCGTCACCTTCTCCCCTGGATGGATGTTCAGTGGATTACGCAAGGAGTTCCATTGGACTTTCCCATGTTCGATCATGTTCTGATGGCGAACTCGGATGGGGTGTGACGTTGGATCCTATAGGTCTTTCCCTTCACAGGATATGGGATCAGGATCAAGCAGCTCTTCACACCAACCAGAAGGAGCTTTTTGCTCTTCTTCTGAGTTTCTGGCAGTAGATCCCCAACTTTCGAATCGTCAGGTCCTTCTGTTGTCTGACAATTCGACAGTGGTCGCTTACGTTTGGAACCAGGGTGGCATGCACTCGGTTCCCATGTATGAATTGGCTCAGGATCTACTGCTAGCTCAAGATGTAAACGCCGGAGTGGTGGTTCGTCACTTTCCCAGTCGTCTGAATGTCCTAGCCGACTTCCTGGGACAGGGTCATTTCCACTGAGTGGATGCTTCACTGGGCAGTGTTCCAGTCACTTTGCAATCTCTGGGGTCATCCCCACATCGATCTTTTTGTGACCCGTTGGAACCATCAGGTGGACTCTTTCATGTCCCCATGTTCAGATCCTCTGGCTTTCGCCGTGGGTGCTTTGTCACTCGATTGGAAGGGTCTAGTCGTCTACTCCTTCCCGCCGGTTCCGATTCTGCCTCAGGTTCTAGCCAAAGATACGAACCTGCAGTTGTCGAATCATTCTGATCACCCCCCTGTTGCCTCAACGGGTGTGGATCAATCAGCTCTGCTCTCTGTTGGCGGTGGTTCTGGCACGTTTCCCTCTACATTGCGACCTTCTTTGCCAAGGTCACCTGAGGTGGTGACTTCATTGTTCCTTCACGCATATCTTTTGTCAGGTCCTGTCTCCTCCATAGAAGTTTTTCGAGATGAGCAGTAAAGTGCATTTCTTTTTCAAGGCAGCACTCCACTTGTTTAGGCAATGCGATTAAGTGGAAGGTCTTCTGTTGGGGTGTGCTGATCACTCTGTTGATTTTGACGATCCTTTGATAACACAGATTGCAGAGTTTCTGGTATATCTGTTTGATTCTTGGTGTCTCCAACCTATTGCCATCAAAGGGTACAGGTCAACATTGAAGTTGAAAACCACGACAACAGGTTTTGTGTAATTGTTTCAGTTTCGGTTTCGATTTTGATAACAAAACCGAAACCGAACCAAATTTTCGGTTAACCACCCATCTCTACTAGTTTATCACTCGGGAAATTTGACAGAGGTTGTTTCGAGCTGCTTTCCGTTGAAGTGATGGAAGTTAACTCAAGTAGTGTCAAAGGCTGATGAAAATAATAATGACAGCTTTGTGCTACGAAATGCTTCAGTTTTCATCAACCAACAGTACACACATTAATATTCATAAGCAGGCTTGGCTGTACTTGTGGGAGAGTTTGTTTAGATAATTAATATTCATGACGAAAGGGCATGAAAGAGTGATATGGATATTTTTGACGTTACACTTGAAAAAGTATAAAGGCCGAATCACTATTCTGTTCTTTCACTTGTATATTTTTGGATGTTACACAAACAGTAAAACTCAATTAATTCAACAAATGTTATTTTAGTGATTTATTGATTCTAAATATGTAAGCCTCAACTGTTCATTAGAAAAAAATATAATAAATTATCGACTTATTCAAAAGCTAATAACCGCAACAGAACCGCAATCCTCATTCCCTCTGCAACTCCGTTCTTTGTAATTCTTCCTGGTAAAAACTAAAAAGTTGTAAATTCTTACTCTTCTTAAGTGACACCAACTTTCTTAAATTCATGTCGGGGGGCATGAAGGGGCATCTTATACACAAGCCAGTAGCAATCATGAAATATTCTGGTCAGCACTACTGTTTCAAACTAGGAGTCTATACTGAGCAATTTTAAAGAAATGTTCAGACGAACAAGAAAAACAATTATTCAATAACCGTCGATTATTACCAAATGATTATCGATTATCGAAATCAATAATCGTGGCACCTCTACTCGAAACCACTGCCTAAGTAATTTGCCAATTGTTAGCAGAACCTTCTCATGATGGCATGTTAAGGGCACCTGTTTTGATGTTGTAAAAGTTGGAAATATCTTTTAAGGGTTAAACAGGTAGGCAATTAATGCCAATCAGGGCCTCTTGTGGATTGCATTGCCTCGTTACCAATTATGTTAGAAAAAGATTAACCCTTTACCTAATGCACAGGCTATCAAAAAATTTTATTATAATTATTTTGCTTCACATTCTTCTTTCACTGCTCAGTTTGTAATTATGTGCGTGGATGTGGCTGATTCATTAGGTTAACCCTTTACCCAATGCAGACGATATCAAAATTTATGACTTAAAATATTATTTTTTCAAAATTTTCAAAATATTGCAACAAACCATATCATGTGACGCTAATTGGAACGAGCTCGATGAGCTTGTTCTAATGAGGGGGTCACATGGTATAGTTTTGTTGTAATTTTCTGAAAATTAATAGTTTTTCAACTACCGAATTTGGATATTGCGTGGGTGGATATAGCCGTTTCGTTAGGTGAAGGGTTAAGGGTTAAACTGTTACTATTTATTTCTTTTTAGCTTAACTTGACATAGTCAAGATAAGCTATTGCCATCATGCGTGCGGAAGTCTGTCAGCCTGTGAGTCTGTTCACATTTTCCTTTAGCATGGGCTACACCCAGCAGTTCTTGTCTGATCGTTACGAAATTTCATATGCAGGTTTGGTTGGGGTCATGTCTAGATGAGAGCGTCCCCTTTTGGTCGCGATTGGGCAACCGGTATGGCTGCCCGAGCCCAAAACCCAAAAATCATTAGCACAGTCTACAGGTCGTATTTATGAAGGGATTTCATGCCTCTGTATAATGCCTAGATGAGAATGTCCCCTTTTGGGCATGATCCGTCAACTGTGATGGCTGCCCAAGCCCGAAACCCAAAAACTTTTAGCACAGTCTGCAGGTCATGTTTAATATGGTTTGATTTCATTGTAACTTGGTAGGATGACTTCTTATGATGTCTAGATGAGAATTTCCCCATTGGGCATGATCTGCCAACCGTGACAACTGCCCAAGCCCAAAACCTGAAAACCTTTAGTACAGTCTACAAGGTAATATTTATCGAGGAATTTCATTGTAACTTGGTGGGTTGACTTCATATATTGTCTGGATGAGAAGGTCCCCTTTTGGATGTGATTGGGCAACTGTGATGGCTACAGGGGCCCGAAGCCCAAAAACCTTTAGCACAGTCTACAGGTCATATTTATGAACGGATTTTATTGTAACTGGGTAGGATGACTCCAAATAATGTCTAGATGAGAACGTCCCATTTTGATCGCGATCATTCAGCCTTGATGGGTGCCCGAGCCCAAAAACCTTTAGCATAGGCAAAAGGTCATATTTATGGAAGGCTTTCATTGTAACCTGTTAGGTTGATTCCATATAATGCCTAGATGATGACATCCCCCTTTAGTCGCGATTGGTCAACAGTGATGGTTACAGGTGCCTGAAGCCCGAAAATCTTGAGCACCGTCTACAGGTCATATTTATGAAGGGATTTCATTGTAACTTTGTAGGATTACTCCAGATGATGCCCAGATGAGAATTCCCCGTTTGGTTGTGATCATTCAACCATTATGGCTGCCCGAGCCCGAAGCCCGAATACCTTTAGCATAGTCTACAGGTCATATTTATGAAAGGATTTCATTGTAACTTGGTAGGTTGACTTCATATAATGTTTAGATGAGAATGTTCCCTTTTGGACACGATTGGGCAACTGTGACGGCTACAGGGGCCCAAAGCCCGAAAACCTTTAGAACAGTCTACTGGTCATAATTATGAACGGATTTCATTGTAGCTTAGTAGGATGACTCCAAATAATGTCTAGATGAGAACGTCCCCATTTGGTCTCGATCATTCAGCCTTGATGGCTGCCCGAGCCCAAGACCCCAAAACCTTTAGCATAGTCTATAGATTATATTTATGGAAGGATTTCATTGTAACCTGTTAGTTTGACTCCATATAATGCCTAGATATGACATCCCCATTTGGTCATGATTGGTCAAATGTGATGGCTTCAGGGGCCCGAAGCCCAAAAACCTTGAACACAGTCTACAGGTCATATTTATGAAAGAATTTCATTGTAACTTCGTAGGATCACTCCAGATGATGCCCAGATGAGAATTCCCCTTTTGGTTGCGATCATTCAACCATGATGGCTGCCCGAGCCCAAAGCCCAAAAACCTTTAGCACAGTCTACAGGTCATATTTATGAAGGGATTTCATTGTAACTTGGTAGGTTGACTTCATATAATGTCTTGATGAGAACGCAGATGCAATTGGGAAACTGACGGCTATAGGGGCCTGAAGACCGAAAACCTTTAGCACAGTCTACAGGCCATATTTATGAAGGGATTTCAATGTAACTTGATAGGATGACTCGTTTTGGAATAATTTCACTGTAACTTGGTAAGTTTCGTTAATATATGTTAACTGTGAGGGCCACATACATTAACTGTGATGTCATATTAACTCACCCCTCAGCTCTTTAGTACAGTGTACGCCTCATATTATTTTTATCAAAAACATAGCATACAGGGACCAGAAATGACCATATTCCCAGTTATCACAATTCTTGTCATTATTTCATAATCCTTTCATAAACATTGAACATTATCCTGTTCATCAAATACAACACACAATTTAAGCTACAGTGTCATTGACACTTTCATTTTATGTTTTCAGGAGTAAAAATTCTTCATTTGATCTCATCACCTTTTCCAAGAGTGTGGCACACAAGCAGCGATACATATGAAAATTTGGATATGGCCAGGATAGATAATTTCAGTCGGATATTCAGAATCTTTGTTTCAAGTTACTTACACCTAAAGCCTGTGAGAGGCTGTGAGACAAAGTAAATATCAATTATTGGTGGAAGTCCTATCAAATTTTAACTTTTGTTAACAATTTCATTTCTGGGCTGATTTTACTGTTTTTGCAGAATGTTTTCAGATCTTTTCTTGTAGGCCTGCAGACATCATTCAGTAAAACATATTTCTACAAAGAATGATTTCCTAGTCCAGTGTACCCCACTAATTAGATAACTGATTTTGTCTAGTACAATAACTCCATTAACTGCTTAAAATTTTTCAAGGGACAATAAGCTGCGATTTAAAAAAAATAAGCATGCCATTTAATAAAACCACAATTTCTGTTATGCATGTCATTCGAATGAAAGCATCCGATTTGATTAAATAAATTAACTTGAAGGCAAGAATTTATCGGATATTTGGAAAAGTCTGGCAGCAGTTTTTCAACCCAAACTGATTAGCTGATGATAACTCAAGGAAAATTCTGGCACAGTACAAACTGCAATATCATTTTTCATTTTTGGTTTTATGTATGTGTTACATGTGTTCCATCATGCAATTTGATCCGGGTTGTCGTCGATAACTGTGTTTTCAGTTTTATTGGAATCATAAGTGTGCCTTGCTAAAAATATTACAAAGTTATTGATCTAATAATGCCACTTATTGCTAAAATAATTGACAGTTGTTGTTGGAGTCGATCGTTCGTTGAGATAACACCAAAGGTAAAATTAGAAACCATGTGTATTCAGAAATTATGTGCATTTCTTTTGACTTTCGGGCAACTTCATATGTTCTTAATGTCATATCCTATCAAAATTTGTTTGCATTAAAGATTTTTTAATAACAGGTTTAAGTTTTTTAATAACAGGTTTAAGTAATTTCTCGGTACTTCTAATCAGGGCGGGGAGCAGTTAACGTTTCAAAAAAATTTAACCAAGTTAATAACATTTAACTTTGAAGGTTATAATTGTACAATATGTAGCATTGCATCATTATCTTGTGTTTACCCAGGACAGATCGCACATGCTGATATCGAATTTTGTGCCATTTGATGAAATTGAAGAACACAAATAATTTAGATGTCAGTAGCCCTCCTACCAACGTTGGCGGAATTGGCCCACCGATATTTGACGATACAGCTATATCAGCTTCATCCGAACGCCTATTTTCCATAAGGACTGGTATTCGAGCAACAGCGGATGTCTCTTTCTAAGGATACAGCCGCAGTGATTGTATTCTTAAATGAAAATATCGCTGAATGTTAGAATTTAAGATAACCTGGGAGAACTATCTTAACTACTCGTCCCCTGAGTTCCAGTGTGTTCTATGTGCCAGTAGGCATATAGAACACATTGGAACTCAAGAGACGAACTGTGCATAAGTAAGTTCAATTATATTCAAATTCAAATCAATAAAAATGGCCGAAGTTATTAAAATTTTGTTCATTTTAACATTTAATGTTATTTAACTCGTTAACGCAGAATTATTTAACACATTAACGTGTTAAGGAAAATTTGAACTCCTCCCAGCACTGCTTCTGATGTCTTAAAAAATTTGCATACAGTGGGTTTTTTTTGTATGCTCTTTCACATAACGCAAAATCTAAGAGTTGATGTATTTTTATATAGCAGCTTATTGTCCCTTAAACATTAAAATAATTCGCACAACTTCAGCACAAATTTGACTTGTTAATTGTACGTAGGTTATTCAGTCCTGGTAATCCACATACCTTTGCAAATGCTGCTGATGAAAATCGTCTCTCACTCAGCCTTTGCTGACAAACTGGTCAAGACCATAACTATCTCCTGCAAACCATTTAGGTAAAGGATTAGGTGTGCTGTTTCTTTGATATAAATTTGTTGTCAGGCAAGATTGTGAGATTTTATACACTTCAGTCATGGAAATTTACTGAAATTCTTATCTTGGAAAAAAAGTCAGGAAATTTGATTGTCAGAACATTATGGGTTTTACCCTTTTTATTTAATGCTCAGGCATCAATTCACGCTGAAAAATTAAGTCATATTCCCCTGTCGGTCGGCAAAACGAAATATCAAAATGATATTTAGAAATCGATATTTCATCGTAGGTTCGGATGACGAATCACATGTACTTTAAACGAGTCAGCACATCAGTAATGAATTCCAGAGTCCCAAATACAAACGAATTTGAATAATTGATAGTGACAGTGACTAAATCAATTCATTAAATCAGCGGTTTCAAAGTTTGACTTTCTCATTCACCTTCCAGCGAAAAGCCGAAATCACTTTCAAATTTCTTCAGTTCAACTTCACACGTCTTCAGTGCATTGAGTTCAAAAAAAATAAAATGACGTGTCTTGTTATTGAAAATAAGAAAGTGATGTTTTTTGTTATTGTTCTATTTCTTCGAAACACATTGCGATTATTTCAATTCGCCAGCCTTGGTAAATCGTAAAGTTAGGGGAGAAATAAGACGGGACTACTTTTTGTGCGGATATTCACACATTCCAATGGTTGGAGTTTGGTTGTTGTAATTTTTGTATGGACGCCAGTTCGGCACATAAATTTTGCGCCTTAATGGCAAATAAAGGCCACAAATTGGAGAGTTTGTAGTCGTAGAGCATTAAATAAAAAGAAAATTCACGAAAATTTGATGAATACCGAAAATATCTCGTTCGTGGCTACAAGAAATATGAGGATCTTCACTCGCGACTGCATCGCTCGTGAAGATCCTCATATTTCTTTGTAGCCACTCACGAGATATTTTCGGTATTCATCAAATTTTCGTGAATATCCTCTATATATTCAGGACATGTAAGTAGCGGATGACTTATAGAATATACCCATAGTAGCTTGGTGTACCAAATGTTCACCACTTCGCCATGAGGGAGAACATTTGGTACACCAAGCTACTTTGGGTACATTTTATTTATACCATGATCGTTATTAAGAGTCGCTATTATTTTTTCTTGATTTTACTGAACAGCAGATGTACACACAAGCGAATCTGTTTTTGTTTACATGAGCATCAGTGAGCGGTATTTCCGCGGTCAATTTTATCGCCGAAACAAAATAGAAAAAGAAACGAAGCCTGTTTCGTTTTAATAACATACTATATCGAGTTATGCATGCTTTATTAACATGAGACAATGCATGTTTGTTAATTTTTGGCATCTTTTGAGGTAAACCCATTTAAAAACGTAATAAATAAATGCCACTTTCATTTCATTCTTTGCGATGCGACGTGCAATAAATTTGGACAAGTTTGCATTCAGGTCGACGTCACCAAAGGTCAACTTGGATGTAGTTCTACTGCAGGTGTAAAATTTAACTGTTCAAATCCCATTGCTGGCATGTTCACCAAGGTTGATGTGTAAAGCTAAAATTTTTGTCCTTGGTTTTTCATATATATTACAGTAGGTAATCATGGTATAAAATTGACTTCCTATTTTCTGTAGAATTTATAAACCTGAGTTCAGTAAATTCATTCTAAAATGATTTATCTTGGGTCAGACCAACATCAGTACAACCTACATTAAAGTTGAAACCTGCATATGCTATTAATGCCTTATTTGCATGATATTTTTCGCCACATTTTGACTTCAATATCACAATATTCTTATAGCAATAACACATCAGTATTTTGTAATTTTCGCCCACCGAAAGTGTCAATCAGTCGTTATTAGCCCACCGAAGTTCTTCACAAATTAGCATGAAATGTGTGATGTATGCCTGTGATACGATAGTTATCCAACTTAAAGGCCAGTATTGAAAGTTGAAATGTAATGAAAACGTGCACCACAACGACTTTCATTGTTTAATTTATGAATGTTTATTGTGAAAATATTGTGTCACGAGTACATTCATCTTGCGATATATGCCATAACATTTTGAAAATATTGTGCTAATACTAGAATATAGCCTAATGGTACACTTGGTTATAGGCTGTACAGAATAGTGGAAAAGGTTTATAAATTCTGCTGAGTAGGACAAATTTGCTGATTATCATACCATTGTGTAAACAATGTACAATCAATGCACATAGGTCAAATTTTGGCAAAAGAATCACTATTTGATTGTGACATCCTTGAGTAACAGATAGACTCCATAATGTCAAGGAATGCATCGATATTACATGCATCGACTATTTTGGAAATTAAATGGAAAAATAAGTGGCAGCCATGTGATAGGTGCATAGAGGATACCAACTGTTTTAACCCTTTACCTAACATGAAAAGCAGACGACACTTGCAAAAAAAATTCTTGAATAACTAATTTTTTTCATTTTTTGTCTCAAAAACATAGGTTATGACCCCTCGTTGGAACGAGCTCGTTCCAACAAGGGGTCATAACCTATGTTTTTGAGACAAAAAATGAAAAAATAATGAAAATTAATTGGCGATTTTTGAGAATAGCGCTGGCCGGTTTTGGCTGTTATGTTGGGTAAAGGGTTATCTCTTTACCCAACGTAATGGGCAAAACCGGCCAGCACTATTCACAAAAATTGCCAAGTAATTTTTATTATTTTTTGTCTCAAAAACATAGGTTATGAGCCCCTCTTTGGAACGAAAAAAATTTAAAAAATATTAGTTCATCAAGAATTTTGTTTGCAAGTGTCGTCTGCTTTTCATATTTAGGTAAAGGGTTAAGCAGACATCAGAAGTATCCTTTGTGCAAGGTGCAGGCTGCAAGCCGAGAGGTCCTCGGTTCGAATCCCACCTGCGGCAACCGCGTTGTGTTCTTGGGCAAGACACTTCACCCCGATTGCCTACATGGGGGCACGATGACGCTGTGTACTGAGGCGTACTGCACGTCGATGGTGCGCATGTCTTCAACCAATCTAACCCTGCCTGTGCTGCGGTGTAGAGTTCATAGTTACGATGTTGGAGAGCTGACAGCTGCTCGTCATTGCTCGGTGGTTCTCTCCGGGTACTCCGGCTTCCTCCACCCGTAAAACTGTCATGGTCACGATTAGCCGTTGTGCATAAGTATGTGACCTTAAACACCATTAAATAACTAAATAAATCCTTTGTGCAGTGTTCATGCAGGCCTAAAAGTTTTTTGGTACCGCATGGAATTTTTGTTCGCTGCTAAATGAATATTTTTATACTGTACCAATGACCCAGACTTAGCTGGTGCTAACTCTTAACAAAACCAGGGCCAAACACAAATTTTGCCCCCCAATCCCCAAAATTTGCATCCAAAACAAAAAGAAATCATGTCCTAAAGGACCTTCATACTACGCCTCTACTGCGCATGCGCAGTGACGCAGACGTCCCGAAATTGGCGCCAATTATCATTCTCTGTTTGGCCCTTCATCAGTCAACATCTCACTGATCTTTGTGCTTGTAAATCTCAGTTTAAAGGATGCCAGACACGTAATTTTTGGAGAAAATGTGATTCTAAGGAGGATAGAAGGAGGAGAGGAAAAAGAAGTGACAAAAAATAATCAGGGCTGTACTTGAAATTTTTTGATGAAATTATGTTAAGTTGCCTATTTTCGAGGCATGGGCCTCTTGTTGTCATTCTTGCTAATTGTTGCACTGCTTATTCAGTGTTTCCTCTCCCCTAGCCTTCTAAAGTCCCCCCTTGCAATTCTCCCATGCTCTTGGCATATTTTTGAGAAATTTCATTTCTAAAATTTCCTGGGAGAGTTGCTTGGTTACAGAATGTTTTCTGTTATTTTCCCCATAGTTACGTTTTCACCCATGGGTGTATAACGTTTGTGTTCTGCATCTTCCATCTGATGTTCTACAGATTCTCCCCTGGGAGTCTCTGTTTTGCATCAGATAGAGTGTAATTGATGACTGATTCCAGGCCAGTTTTTTCAGTGCCTGGAGTCATGTTTTCTGGTGTTTTTACACTGTTTGTTTTCATTGGCAACAGCCTTTTTTGAGGGGGGCTGTTTGCCTTTGCTGTAGTTTATCTCACTATAAGATACATTTATATTATCCGAAAGTGTCTCATTAATTATTTAATATAAATTTAAAATTTTTGACCACACTTTGCCATCGGATCCATCGGGGCTCAACGTTACTTTTCAGCAACTTGGGCTTCGCTGAAAAAATATTTTTTCAAAATTATTTTGTTTTGCAATTGTTTTTTCATTTATTAATGGATCATGTTATTATGTATCTTTGTGTCAGGGGTTTTTGCGAGTAACTAGGACTTATTGTTGTTCTTTCACAATGAAGGGACATTGTTCAAATTGTAATAGGAAGAAATCTTCCTCTGACTTTCATGATCATTGTATTAATTGTAGTCAGTGTTCTCGCATTAATCCCTGTCCTATATGTGAACATTGGGATGAGAAACATTGGAAACGTGTGTCACGATATGTTGTTTCTGGAGAAAGAGCGATTCCGGCTCTTTCTCCGCAAGGTCACTCTACTCTCTCAGTTTCTATTTCAGAGGAACCAGAACAGGGTGATGTTTCCATGTTATCTTCTTCAAGTGTGCGTCCGTCGTCACAAATGAATTCAGAGCTAGCGGCAAAAGTGCTCATGGAGATTAGACAGATGTCGTCCGCTAGCTCGCCCGGTGTAGCGTCCATTCACCGAATGGTTCGGCAGCCGGGTTCGTCCGATGCGGTCCAAGAGGAAATTTTGGGTGATGCGAGCACTATAAACATAATAGATGCACACCCAGTGACGGCAGATAGTAAGCGAGAACGGAGGAAGCCTTTGAGTCCGGTTCCTAGCTCGTCCAGGTCCAGCCGGGCCGCGAGCGAGAGAGGCCCCTCTCTCGTACAACAACATCTGGGACCAGATGTTGTGGTACAAAATGTGTCTTTAGCGGAGCATACGTCCGTCGCTCGGGACGCTCCATTGTATAAGCAGTCCGCAGAGACTGTTAAGGCTTCCTCTTCTCGTCAGCGCACACGACCGCACCTTGGCTGCGTGACCGCCGATATATTACCAGCTTCGGCGATGAAGGATTCTTCGGCGACCAGGTCACACCATCCGGCAGCCAGGGATTCGAGACCAATGGACTCTGGACGTTCGCATAGGAAAAGTATGCGGGAGCCATCTGATGCGGAGCTGCCCTCGGCGAAGCAGCGAAAGACTGCGCCTCCGCAGGTCTCGACGCCGGACATTCTTGTGCAGATAGCACAGCTTATCGCAGCATCCCAGCAGCCGACAGAAACGGTGTCGGATCGAGAATTATCCGACGGCGCTGGGTCGGTATGCTCCGCCGAAGCATCGGGGGCGGACGACCGGGAACATCATGAGGTCCGACCGGATGGTGAAAGGGATACGGATGACTTGGAGCTATCCCTTTCGGAACAACATAAAGGTGCCGTGGACTTCATCCGGCACTTTCTCCCTCAAGTTGTTCCGTCGGGCCAGACTGCTGCGCTTCCGGACAAGAGAATTATAGCGTCATTGGACTCTGAATTTTTTGAGCGGTTCAGGGACATCGCTCCCGAGTTTCCGTCGCAGTCCAATAATGTTGCAAGAACATTTGATTTATTGAACGACGCTATATTTAAACTTGCTTCCAGGACGGGGAAAGCAGGTTTCTTGTCCGCTAATACTCTCAACCTGCCTTTCATTAATGCAAGGAATAAATTCGATACGGCAGGACAGGGTATACCAAGAGTTCCTCTGCGTATGGACGACGAGGCGGAAGACTTAGAGCTATCATTACCGTCGTCAGCTTCTATTCCAACCGCGGTGTTGGAAACAGCTATTGCGTCTAACAGAGCCAATTTAGATGCCTTATCTTACGCAGATCACCTTACTAAGGCGTTATCACTGCGCCTTCAGGGGAAAGAGTTTCAGGATATACAATCCTCTTTAAGACTTCTTTCAAGGGCAGTAGCTTATTCCACGTGTAACTCCGCCCTTTCAGTGGCAAATCTGGAGTTGGTTAGACGTGACGCAGCCCTAGCTACATCCACACTAGTGGATTCTAAGGTGAAGAACTCTCTTAGAGTCGCTTCGGTCTCAGGAGAACTTCTCTTTGACGGCAAGCTTTCCACTATTTATGATAAAATTAAAAAGAAAGCTAATGATTCTCTGTTGTTCAGATCTGCTCCTAAGAAGTCGGATACAGAAGACACGAATAAGACAGGCACTTCTGGGTCTAATGCGCCCAAGAGAGGTTCCTATAGAGGTTCCGGTGCGTCCTCTTGGTCTTATTCGAGAGACCGTCAGGATAGCGACTCTCGTTCGGGACGTCCTTCAGGCCGGGACAATCGGTCGGACGCCCCGAGGTCGACGAGGCGAGGTGCGGGTCGTGGAAGACGTGGTTTCTCCTACCGCAGGCCTCGCAGGTCCAGGAGGTGATGGCTTAAACCTCTATCGCGTTCCGGTTGGCGGAAGGTTGTCGAGCTTTTCACAAGAGTGGGCGTCGATTACGGACGACCCTTGGGTGAGAGGAGTGACTTCGGAAGGTCTAAAGATATCCTTCAAACGAAAGCCTCCATTAACTCGAAGTCCAAAGTGGACTCATCTACCGTCAAATCCACAGAAAAGAGACGCTCTGTTATCAGAGGTGCAGTCTCTTTTAATGAAGAATGCGGTAGAGGTCGTAGAAAACCAGGAATCTCCGGGATTCTACAGCCATCTGTTTCTGGTTCCGAAACCAGACGGCTCGTTCCGTCCAGTCATAGATTTGAGCTGGATAAACAAGCTGATCGTCGCTCCGAAGTTTTATATGGAGACGATTCGATCGGTCAGAGCGAGTATTCGGGTGAATGATTATGCAACGAGCATAGATCTCAAAGATGCGTACTTTCACGTCATGGTACATCCGACATTCCGAAAGTATCTACGCTTCGCAGTCCAAGGAGTGGTGTATCAGTTCCGGGCGATGTGCTTCGGATTGAATCTAGCACCCTGGGCTTTCACTCGGGTAATGAACTCGGTAATGATCTACTTCTGAGCTCATTCGTCTGCGGTAACGTCGGCCTACCTGGACGACATTCTTCAGAGGTACGGCAACGAGTTAACGCTTCAGAACGATGTTCAGAATCTTCTTCTATTGCTCCGACGTCTCGGTTTTATAGTAAACGAGGAGAAGTCGGATCTGGTGCCGTCCAAGTCATTCACTCATCTGGGAATGAGCTTCGAGACGCACAACAATCTCGTTCGTCTGCCGTTAACCAGAGCGAAATTAGTCAGTTGTTACGCTCGCTATTGTCTACACGCAGACAAAGTCACGGCGAGAGAATTTATGAGACTGATAGGTCTGTGCGGAGCCGCCGCGGATCTCATTCCGATGGGGCGGTTACGCACACGTCCTCTTCAAATTTTCCTGACTCAGAATTGGAGTGTGAAAATTCATTCGCTCGATGTAGACGTTCTCTTGTCAGATCAAGTGAAACAAGAGATTCAGACTTGGGCAAACATTCAGTGGTTAACTCAAGGAGTTCCGCTGCAGTTGCCGGATCCGAGTTTTACCGTTATGACGGATGCCAGTCAAAGAGGTTGGGGTGCATCATTAATCCCAACGGATTCGAGATGCCAGGGTCTTTGGGATCCGCAATTCCTGTGCAAGCACATAAACATCAAGGAAATGATGTCAATTTGGCTTGCGTTACGTCACTGGATGGACATTATTCACGATGCTCATGTCCAAATCCTATCCGACAATACGACAGTAGTGGCGTATATACGGAATCAGGGAGGCACTCATTCAGTTCCGTTGTTCAATCTAACGGAAAGAATCCTTCTGTTTGCATTAGAACATCACGTTCTTCTTTCGGTCCGTCACATACCGGGTCGTCTGAATGTGCTAGCAGACTCCCTTTCACGAAAGGGTCGCTTGTTGCCGTCGGAGTGGACTCTCAACAAACAAGTATTCAATCAGATTTGCTACCAATGGGAACGGCCAATGATAGACTTATTTGCGACACATCTCAACAATCAGTTGCAGATGTATGTGTCTCCGTGTCCGGATCCAAGAGCATTTGCAGTAGACGCTCTGTCGATCCCTTGGGACGGAATGATAGGATATGCGTATCCTCCTGCGCCGTTAATTCAACAAGTATTGCTAAAGATAAAACAATCTCAATGCAAGATTCTGTTGGTAGCATCTCTGTCGCCACAGAGACCGTGGATAAATCTACTCAGGTGTCTGTTGTGGGACCTACCGTGGAAGCTTCCTCCACGGGAGGATCTTCTTTCGCAGGGGAAATCCCGCCAACTCCATCACAACCCGCAAGGTCTCAACCTTCACGTTTTTCCGTTGTGCGGTCCTTCTTGCATGGCAAGCACTTTACAGGACGAGCAGTGGACGCGATTTCTAACTGTAGGAGGACCTCCTCTTCGCTAAATTATGCGGCTAAGTGGAAGGTTTTTCGTCGTTGGTGTAGGGATCATTCTGTAGATATATTCGATCCCTCTATACCAGACATTGCAAACTTTCTAGTATACTTGTTTGACGAAATCAAACTGCAGCCTGTTACTATAAAGGGTTATAGATCTATGTTATCTGATACCTATGCACATCATGATAGTTTACAAATTGGATCTAATGTCTCTTTATCGAAGTTGGTTAGAAACTTTTCGATAAAAAGACCCAGAACTCTTAGATTAATTCCTAAGTGGAATTTAGCTTGGGTTCTCCTTAAATTGAAGGAAAAGCCATTTGAACCTCTTGGGACAGTAGATTTCAAATTCTTATCTTATAAGACAGCTTTTCTCTTAGCTTTCTCTTCTGCTAGAAGAGTCAGTGAGCTTCATGCACTATCGGTGGATGATTCTCATTATCGTAGTGTTGGGAACACTATCACCTTCACTACTAATGTGGGTTTTTTAGGTAAGAATCAGGCTCCTAATAAATATCCGGAACCTATTGTTATTAAGGCCCTTCCGTCTTCAGACGGGCGTAGGCCTTTACTCTGTCCTGTTAGAGCACTACGTATCTATAAACAGAGATCTCAGTTTATCAGAAAGGGACGGAAACGTTTCTTTCTGTCTTTGATGCCTAATAGAAAGGACATTTCAGTCCATTCTATTGCTAGATGGATTCAGTTAACTATCCGTACTGCTTATGATTCTTCTCAGCAGTCTGTGCTTAAGATTTCTGCTCATGAAGTAAGAGCTCTTTCTACTTCCTGGGCTTATGCTAATAGTGTTGCTATTACAGATTTAATGAAGGCTGCTTATTGGTCTCAGCCATCCACATTTACGAATTTTTATCTCAGAAATATTGAGTCCATTTCTGGAGACCTGCATTGTTTAGGTCCGTTATCTGTTGCTCAGAATGTCGTCCACTAAACAGTTGCAACTATAGTTATGCAGGCTTTCTGTTCCGGCAGTGACTCCGTCCGGCTGCCCTCTTCGCTCTGGGCTATTTGACCCAGGGCAAGGGGAAGGGGGGGGGGGGGGGGGGGGCGGGTGTTCCCTTAGGTCACCTGCTTTATAGTGAAAAGCAAGGGAATGCCTCCTCCAAGTCAGTATTTCTGAGTCGCTTCCGGGATGGTTTTAAAGTGTAATATTAATGTTTAAATTCATTCATGTCTTATTTTTAAAGTGTAGCTCGGTGTGAAGCATCTGTATATGTCAAGTGTCAAACGGGCTTTAATATACAATACTCGGACACTTTTAAATGACTATAAAGAGTCTCAATTCTCTGGACTACTTTATTTATTGGCTTGCTTTAAAAATAATTAGTATAAGGGTTATACTGGATGTTAATAGAGAACATGAATGTTATTGTGCTCAATTATTAAGGGTAGTGTATCTTTCTAATTTAATATTAAATAAGAAAGATACATGTAAAGCCTAATACTCCTTTTCTCCTTAAGGGGTTACCTCTTTACTATATAGTTGAGCTTATTGGATTTTCCTCTATGTCCTAGGCCCTCCAGCCTGTTTACTATTCAGCTAAGTCTGGGTCATTGGTACAGTATAAAAATGTTAAAAAATTTATAGTAATTTATATATTTTTTATACTTACCAATGACCCAGACGGGGATGGCCCTCCCTGGAGTTGGGAACTCTTGCCTCCCCGCTGAGTACATAGCGCTGACCAGGCACTGCCAGTAAGAATGATAATTGGCGCCAATTTCGGGACGTCTGCGTCACTGCGCATGCGCAGTAGAGGCGTAGTATGGAGGTCCTTTAGGACATGATTTCTTTTTGTTTTGGATGCAAATTTTGGGGATTGGGGGGCAAAATTTGTGTTTGGCCCTGGTTTTGTTAGAGTTAGCACCAGCTAAGTCTGGGTCATTGGTAAGTATAAAAAATATATAAATTACTATAAATTTTTTAACTTTTGTTGTTGTCAGATGAAAGATTTTAGTGCTAAAAGGAATCTGATATGTTAATGAAAACAAATTAACCATGTATCGTCCTTTGAGTGCAACAAGGCACCATTGCAGATGGTGCCTTGCTGGATTCAAAGTCCAATATTGTAATTTAGTATTACATGGCTCTTTTAAGTATTTTATTTGCAAAAAAACCCACAAATGATAAAAATAAAGATAATAAAAATTAAACTAATAAATAAAAATAAATAAATGAATGTCATATCAATTAACCCATTCACATAGTGTGTCATTCTGTGTTTATTAAATGCCTTCACGTCTATAAAAGCAATTATTAGAAGGACACCCAACAATTCATTTGTCAACTTGTCCCCCGAGTTCCAATGTGTTCTCTGTGCCAGTAGGCACAGAGAACACATTGGAACTCAGTGGACAAACTATCAACAAAAACAACACATTTTATCATCAACTAAATTTGCGAGCGAACCTATGTTACTGTTTTCAGTTATCACTAGCAATTCAAACTAACTGCAGTGCATGATTTGTAGAAAATCTTGCTACTATTTAAAAATAGTCCATTAACAATTTCTGTTCCGCACATGTGTCCGGAACAGATTTTCATTTTCTGCATGGTTTAATGTTGCTATAGATGGGGATTCTGTTGAACAGGGATGTAATAAAAATCAGGTTTACACCCCCATCCAATCAGTCATCTTTGTGATGCTCTTGTCTGGTATGATCAGGGCACCAGATATGTACCAGTACAATTCAGAATATACAAAAAACAATATCAGCATTCCACATGTGCGATTTTGGAAACATACCAAAAGGTTATTTTTGGTGCTAAATTTTGGTGCCAAATTCTGTACTTTTGGTGCCAAACAAATTGTATTCTTTTTTAGTGCAATTGGTGCCATTGACACCAGACAGTATGAACACTGCCTCTTAGTGACTGCAAGGAAAGAAATGTTTTCATGAGCAGCTGCGAGTTTAAACTTAGATTCTTTGCAGTCATGAAAGAGATTATTTGGTACCTACTCAAAAACAGTAGGTTTTCTTCATTTTTTTTATTGTATGCATTGCAATGTTTTAGTTGCAATTATAATATCTTGAATGATCTGAAACACACAGTGTTATTGGTCTAAACTTACTGTGTAATGCGCCTCACTTCCAAGAGATAAGAAAAATTTGTTGGACATCTCCCACTCTCTTATAATCTATTACATAAATAGAAAGTGTGTGATTCCTTCCTTTTCTGCATTCAGCTAGAAATTCAAGCTTTTATTATCTCCCTTGAGATTCAGTGCAACTAGAAATTGTCCATAGCCTGAGTGGGGCTACCCTTCCTGGGACAAGTCACCCCACTAGCGTAGCATACAATAAATATTTGCCATTTTTGAGAAAAAAAAGAAGCAGAACTGGAAACAATAGCCTTTCATATCTTGGACCCTGTAGAGCCACTGCACACAATGCCCAGGACACTCCAAATCTCAAATTTGGGGTCGAATCGAATCTGACAAATTCTGAATGTCACTGTTCAAGTCATCAATATTGCACCTTCTCACAATTGTGAATATTCCCAGTCTCCACTTAATTACTGTATCCACAACACAACTGCCTGCAATTTCAGAGAAAAAAAATCAAAACAGGAAACAATAGCCTTTCAAATCTTGGACCATGTAGATGCTACACCAGCAAACTGCCCCATCTCACGATGAGTAGCCCTACCCATGCGATGGAAAATTTCTAGTTGCATTGTGTATCAAGGGAGATAATCAAAGCTTGAAATTTTCTCGTTGCATTATATAACAAGGGAGATAATCAAAGCTGAAATTTCTAGCTGGATGCAGATGTGGACATGGGAGGAATCATACACTCTCCATTTATATAACCAACGATTAGGCTTAAAAAGTTTAAAATATGTTTCTCAGGCCCTCCGGCTTGGCCATTTTGGCTGCCTCATGCTCTCTTTTTATAGCCAATACAAACTTTAAAAATCATAATTAAATGGTTTATGTCTGATATTTTACTCGAGTTAATAAAAGTGATAATTTTGTCCCTTGAGTACAATAAGGCTTTGAAATGCTTCAGCATTGCAAAGCCTTCTTGACCTCAAGGGATGAAATACGTCACCACCCATGCTATTTTGTAGATTATCAGGACTAAGACATAAAACAAACCAAGAATAGGAACTTTTAATGGCAAAGAAATAATTACAAAAATAAAATAAAAAACAACCTGCCCACATGCAGTTTTATAAAAAAATGACCTGAGAAACAGAAGATCTACTTTGTAGGGCCTTGTTTTTTCTACACCACAACTATTTGCAATTTCTGAGAGAAAAAACAAAACTGGAAACCAAAGCCTTTCACATTTTGTTGTGAAGAGCAACTACACACCATGCCCTGGACCCTGTGGATCTCAAATTTTTAATTGTTAATTGAACCCTGTATTGAATCAGGCAGATTGTAAACAGGAAACCATAGCCCTTCACATCTTGTACTGTGAAGAGAAACTGCACACCATACCTTGAGCCCTGTGGATCTCATATTTTTCATTGAACCCTATATTGAATCAGGCAGATCATAAACAGGAAACCATAGCCTTTCACATCTTGTACTGTGAAGAGCAAATGCACACCATGCCTTGGGCCCTGTGGATCTAAAATTTTTAATTGAACCCTGTATTGAATTGGGCAGATTGTGTATCAAATCACCCTGTTATTAAAGTTATCAATATTGTACCTTTCAACTCATCTGTTTTGACAAGTCAGTCAAAAAGTAGAATATTCCAGAATGCAATCGAAGTAATGTCATAGAAGCAGAACTTCATTGAACTCTTCCATCATCAGGTCTCCTGTACAGAGACCTGATGATAGAAGAATTTTAGAAGAGACACTTGGTAGGATTTTGAGAACACCTCATAGATTTCAAAAATTCCAAATCCATGTAAATCAAATCAAATTGAATCGAATCTGTGGGGTGATTTTGAATCGAATCAATTTTAGAAGCTTCACAGGACTCTAACCATGCCTCATGTTCTGAATGGCACCAGGTGTTTCATGTGCATTTTCTCAAAATTTAATGAAGGGTTATGTTCAATCACTTCTCATTGTTCAGTGGAACCCACTTAATTGGATATATCTTAACCGAATAATCCTGTTAATTGAATATAATTCCCAACACAAAACCATTTACCATACCTTCAGTACAAATTTGACCTGTTAATTGAATATAGGTTATAGAATAAACTCTGGTAAATTGAATAAAAAATCATGTAAACTGTCGAGAATTACCCTGACTCTCCCCGGTTTTCCTTTATTTATAGACCTATTTGGCCAGAGCACATTCAATACAGGCATTTAATCTATTATATCTTGTTTGAGCTCTGTCAAACAAGATCTAATAGAATAAATGTTAAGTTTATCTCTGGAATACAGGAAAGTGACAAAATTCCGGTTAATTGAATACTCCTGTTAATTGAATGATTTTCATTAGTAAAGCGGCTATTCAGTTAACAGGGTTCCACTGTATAAAATAATGCTCTGCATCATTTAGATTTGTTTAAAAAATCAAATTCCTACTATATTCAACTGTTTAATTGATGTTTTTCTGAGATATTTTGATTTTTTACAACTTTTTATGTGGAGTTTTGAATGATTTTAATTTCCGTTTTTTCTTCTTGAATCAAGTTTTACTAATTGTTTCTTTTATTCTTTATAAACTAGACTGACATTTTAACAAATTATTTTCCATGCTGGCATGGAAATTTCTAACGTTATTTTTAATATTTTTAAAATTTAATAGAGATTAATCAGAGTGTTGAAAATGTACTAAATGCCATTTTTTGCAGTCAAATATTGTTTTGGTAGATTATCTTATTAACATTTAAATAACTGACAGGGAAATGTTTGAAAACCGTGATAGGAGATAAATAATTTTTAGCTGGTTGAGTGCTATAATCAACTATCATGGTTCTATTGGAAAGTGCTGGAAGACACTTTAGTGGCTTCACACTGTATGCATTAGCTTGATGTTTGCTCAGCAGTTGCAGAACAAAATTGATATAAAATTGTTTGGTTGCAATTTATTGGAGAGTGCCTGTTGGCACTCTCCAATAAATTGTAACAAAATTATTTATGAACAAAAGCTCACTAAACTGAGTCTACTCCTCATAGTATGGTATCTTTGAAAAAAATACCCATGTTTCAAATCACCTTTGAAAAATAATTTAGCACTCAACCAGTTAACAAACCATAGTCTGCCTAACAGGGAAACTAATTAATAACACTTAACCTAATGAATAACAAAAATTGGTGCACTTCTACACACAAAAGTACTCAGTAAGGTCGAACATGCCCCCGCCCCATTTCTCATGTCCTCCTGCATGGCTATTTTGGCTGCTGCATGCTCTCACTCTTTGTATTACCTCTGCAAACTTAATAAATATACAAATAAATTGGTTAATGTGAGATAAATTCCCTAAGCTGATAAACTGAATAAAATACCCCACTACCCACTTTATTCAGTAGATTATGAGGATGAAAAACAAGGAATGCCCGGGAAAATCCCGGAATTTCAGTGTAGTTCCAGGACGGGAATTAGTTTTGGACCAAAAATCCTGAAAAACAACTGTCAAATATTTCGTTCCCGTTGTAACATATGAAAAACGTTCGGAGTCAAATCACATGCATTTCAAACTGTGGTAAAAACTCACGAAGCAGTAAAATATGGATTTAAGTTAAATTTATTTAAGAAAAGGCCATTTTATGATATATATTTCAACTGTGTTCATGTTTATTTCTGGGTTTTTTTTTTTCGGAGATTCGTGATCAATGTGCGAGTGTCGAAGTGAAAATAGGTGACTTACTATCAAAAAATTGAAAACTCCACCTTCATTTAAATGCAGTTTTTGGAAATTAAAATATATGAAAAGGAATTAAATAATATATATTTATTTATTCCTCCATAGAATAGCTTTAATTCTCATCTCTTTTCCAAAATCAAAACATAAACAACAACTATTTAGCACAGCTTAAAAGTAGGTTAAAGTCACTTAAGGTGCCGAAAAATTATGACAGCATATTTAAACACAATGGACTTTTTTTCTAACACCACATTTATTCTGTTGTGCTGACTACAGAAATGTAAACTGTTGGCCATCTGTAAACAGAAAATTTCGAATGGAATTAAAAAAAAAATGCTTCAATGATGAAAAAAAAAATTTGTGTAGGGCACAAGCGTCCCACATGCAGGAAGTTTGATAAAGATACTTTCTGAGTACTAATGTTCTTGAAGTAACTGAACATCAGGACATCTTTTCCTGTTAACATTTCCAGACATGGGATATTATTTGCTAAGTAGACATTGATAAGCGCAAACCACAGGTGGAGGTGCTCTGTGGGACAGTGTGGGTGGGTGGTGGTGGGGAGGGGGGGGGGGGGGGTTCTCATGAAGAAGAGGATCCTGGGGGGGGGGGGGTTAAATCAGCAGGTATTTTATGATTTTTAGCTCAACTTTGGCGAAGCCAAATTTGAGCTTATGCCATGGTCCGTCTGTCCATCTGTCCGTCAACAATTGGATACGGCTTGGGCTAGAGGCCGTATTTATGAACCGATCTTCACGAAACTTCTTGGGGACCTTTGTTATGACAATGGGATGAGAACGAGTGTTTTTGGATGCGGTCCGAAATTCAAGATGGCTGCTAGCCTCCATTTTGTACTGACGATGCAGAAATCTGTTTTTTGTACATATCTTCCATATGAAAGCTCTGATTTGAATAATTTTTTGTATGAATGTTTAGTACCATGGGATACATCACATATAATACAGGTTTTTTTCTTGTGCGTAAATTATGCAAATTAGACTAACTTTGATGTTTTTTGGTGTTACTTTCAGCACTGTGAGTGCAAATGCCAATACGGTTTGGGCTACTAGAGGCTGTATTTATGAACCGATCTTTACAAAACTCCTTGGGTACCTTTGTTATCACCGTGGAACAAGAACGAGTGTTTTTGGGTCCAGTCCGAAATTCAAGATGGCCGATGGCAGCCATTTAGTACAAAATTTGGTTCAATGAGATTTTTGCACAGAACTTCCAGATGAAAGCGCTAATTTGAATAATTTTTTGTGTGAATGTTTACTACCATGGGATACATCACATATAATACGGGTTTTTTCACGTGCAGAAATTATGCAAATTAGATGAATTTTGATTTTTTCAGTGCTACTTACAAACAGTAAGTACACATGTCAATACAGCTCGGGCTAGAGTCTGTATTTATGAACTGATCTTCACGAAACGTCTTGGGTGCGTTTGTTATCACCTTGGGACGAGAACAAGTGTTTCTGGGTGCGGTCCAAAATTCAAGATGGCCACCAGCAGCCATTTTGTACCAAAATTAGTGCAATCAGTCTTTTGTACAGAACTTCTGTATGAAAGTTCTGATTTGAATAAATTTTTGTATGAATGTTTAGGAACATGGAATACATCACATATAGTACGTGTTTTTTTCTCGTGCAGAAATTATGCAAATTAGATGAACGTTGATTTATTCAGTGCTACTTATGCACTTTAAGTGCACATGTCAATACGGCTCGGACTAGAGGCCGTATTTATGAACCGATCTTTACGAAACTCCTTGGGTACCTTTGTTATCACCGTGGGACAAGAACGAGTGTTTTTGGGTCCGGTCCGAAATTCAAGATGGCCGATGGCAGACATTTTGTAAAAAATTTGGTGCAATCAGATTTTTGCACAGAACTTCCATATGAAAGCGCTGATTTGAATAATTTTTTGTGTGAATGTTTAGTACCATGGGATTCATCACATATAATACGGGTTTTTTTCTCGTGCAGAAATTATGCAAATTAGATGAACTTTGATTTATTCAGTGCTACTTATACACTGTAAGTGCACATGTCAATACGGCTCGGACTAGAGGCTGTATTTATGGACCGATCTTCACAAAATTTCTTGGGTACCTTTGTTATCACCTTGGGACGAGAACGAGTGTTTCTGTGTGCAGTCCAAAATTCAAGATGGCTGCCAGTGGCCATTTTGTACCGAAATTAGGTCCAATCAGTTTTTTGTCACAACTTCTACACAGCTCATATTTGTGAACTGATCTTCATGAAACTTCTTGGGTACCTTTGTTTTCACCTTGGGACAGGAATGAGTGTGTTTTGGGGTGCCTTTGTTATCACTGTGCTATGAGAACAAATATTTTGGGGTTCAGTCAGACCCACTCTGGGACTCAAAGATTTTTTTCTAGTTTAGCATCTGACTGTCACCCACCTTTACAATACTTTACCTATACATTTGTTACAGGCAACGGTCAGTATTTATGTACAGACCGTTACAATACTTTATATGTACCTTTGTTATCAGGTCATTACCTAGATGTTAGTCATTGCTGTGTCACATACTATACATGTACATGTCTTTGTCTTGACAAGTTGAGCTACAGTGTCATTGACACTTTCATTTAACATAGCATAAATGCATCAGCATAGTTGACAACTAGTTCTGGATATAACTGGTGTTAATAGTGGTCTGTGAGCTGAAAATTCACAAGTTTTTTCTTTTATTTTGCCCCCGCGCGAACTTTTCCCTGAAATTCATCCCATTTCCCTGAAAATCACCCTCAGGTTCCCTGAAAAATTATTCTGGAGATTAACATGTGTGATCCCTGCATGCATTTTTTTTTCAAAAACCATGACCTGAGAAATGGTTACTCTAACATGAGAGATGATTAATGTAATTTTAGGTAAAAACATCCTGGAAAGAGATTGAAAATGCCCTGAAAAATCTTTGAATGTCCTGGATTTTTTTTGTTTCCGGTATTATTTATTTATTTATTGGGGTTTAATGACATTTTTGACCTCCAGAGTCACCTCATGTTTGACAGTTTTACAAGTAGAGGAAGCCAGAGTACCTGGGAGAGAACTCTGGAATAGCAGCTAGTAATGTCAGACTTCTCAAAATTCCAACACTGCACAAGCAGGGTGGGCATTGGTTGAATGCAAGTGTACCACCTATGTGCAATACTAGGGCTGTGACAATCGATTGTCGATCGGTCCCGCAGAAATCGATTACCGGTAGTTTTTTTCGTTGTTGAAGAATTGTTAAATTTTATACCATTTTAGACATTTTATAATTAATAAAATAATGAAAAAACTACTGTTTCTAAAGGTAAAAGGTCAAGAACGTCGATGTGAAACCTCAAGAAGCCGTTAGAAGTATTTGACTTTCAGGTAGATTCAATTTGATGTTCTGAACTGTCAGTGTAATAATCAAGACCAGTCGGCAGTTGCGAACTAGTTAAGTTTGCAACTGCCAACCGGTCTTGATTATTACACTTGACGGTTCAAAAGTTCAGAACATCAAAGCTTTGAATGTGCCTAAAAGTGGATCATCTTCGTTGTTTACTTGAGATAGGTCAACTGACTTGAACTTCATTTTTAATGACTTAAAGGAGAGGGAGAAGGGTGTCATCTAGGTACGATTAATCGATTATTATAGATTGTTTGCTACGATTAATCGATTCCTAAATTCAAGAATCATGACAGCCCTATGCAATACGCATCACTGTGCCACACGTTGGCAATCAGGATTAAGTGCATGGTCCAAGGACACAATGCAGTTGCACCTGGCAGGGATCTTTTGGTTTGAAGTCCAATGCTGTAACCACTGAGCCACCATGCTCCCTCTTAAGAGGTGTACAAACATCAATAAATTTAAACCAGTTATGGACATATAATTATTGTATGATAAATTTTTTAACCTTTCCAACAGTTTCTGAATGGTATTGTCATACCCAATACTGTTAATATAGTAAATGGGCATATTCATTTTGTAAGTCATTGGGAAGTTGCCAAATAATTTAACCCTTTGTACACTCACATCAAAATTTCAACCAGTATTTGTTTCCCACAATTCAGCTAGAAATTTTCCCCGCGGGAACTCCAGGAAGTGAAGTAGTGCCTGATCACTGCAGTAAACAGGCTCTGTTTTACTGGTAAAATAGGACCCAGTCACCAATGCTTGGGAGGTGCAAACCCTCTCAAAAATGGGCAACATGGCTTATTAATGCTCACCCCTGGTCTTGAGTTGATACTCATGTTGTGGTCATGATTAGCCATTGTGAAAAAATATGTGACCTTAAACACCAATAAGTAAATAAATAAATAACTAGAAATTTAACCAATTCAATCTTATTTGACAGAGCTCACTGAGTTCTGTCAAACAAGATTGATTATTGGTTAAATTGACTGCACTGAAACAAGATTGAATTGGTTCAATTCCTAGTTGCATTATGGGAAAAAGTGACAATTTGAAAGCTAGAGATTTTGACATCAGTTTGAAGAGATTTAATCTTACATCCCTTTGAGGCATTACTGACTTGTACTATGTACATTGTGTCCTCAGGCAAGACAAAAATTATGAACTGCCCAAGTAGGAGAATGGTAGTGTAGTGGGCTAAGGTGTACAGCACATTGGTTATACACATGCCTCCAAATGAAACGTTTGTGTTGGATTAGTACGTTGGAGAGTTCGATAATTATTCTCCATAACGTCCAGTCAGATACATTCTCACATGACGTTCTTACGCCTGTGGTGTGCCAAGAACATTTCCCAATGCCTGTGTTGTGCAGTGCAATGTTGAATACTCACATGGTTTCAGTGTAATGGTACATCACTTTATTGGGTCCTGAGCCCTGTGACGGATATCAAGTTTGGAACAACATGCACAAAACTGTTGGTCCTATGTCACAATGACAGGCATTGAACAGTTATTATTTACAGGCAACAGGCTATTAATTGAAAATAGAATCTGTTTTCATTTTTGGAATTCATATTAAAAGAATTTCTACAATCCAATATAAGTATTTCCATTGGTTCCTAGAATCCTGCACCCCATGTAACATGTAACCAGCTAACCCTGTGTGTTTTTACAGCCTTAATGAGTGGATATTTTCATGTAGTGTGTGATATGGCATTTATCATTTTTTTTTTATAACCAGAAAGTGTGACTAACCCTGTGCACTGCGCAGGGTTAGTCACACAGTCTAGTTATAAAACATTTTCATTATTAACCGAGTAACTAACCCTGTGGGTGGGGGGTGCGGTGGCTCAGTAGGTAGAGGTGCAGGCTGCAAGCCGAGAGGTGATCAGTTCGATTCCCACCTGTGGCAACCGATTTGTGACCTTGGACAAGACACTTCACCCCCATTGCCCAAATGGGGGACAGTTGCATTGTGTACTAAGGTGTACTGTATGTCAGTGGTGTATCTGTCTTCAACCAATGCTAACCTTGCTTGTGTGGAGTTAGTGTGTTGGGGAGCTTCAGTTGCTCAGTCTTTCTCTCTGGTTACTTAGGCTTCCTCCACCTGTAAAACTGTCATGGTCATTATTAGCCAGTGTACAGAAATATATAAATAACTAACCCTGTGTACTGTACAGCTTTAGTGTAAATCTCATCTACAACAAATCTTTACCCACGATAATGACCAAAACAATCAGTTACATTCTCAAGAAGCATTTAAGCTAAGCTTATGGCTCCTCATTGGAATGGTTTGTGGAAAGGTTTTTTAAGTGAATTCCCAAAATGAAAACATATTCTAATTTCAGTGAATAGCTTGTTAGGCCTGATTGATCATATTCTAACTTTGATAACTGACAATTTTTTATTCTGTAAATAGCGTTCTATTACATGTATCATACTGACCCGGGAATAAGCCCATAATCAAAAATAAGCCCACCTATCAACTTTTCAGATTTTAGTTCCAGTGTCTCCTTCCTGTAAATAAGCCCAGTCCCTGACTTTGGATTACAATATCGATGACAGCAAGACAAGACAGGCAAGTTTTCCCCCATATTGACATAATGCAACTAAGAACTTAACAAATTCACTCTCATTTGAGCTCCACTAACAGTGGCTTTCTCAGGAACAATGTAATGCAGATTGTATATTTAAATATATTATGTTATGCAGCCAAAGAGCATCTTGTGGACTTTAGATTTTATCAATTATTTTATATCAAAGAATGACACTGTCTGCATGTTCTATCCTACTATAAATGTCTTTTACCTGAATTTTAATTGAAGCAACCTTATTGATATTTTTATGTCGAGAAGCATACCAATTTTCTTGTTTTGTCCATTAATTTGTTAGCTTATGGATTTCAACACAGACCACATTGTTTGCCTTCTGGAAATTAGTAAATGAACAAATTCCTGGCATCCATCTGATTTTAGTGAATAAGATGATTTTCTGTACAACTCCCAACTTCCATTGGCTATAAATGATTCTTTTATCTTTTTTTTTTTTTGTCAGGTTTCCATGGTAACTCTTGACAAATATTGTATTTGCTGTTAACTATTTTTGAAAATGTACACAAGATGTTGATGTTTCATAAACAAATAAATCCATATCAAATCTGTGAGTTTGTTGTTGTCCTTTCTCATTTTTTTCTTGTACTCCTGAATTCTGCACAGCACACTAGAATTTAATTTCTTGTGAATTAACTTTTCCCTACAGAATTTATGAAATCAAAACTCAAGTTTAATTGTCCTGCTGTACATTTTTAATGTTGAGAATTTGTAATGTATGTATGATACTACCATTTGGAGATTCTCTCAAGTTAAATTGTTGCACCCAAGCTACAGTACAGCTGCCGTGGACTATAGTCACTTTCCATGGGCGAGTAATACTTCCACGGACACAATGATATTAGACTCCAAACACTAATTATAGGAATAATAATCAACGAAGGAAGCACCAGGTATTACCCAGTGCTTCATTAACTGGTAGAGTGCTAAATTATTTTTGACCATCAAAATTTGTTCACATGTCTTTGCCTTGTTACAATTTATGGGAGAGTGCCTAGTAGGCACTCCCCCATAAATTGTAACAAGGCAAATCTACACCGACTAAACAAGAGCTGGACTGTCGTCTGGTGCTTATGCCCATGTGGTGTACTGTCTAGTGTGGACATACCTATGGCCAAATATTATAGAAAACAAGTTCCATAATTATGAATATTCTCAGACGGATTCACACACTGACGGACAGATGGATGCACAGATGGATGGACGTATGTAATCCTGTATACCCCCCCCCCCCCCCCCCCCCATTCTTCGAAAGTGGGAGTATAATAATTTCACTTCGAAGATAATATGAAGCATATCCTCTGAGTATGAGGCCCTTATATTACAGTCCCTACACATCAAAGTAAAGCCCAAATATGGGCTTTCAGCACTCTACCAGTTAATTAAAATTTTGCTGATGATGATTTTTATTAACTGATAAATGCAAGTATGGACGTCACAGTCCACATGTGGATTACTACCAATCCACAGCGGCTGTACTGTACTGTACTGTTGTAGGCCAGCATGATATGACACTGATGAAAGTGTAGTTAACTTTAGTTAACCATGAAAGTCTGTTGAAAAGGTTTTCTTTGCTATGTGTTCACTGGGATGCAGGTGGCATTTTGAACAGTGCGGAGGGATAGGGTCAGCCATAAAAGGGTTATGACTCACTGATATATATCAGTAATTGCCTGTGTGCCTGTACCGGATTGGCAAGTTACTCGGCCTATAAATTATGACCAAACTACTTTTAAAAGTAAATGCTATTTAATAAACACTCTGATTTCTGTATGATAACTATGAAACGAACAAAACGAGGTGCAAAATATGAATTCAAACATTAAGTACTGGCCAGTACACAAAACACTAGTAAAATCAGGTATATGAAGAGTCATTGTCGATCCTCCGTACGTTGCAATGTTGCAAACTGTCAAACTGTCAAACAGCACAGAACCCATGTAATTGAAAATGGCAAATATTGGAACAGTCAATATCACAGTGTTGAGTTAGCAATATAACAAATACAGTACATTACATATCAGGTGGGTCATCATTGAACACAAAACCTGAACCACGACACAGCTTAATAGCTACACGTAATCAATTCATCACGTCATACAGTCTACATTTGTTGTGAAGCACTGCTCTGCCTGGATTTATGGTTGTACTCTGCATAACGTCACACAATGGAACCTGAAGGTTAAAAACTATTTACTACTACTGTGCCAAACTGGAGTTTTAAACGGTTATCATTACGGGTTAGAGTCACTAAGTTAAAGTGTTACACAGGTATATGAATTATCACGTACAGATATGCCGGAACCACATCTCAAAACAATAATTACTTTACTTTTGCACCGCAAAATTGAGAATATTCATGAACAGTACAGGTACAACATAACCTATGCATTTAGGCTAAACATGCACTTTAATGCACAATTGACCAAAAGGTCATTTATTAGATACAAAAAGTTAAATCACGTACCAAAAATATGACAATACCTGTGTAAGCTTTAAAATATTACACAAATTATGTCTGAATTTTAATTACTGTTAACGCTTTCCGAGCAGTAAATTTAAGAAATTACAGTTATTTGATTTAAAAATTTACTTTTTAATTTAATACCAAGTAGCAGTATTGAATTACACAAACCTCTGATCTGCAACCCAAGGCTAGCTGCATAACTGAAAGTCCTCCTTAACCCTTAAGTCCTCAGATTAATTTTAAAGTATTTATGGCCTTTTTCTGCTTACATAGTTATTGATGACTTGGCAGTGGTTCTACATCACTGCTGGCTGCCTATACAGGCAGCCAGCAGTGATGTAGAACCACTGCCAGGGAAAATTCAGTCTACACACAAGAGTAATAAAAAAGATTACACAAGGGAGCACCTGCTTCAGTGCAATATAAAAGTGGCGGTTTGGGGCTATATGGGGGCTTAAGGGTTAACTGGTAGAGTGCTGAATTATGTTTGGTCATCAAAATTTGTTCACATATGTTTGCCTTGTTACAATTTATGGGCGAGTGCCAATAGGCACTCTACCATAAATTGTAACAAAGCAAATACTAACAGACTAAACAATTTCACTTTAAAGGTGGTATGAACAACATCCACAAAATATGAAGCCTTTAAGTGCTGGTACTGGCACTTCAGAGTAAAGCCCAAATATGGGCTTCCAGCACTCTACCAGTTAAGGGACATAAAACACAGCTGCACTCCAGCCACAAACGTTATTGCCAGTCTCACAACATGACGAAGAATACCCGACAATATAACTGACCATGACATGTAAACGCATGCTTTTCCTGTCTTAATGCCCTGCTCTCTTTAGACATGATCCACCACGTTATTACGTGATTATAATAGCCTGATACATGTACCCAGAGCTTGCCATGCAACTCTGACTAAAAAACACTTAACGTTTCGCAACCTAAGACCTGCTGAACTATAAAATATATCCAATACGAATATTATAACGTGACATTATGCCCCCCATTTGAGAAAATGTAATTTTCTGATCATCACAAGGTATAATATTAGCTCTACTTAAATAGTCAGCACCCACATTCTCATTACCAGAAATTGCTACAATTTTAAAAGAATATGGTTGTAAATGCAATGCCCATCTCATTAAACGAGCATTGGCCACTTTACACTTTTGTAAATGCTGAAGAGGTGCATGGTCCGTTTCTAGAATAAATTCCCTACCATACAAATATCTATTAAATTTTTGTACTGCCCACACAATTGCAAAACATTCTTTCTCTATGATGGCAAAAGACTTCTCACTACCTCTCAGTTTTCTACTCGCATACGCTACAAGCATTTTAATACCTTCCTCCTCTTGCAATAACACAGCCCCTAAGCCCAAATCTGAAGCATCTGTTCATAAGATGAATTGCTTGGAAACCTCTGGGAGCTTGAGTATTGGCAGATAAGACAAAGCAGACTTCAACTGATAAAATGCCTGGTCTTGTGCTTTATCCCATATAACACGGTTAGGCTGACCCTTTCTAGTGAGATCTGTCAGAGGGCTAGCAATATGTGAAAAATTCAGAATAAATCGCCGATAAAATTCGACAAGGCCTAGGGAACTTTTTATCTGCTTCTTTGTTTTAGGAATGGGGGCTTCTTGAACAGCTTTTACCTTTTCAACAGCTGGTCGGAGTCTCTCAGCACCCACAACATGTCCTAAACACTCTAAACTCTTAAATCCTATGTAACACTTACTCGGTTTAGCACTAAATTAGCAGTGAGATTACTCTCTCTTAATCTGACTAGTACCTCTTTCAAAACTTCCAAATTATGTAAAAAAGTTATTCTATATATTATTAATATGTCATCTATAAAATTATTTACATTACACAGATCTTTCAAAACTTCTCTCATTAACCTGGTGAATGTGGCACTTGCATTTTTAACCCCGAATAGCATAACCCTAAAGTGGAATAATCCTTCAGGTGTCTGGAATGCTGTTTTCTCTTTAGAATCATCTGATAATGGAACTTGCCAGTAACCCTTTGTAAGGTCAAGCTTTGTAAATAGTATGGCCTGATAATTTAGAGAACATTTCTTCAGTGTTAGGCATGGGCTCTGCATAAAAAACGGTTATTCGATTAACCAGTCTAAAATCAATACAAAACCGATTTCCTCTATCTTTTTTCTTAACAATTACAAATGGCGATGCTATGAGACCTTTCTATTATCCAAAGATCTAACATTTTTCTGACCTCATTGTTTACTTTTCCTATCATAGCATAAGGTAAAGGGTGAGGCTATTGACGAACAGGTTTTTCCACTGTAAGCTCTATCTTATGTGTTATAACATGAGTTTTCCCTGGCTTATCAGTTAGTACATCTTTAAATTCACATAGCAGACTCATTATAGAACACTTTTGACTATGATGGAATTCAGAACAAATTTGTATATTAGTAATTGTTTCACAGTCAGCTGTAGAAGGTTCAATTAACTCACCAGCATTCTCATTTGATCCCTCAAACATATCTTGCAAGTCTATTACTGATACTGCTATTTTGTTCAGTATGCCACTGTTTACTGTGACCTGATCCATTGCACTAGGGCATTCAAGATACTTCTTTAGCACATTTATATGAAACATTTTAATTTTTCCATTAACACTAATTCTATAGTCCAAATCACTCACCCTTTCTGTCACTTCATAAGGACCCTTCCACTGCATAAGAAGTTTATTAGCTTTTCTGGGCAGTAACAGAAGGACCTTATCACCTACCTTCAGTTTCCTACTCCTAGTTCACATGTTGTATGCCTTTTCATGTTTCCTAGAAGCCTTAACTATATTTTGTCTCGCTAACTCGCATGTCGACTCGATACGATCACGTAGATCTATAACATTCTGATACACTGTTTTAACTTCATGGTCACTTATTTCTCGAGTCCACAACTGCTTTAAAATGGTCATTGGAACCCTAACTGGCCATCCATAAACAAGTTCGAATGGAGGAAAGCCAACGCTCTCCTGTGGTACTTCTCGATACGCAAAAAGTGCAGAGCCCAAATATTTATCCCAATCTTGCGGTCTTTCGTTACAAAGTCGAAGCATTTGTTTCAAGGTACCATTGAACCTTTCGACTAGACCATTACAGCTTGGATGATATGGGGTAGTCGTTAATTTCTTAAATGAATCTAATCTACTTACTTCAGACATAAGACCCGACACAAACTGACTGCCCATATCTGTCAACATTTCCTGCGGAAAACCAACTCTACAAAATATGTCTGTAAGTGCTTCTGCCACTCTCTCTGTTTCAATTGATGGTAAGGCAACCGCCTCAGGATACCTTGTTGCATAATCCATTAAAGTAAGAATGTACTTATTACCGGTATTAGTTCGCGGTGTTAAGGGGCCAGCTATGTCCACTGCAACTCTCTTGAAGGGCGTATCATGCAATTATGGGCATTTTCCCAAGTACGGCACATGCTTGTCTACCCCTTGGAATTGTCTTCTGACATATTTCGCAAGACTTGCAAAATCTCTTAACGTCCACTTGTATACCAGGTCAATAAAACGCACTTTGAATTTGACTCTGTGTACGTTCAGTCGCTTGGTGTCCAGCCATAATTGATTCATGACCCAACATCATAACCTCATTCCTGAACTTCTTAGGCACCACTAACTGAGAAAACACTTTATCGTTTTCAAACTTTTGGGGACTGAAACTTTCTGTAGATGAAATTGTTTTTAAAAACAAACTTTGATGTCAACCCAGACTTAATTTTAGCCTTACCTTCCTGTGCCAAAACACGTATATTATGTAATGTGTCGTCACTTTGTTGAGAGGCTTGAAAATCAGGACAAATATCACTGATACGATCAGGAACTTTAACCTTACATAAGATTTGGTCTGTTTGGCTTGTTGATGGGTCATCACATTAATCAGTTTTGTGTTACTAGGATCACAAGGGCCTCGTGCACCTTCAATATTGCCAATAATAATATCATAAATAGGCTGATCGACACACCATGCAGTTGCATTACCAGTGTAATAAGATGTAACTATATTAATATAAGCCATCGGGGCTGAAATTTGGGAACCATCGCCTAGAACACATGTTTGATGTTCTTCAGAAACACTTTCAGCTGGCACTAAGTCTTTCTTTATCACTACTCCACTGCACCCAGTGTCTCGTAGCACTGTAACTTTATTATTCCCAAACATACACTCGACAATAGGCATATTTTTGTTCTCAGCATTCAATGGCATGGGGTTACTTACCTTTGAACCAACAAGTCTATTAGACCCCTGTGTAAACGAGCTGCAAACCGGAGCTCGATAACTCGGCCCTATTCTTGACTGTCCAAAGCCTTTATAATCCCCATCCTGTTTATTACCTACTTGAAAACTGTTCACCTGTTTCCTAGGACTTCTCAGGGGACACTGAAAAATTACATGTCCTACTTTGTTACATTTGAAACATCTTCTTTCACCTTTGTCATTTGACTTTGGTGTTTTTTCAATACATAAAGTTTTCATATTACTACGTTTCATATTTTGCACCGGGGAGAAATTTGATTTTTTACTTGGGCCTGTTAAAGTTATGATATTTACACAACAGGCCTCTTTATATTGATCTGCTAACTTTGACATATTATACAAACTGGTGGGTACCCTTTCCTTTAAAAACAAAGTCAATTCTCGATTGCAAACGTGTAGGAAATGATCCCGTACCATCAGATCATATAAATCATTGAACGACTTCGCGATTCCCTACATATCCACCCAATGAGTGAAATAACTCCCCAAATCTTATGGCAAACTGTTGAAACATTTCTCCAGGCTCTTGTCTAGCAGAACAGAATTTCTGCTTGAAGCCATCTTCAGTCATATTGAATCTTTTAAGAAGTGCATCCTTCAGTGTGTCATAATCAGTAGCCTTCTCACGCGGGAGAAGTGAATTTACACTCAGTGCATTGCCCTTCAACAACACACTTAAATGTGTGGCCCAAAAACTTTTTTCCCATTTTTGTGACTGCATATCTCTCAAAACGATTTATATACGCATCAATGTCATCTCGACCTTCTTCAAAAGGTGGCAACTTTGGGCTTTTGGTAAATTGACCACAACATTTTTATCTGACTTGTTAATATTTTCATCTTTACTTGCATTAGCCAGTGATTGCTTATACGAAAGTTCCAATTCTTTGAGTTTCAACTCATGCATCTCTCTTTCATGCTCACGCTCTCTAATCCTTTCACTGTCGCGCTCTTGACTTGCAACTTTTATCCTTTCTATTTCCCTTTCTTGTTCAAAACTAGCATACTTAAGTGTTTCCATATCCCTCTGGGCAACTCGCTCCTCTCTAAGTTTTCCCTGCTGATCCGAAACGAACTGAACCAATGCATCACCTTCCAATCCCAAAGTAATCCAATACTCCCTAAGCTCATTCAAACTTTCCATTCCCAAAAGGAGAATAAAAAAAGTACAACCATTAAAAAAACAATCAGCATCACAGACCAGTGGTTCGTTTACTTCCTTCAAAACATGAATTTGTCATCAAACTCATTTTCAGTTCCGTTCAGTATCCCAAAAATGAACCTGAACCACCACACAGCTTAATAGCTACACATAATCAATTCATCACGCCATACAGTCTACATTTGTTGTGAAGCACTCCTCTGCTTGGATTTCTGGTTGTTCTTGACGTAACGTCACACAATGGAACCTGAAGGTTAAAAATGATTTACTACTACTGTGCCGAATTGGAGTATTAAACAGTTAGCATTACGGGTTAGAGTCACTAAGTTAAAGTGTTACACAGGTATATGAATTATCACGTACATATGTACAGATGTGCCGGAACCACACCTCAAAACAATAATTACTTTACTTTTGCACTGCAAAATTGAGAATATTCACGTACCAGTACAGGTACAACATGACCTATGCATTTAGGCTAAACACGTACTTCAATGCACAATTGACCAAAAGGTCATTAATTAGTTACAAAAAGTTAAATCACGTACCAAACATATGGCACAATACCTGCGTAAGCTTTAAAATATTACACAAAAATTATGTCTGAATTTTAATTACTGTTAACTCTTTCCGAGCAATAAATTTAAGAAATTACAGTTATTTGATTTAAAAATTTACTTTTTAATTTAATACCAAGTAGCAGTATTGAATTACACAAACCTCTGATTTGCAACCCAAGGCTAGCTACATAACTGCAAGTCCTCCTTAAGGGACATAAAACACAGCTGCACTCCAGCCACAAACGTTATTGCCCGTCTCACAACATGACAAAGAATACCCGACCTACTCTAACATCAAACAATATAACTGACCATGACATGTAAACGCATGCTTTCCTGTCTTAATACCCTGCACACTTTAGACACGATCCACCACGTTATTACGTGATTATAATAGCCTGATACATGTACCCAGAGCTTGACCGTGCAACTCTGACTAAAAAAACACTTAACGTTTCGCTACCTAAGACCTGCTGAACTATAAAATATATCCAATACGAATATTACAACGTGACAGTGCCTTAGTGGTATGGTAGGAACACAATACAAAGAGGTTATTGCCTGGTTAGTTCATATTGGCCAAGATACTGAAAGTAATAACCTCTTTATATTTATTCAACCAAAGAAAAAAATAATAATTAAAAAATGTTCTCAAATCTGTTACAGTGTTATTCTTTCTCACAGTCCACAGTTTCCTCTTATCCTAGTTGTGCAATTCGAACATCTTGGCTTCCCCATTGGGATGAATGATGCCTGAATCACCGCTTATGACTCAGAAACTTAGTTTACATTGAAATTTCTGGACAATTTTTCTACCTCTGGCTCCTATACCCCTGAGGCCACCACTTTATGATAACGATGTGAGGCAACATGTCAGTAGCAGTCAGAGTTCTCGGTCATCACTGACCTCTATTCAAATTGGACAAGTGATGTGATTCTTGCCTTCAGTCACTCAGAGAGAGGTCTTTAGAACAAGACTCATCAGCAGCTAGTGATGTGGCAAGATAGTCTTTTTCTCCTTATCCTTTGGTACCCCACCTGGATGCAGTAGAGAGCACTTTGCTTTCTTGTGAATTAATTTTTTCTTACAGAACTAGTCTTGAGTATAATTGTCCTGCTGTATATTATTATTGTTGAGCATTTGTAATGCAATGTACATTGGAGAATGTCATTTAGAGATTCTCCCAAGTTATATGGTTACACCTAAGCAATGGTCTTACAAGGGTTACAACAAGTTGATAATATATCAGTGGTGACCCATGTGCCTTAGGGCATGGTGGAGTACAGTTGCCATGGACTGGTCATAATCTGTGCGTGGGCAGTGATGTCCACGCGTACGTTTACCAGGTAATACAAATTATCATCTGGAAAATTTTAATGAATCACCGGGTTGTACCTGGTGCTTCATTAATTAATTTTTTGATGATTATTCCTATAATTAATGTTTGGAATCTAATATTATTGTGTCCATAGAAATACTTCCCACCTGTGGAAAGCGAGTCCACGGTGGCCGTGCTGTAGGAATACAATACATAAAGCTGTATGTGACATTCATGCACCTCCACATGGAGAAAATAAACATTCTTGGCGCCATATTTAACAAATATCTCCATCGGCCCGATGAAAAAGTTTTTAAATATGCCGCCAGAAATGCATTTTTCTTGACTGTAAAGTTTGTTGACAAATCAAATGGGTAAATCTTTGGTCCATGTTAAGAGCGAGGATTTCTGCTAATTTCCAATAAGATGCAGTGGTGAGTTGGTAAAGATAATGTTGGTCTAAACTCTCTCTCTCTCTCTCTCAACTATTACTGGCACATGTTCTGTGTCCCCAGTTCCTATATCGCAGAAACCAACACTTCTTGATAATGGTGTGAGATATATGTCTATCAGTCTGAGTTCTCAGTCATCACTGACCTCTATTTAAAACAGACGAGTGATGTGATTCTAGCCTTCATTTACTCATCAAGAGATCTGGATGTATACATGGTTTTAGAACAAAGCTCATCAGCAGCTAGGGATGGTTTTAGTGGTAAAATAGGACCTGGTAACCAATGTCTGGGGTGTTCTTTAAAATGGCAACATGGTTATAAATGATTGGCTGGACTTGACTTTATATCCATGTTGCAGTCACGATTAGAAACTGTAAACAAATAACACTAATAAATAAATAGCAAGTGATAGCCTTGAATGGGTATGGGGAGATGTCCACCTCAGAAATTCCAACTACTTCCCCTCCCCCCCCCCCCCCCTTTGGTGGTCATCAAATTCCCAACTTTAGGGATATCTATTTGCACCCCTCCTCCCCTTTTAGTGGAAATTATGTGACCGGTACAAACTTTAGTTTCCAACTTTTTACAATCTTATCCTGAAACTTCACCACAGTATATGTTGAAGTTATGGTAAGGAATAAAGTAGGAGTGACCAACCCAATACCGCCCCCACCTCCTCCTCCCATATCAGCAGACTCCAGTCCATAAGCATGGTTCTGTCAGCATTCCATCTAAATTTGTTTTCTGCCTCACAAGTATGTTCTTCAAACACATATTGGTTGGAGGAAGTGCATGTTGGTAGTTATAATTAATTGATTAGGTATCTTGTGACAGAGGAAGCTAAAATATTTCATAATAAGGGAATAATAGAGACACCATTTCCTGAAATCTGTGGTGTGCAAGATATCTATAAACATTTAAAAATCATACCATGATTTCAATAAAGGTTCCATGTAGTTTCCAATTTCCTTTTAGAGAAATTCTGTTGTGCAACTAAAATTATTACAGGAATTTTATTGAAAACAAGCATTAATCCTTTACCCAACAAATGGGATGCATCCACCCACGTAATATGCAAATTCAGCAGTTCAAAAAATATTATTTTTCAAAAAATCTCAACAAAGCCATATCATGTGACCCCTTGTTGGAACGAGCTCTTTCCAACGAGGGGTCACATAATATGGTTTTGTTGAAATTTTTTGAAAAGATTTAAAAAATGATATTTAAAATAATAAATTTTGATACTGTCTGTGTTGGGTAAAGGGTTAACAGTTTCATTCTATTGCTAATAGGGGGGTCTAAAGTTATTTGAATTCGAGGAAATATTAATAATCATTGAATGTTTCAGTGGTTTTGAAACCATAATTTTGGAGACTTGTTTGCCTTACAAACAAGTGTTTTAACCCTTTACCTAACACAGACAATATCAAAATTTATTATTTTAAATATTTTTTCAAATTTTTCAGAAAATTTCAACAACACTATATCATGTGATCCCTCATTGGAATGAGCTCCATGAGCTCATTCCAGTGAGGGGTCATATGATATGGTGAAGTTGAAATTAAAATAGATTTTTTTTATTCAACTGCAGAATTTGCATATTATGAGGACAGGTTCGGCCAATTCGTTAGGTAGATTATTAATAATTTTAATGCTCGTTGGAAAACATTAATCTCTTTGGGAGAATCAATGACCAAATTGCTGTCTCACAGATAAAAGAGTCCATTTTTGATGCATTGCCAATTTATATACATTTTTAGCTCAACTTGACAATGTAAAGTATGAGCTATTGGGATGGGTTGCGATCCGCCGTCCATCCGTATGTCCATACTGCTGTCCATCTACAATTCCTTTAGCACACCCTACAGGCTGGATCCCTCACCTGAACAGTTTCAAATTTCATATTTGGTTTTGGTGTAATGTCCAGATGGGAGCATTCAAATTTTTTCAAATTTCATTGAAAAACATTGCTGCCGGTGGCCATCTTGGATTTGGCATATAAACTGTCAACAATTCCATTAGCACACCCTACAGATCGCATCTCTCACTTAATCTTTTTTAAATTTCGTAAGTAGCTTTGGTGTGAGGTCTAGATGGGAGCTATCCAATTTTTCTGAATTTTGTTGAAAAACATGGTCACCAGTGGCCATCTTGGATTTGGCATATAAACTGTCTACAATTCCATTAGCACACCCTAAAGTCTGCATCTGTAACCCGGTCTTTTTCAAATTTCATATGTAGCTTACGTATGATGTCAAGATGGGAGCCATCAAATTTTTCTGAATTGCATTGGAAAACGTGGCCAGCAGTGTTCATCTTGGATTTGGCATATAAATTGTCAGCAATTCCATTAGCACACCTACGGGTCACACCTATAACCCGATCGTTTTCAAATTTTATATGTTGCTTTGGTGTGATGTCTAGATGGGAGCTATAAAATATTTCTGAATTTTGTTGAAAAATATGGTGGCCAGTGTCCATCTTGCATTTGACATATAAATTGTCAACAATTCCATTTGCACACCTTACAGGCTGCATCCCTCCCCCGATCTTTTTAAGATTTCATATTATTAATACAACAAGTTATCATACAGGTGATTGTGCACCAAAGTGTACCAAATCATACTGTCCATTGTACAGGGTTTATTTTATGTCTGTTCCTCTATAAGACATAATACGCAGTATTTCAACATTGAATTAGCATTATAAAACATCTCAGATATAAACTGAATGGACAGCTAGCAGAGGGAGTCGTGAAGATGATTAACCCTTTACCCAACTTAACGGCCAAAACCGGCCAGCGCTATTCTCAAAAATCGCCAATTAATTTTCATTATATTTTTATACTGTACCAATGACCCAGACATAGCTGGTGCTAACTCTTAAAATATAGGGCCAAACACAAATTTTGCCCCCCAATCCCCAAAATTTGCATCTAAAACCAAAGAAAACATGTCCTGAAAGGCCCTCCACACTTCGCCTCTACTGCGCATGCACAGTGTCAAGGATGTTCCGAAATTGGCGCCATTAATCATTCTAAGTTTGGCCCTTCATCAGTTAACATCTGACTGATCTTTGTGCTTGTAAATCTCAGTTTAAATGATGCCAGACACATAAATATTAGTGAAATGGTGATTCTAAGGAGGATAGAGAAGGAGGAGAGGAAAAAATGTGTGACAGAATATTATCAGGGCTGTAACTTAAAATTTTTTAATGAAATTATGTTAAGTTACCTATTTTCGAGGCAGCAGCCATTTTGTTGTCATTCTGATTAATTAGTTACACTGTTTTTTAAGTGTTTTCCTCTCTCCCTGTCCTTTAAGTCCCCCCTTGCTATTCTCCCATGCTTTTGGCATAGTTTTTGTAATTATTATTACTAAATTTTCTTGGGAGTTTTAGCTGAATAACAGAATGAATTCTGTTTCTTTTCCCCATGTTTACGTCTTCACCTACGGGTGGTTAGGCGTTGTGTTCTGCATCTACCATCTGATGTTCTGCAGTTTCTTCCCTGGAAGTCTCTGTTTTGCATCAGATAGTGTATTTTTGGTAACTGATTTCGGGCCTGGGTGCCTGGAGTCTTATTTTAGTGTTTTTACACTCATTGTTTACATTTTCAACAGCCCTCTGTGTGAAGGGGGGATTTCTGGAAAATAATATCTTGATGTTATTTTAATCATAACTAGATACATTATTATTATTCGTAAGTGTTGAATAAATTGTTTAAAATATTTTTAAAATTTTTGTCCACACTTAGGCTTGGGATCCATTGGGGCTCAACGTTACTTTTCAGAAACTTGGGCTGTTCGGAAAAAATATTTTTTCAAAATATTTTGATTTCAATTATTTTTTCTATATTAATGGATCATATTATTATGTATTTTGATTGCCAGGGGTTAGTGTGAGTACCAGGACTTGTTTTCTTTTCACATTGAAAGGATATTGATCAATTGTAATAAGAGGAAGTCTTCCTCTGACTTTATAATCATTCTGTATGTGGTCAGTGTACTCGCATTAACTCCTGTTCTGTATCGTATGATTTCGATGACAATATGGGAAGCGTATGTCACGGTATGTTATTGGGGAATTGGACACTCCGGTCCTTTCCCCGCAGGGTCACTCTACTTTATCAATTTCTATTTCAGACGATCAAGATTAGGGTGATGTATCTGTGATGTCTTCCAACAGTGTGCCTCCATCGTCACAATTAATGAAGGGCTAGCGGAAAAGTGCTCATGTAAATACGCCAATTGCCTAAGAGGACCCTAGTAGGTTCGACGGCCTTTGACGTCCGCTAGCTCGCCCGGTGTAGCGTCCATTCACCGAATGGTTCGGCAGCCGGGTTCGTCCGTTGCGGTCTAGAAGGAATTTTGGGGTGATGCGAGCACTATAAATCAACCTAATGCACACCCAGTGACGGCGGATCGGAGGGAGAACGGAGGAAGCCTTTTAGTCCGGTTCATAGCTCGTTCCGGTCCATCCGGACGGCAAGCGAGAGAGGCCCCTCTCTCGTTCAACAACATCTGGCCCCAGATGTTGTGGTACAAAATGTTTCGCATTCGGAGCATACGTCCGTCGCTCGGGACGCTCCGACATATAGTCAGTCCGGAGTAGACTGTCAATAAGGCTTCCTCATTCTCATAGTTGCGCACACGACCGCTCTTGGCTACGTGACCACGGATATCCAGTCAGCTTCGCCAGTCAGAGATTCATCGGCGACCAGGTCACACCATCCGGTAGCCAGGGACACGAGGCCTGCAGACTCCGGACGTTCGCATAGGAAGTGTGCGGGAGTCAATGTACACGGAGCTTCCGGCGGCAATGCATCGTAAGACCGCTACTGCACAGGCCTCGGGAACGGACGTGCTTTCCTAAATAGCACAGTTTATCGCAGCATCCCAGCATCAACTGAATCTGTCGCATATTTTTTATCCGACGATGCTGGGTCGGGACGCTCCGCGGAAGCGGGTACGGACGTCCAAAAATTTCATCCGGTCCGACGGGATACCGAAAGGGATTTGGAGGATTTCGAGCTTTCCCTTTCGGAACAACATATGCTGTTGTGTATGTCATCTGACTTGGTCTTCTACAGCTTCTTTCATCGGACCAGAATGCTGCGATGCCGGATAAGAAACTGATAGCGTCGGTGGACTTAGAAATTTTTGGTTCGGTTCAGGGACATCGTTCTGACATAGTCCAATAATGTCACGCAAACTTTCGAATTATTGAACGACGCTATATATTATTATTATATGCTTGCTATAACCAAGCATTTCTGGTTTCTTGTTCGCAAAGTTACGGAGATGTCTTTCAAAAGTGTGCCTCTGTCGTCATAGTTAATGAAGAGCTAGCGGCAATAAGTGCTCATGGAATATGTCTATCGCCTACGGAGTGACATTCGCTAGCTCACCCGGTGTAGCGTACATTCATCGAATGGTTCGGCTGCCGGGTTCGTCCGTTGCGGTCTAGGAAGGAGATTTGGGTGATGCGAGCACTTTAATTACTTTAGTACTCACCCAGTGACGGCAGATTGAGGACAGATCGGAGGAAGCCTGTCCGGTTCCTGGCTTGTCCAGGTCCATCCGGGCTGTGAGTGAGAGAGGTCCCTCTCTCGTCCAACAACATAGGGGACCGCATGTTGTGGTTCAGATATTTTACATTCGGAGCATATGTCTGTCGGTCGGGACGCTCCGTTATATTGACAGTCCTAGAGACTGTCCTTAATGCTTCCTCATCCTCACAGCAGGGCACACGACCGCACATTGGCTACGTGACCTCGAGTATCCGATCAGTTTCATCATTCAGTGATTCCACGGCGAATAGGTCGCGCCATCCGGTAGCCAAGGGACACGAGGCCTATACACTCCGTTCGCTCGCATATTGGTAGTATGCACGGGGTAACGATCACGGAGCTTCCAGCGGCAATGCATTGTAGGACCGCTTCTCCTCAGGCCTCAGTGACGGACGTGCTATCCGAGTTAGCACAGTTGTTTCGCAGCATCCCAGCAATTGACAGTTTATTGGTCGAATCAGGAATTATCCGACGGCGCTGGGTCAGTGCGGTCCGTGGTTGCATCAGGTACGGACGACCGAACGCTTTATAGGGTCCGACAGGATGGCGAAAGGGATTCGAAAGATTTCGAGTTTTCCCTTTAGTAGTATCGGAAGCTGCCTTTCATATCTTCTGGCATTATCTTCCAGTGATTGTTATTTCGGACTTCATTGCTGCGATCTTGGATAAGAGACTTATAGCGTCATTGGACTCGGATTTTTCGATCGGTTCAGGGACATTATCCCTGACTCACCGACGCAGTCCAATAATGTCATTACAACATGTGTTTTATTTTTCGACGCTATATATGCATACAAGCCTGCTACCAAGCATGATAGTTTAGTTTCTTGTCCGCGTTGCTCATTTCTGCCGTTTTATCATTTATACGAATAGTTTATTTTGGCAGAGCAGGGCATACCGAGAGTTCATATGAGTCTAGACGGTGTGGTTAAAGACTGGAAATATTCTTTTTCGCCATTTATGTCTTTTCCAACTTCAATGTTGGAAACGACATGATGTATAGTAGACTTAACTTAGACGCTTTATCATACGTAATCCACCTTACTGAGGCGTTATCATTACGTTTTCAAGAAAAGATATACGGGATATTATTCTCAATGTAATTTCTTTTGAGGGCAGTAGTTTGTTCACGTATAACTCCGCCCTTCAGTGGCTGATTGGAGTTGGTTAGACGTGACGCAGCCCTAGCTACATCCATACGCGTGGATAGTAAGGTTAAGAACTCTCTCAGAGTCGCTTCGTTCTCGGAGGAGCTTCTCTTCGACGGTAACTTTTCGGCAATCCATGAATTGCTCGATTCACACGTTCTCTTGTCTATCTAGTGTTACAAGAGATTCAGACTGGGGCAAACATTCGGTGGTTGACTCAGAGAGTGCCACCGCAGTTGCCGGACCCGAGTGTGGCTGTTATGACGGTTGCCAGTCAAACAGATTGGGATATAATACTGATCCCAACGGATTCGAAGTGCCAGGGTCTTTGGGTTCCGCAGTCTCTTAGCAACCAATTTTCTTCCGCGGAATAATGTTTTTTAGGCTTGCTTTATGTCATTGCATGAACATTATTCAGAAACGCATGCCCAAATCCTGTCCGTTAATTCGACAGTAGTGGCGTATCTCCGGAACCAGGGAGGCACTCTTTTGTTTCCGTTATTCAATTTAATGGGAAGAATCCGTCTGTTGGTTTTAGTACACCAAGTTCTGTTTTGGTCCGTCATATTCCGGGTCGTCTGATTGTTTTACCGGACTCCCGTTCACTTACGGGTCGCTTGTTGCTGTCAGAATGGACTCTCAACAAACAAGTATTCAATCAGATTTGCTATCTATGGGAGCGCCCAATGATGATTTATTTACGACACAGCTTGCTAATCAATTGCAGACGTATGTGTTGGCTTGTCCAGATCTCTGAGCTAATGTTGTTAACGCTCTATTGATCTATAGGACGGAATGATAGGATACGCGTATCCTCCGGCGCTGTTGTTTCAGCAGGTATTGCTAAGATAAACAACCACAATACATTTCTGTTGATAGCATCTCTATCTTCACAGAGATCATGGGTAATTTACTCTCTTGTCTACTGTGGGTCTTAACGTGAAATCTTCCTCAATGTGAGGATCTTTTTTCACTGGGTAAATCGTGTCATCTTTATCACAACCTGCAAGGTCGCAACCTTCATGTATTCCGTTGTGTGGTCCGTATTGCATTGTAAGCATTGTACTGGACGAGCTTTGGACGCGATTTCTTACTATAGGAGATCCTCTTCTTCGCTATTCTATGCGGCTAAAGTGGAGGCTCTTCCATAGTTGGTGTAGGGATCATTATGTTCATATTGTTGATCCCTCCATACTACTCATTGCAATTTTTTAGTATACTTGTTTCACAAGATCTACTGCAGCCTGTTATTAGTAAGGTTATAGGTTTATGTTACCTCATACCTATGCACTCTACGATAGTTTACAATTGAGTCTTATGTCTCTTTATCTAAGTCAGTTAGTAACTTTTTGATATATAGACTTAGAATCTTTAGATTAAATTCCTATATGGATTTTAACTTCGGTTCTTATTTAGCTAAGTAATCATTTGAGCCTCTGGAAACAGTAGTTTTCAAATTCTGACCTTTTTAGACAGTAATTCTGTTGGTTTCTCTTTTACTGTAGAGTCAGTGAGTTTCATGCACTATCGATGGATGATTTTCACTTTCGTAGTTTCGGAATCACTACTTCCGTTACTATTTAGGTTGGATTTTTGCATAAGAGTTGAGCTCCTAATATCCGGAACCTATTGTTATTAAGGTCCTTCCGTCTTCGTACGGGCATAGGCCTTTATTCTTTCCGGGTAGAGTTTATGCATTTATAAACAGATATCTGTTTATTACTATGGGTGTAAGCTTCTTCTGTCTTTGATGCCTAGTAGAAGGACGTTTCGCTCCATTCTGTTGTTAATGGATTCTATTAACTATCGGTACTGCTTATGGTATATCATTGACTTAGCAGTTGTGCTTAAGATTTCGGCTGATGAAGTAAGAGTTCTTCTACATCTTGGGCTTACATTAATAGTGTCGCTATTATAGATTTTTGAAGGCTGCTCATTGCGCTCAGCCATCCACATTCATGAATTTTTATCTCAGAAATATCGAGTCCATTTCTGGAGGCCTCTATTGTTAGGTCTATTATCTTCTGCTCAGAATGTCATTCACTTAACAGTTGCTACTATAGCTAGGTAGGCTGTCTGTTTCGGCAGTGTCTCCGTTCTGCTGCCCTCTTCGCTCTGGGCTATTTGACCCAGGGCAAGAAAAAGGGGGGGGGGGGGGGGGGGAGGGGGGGGAGGGTGTTCCCTTGGGTCACCTGTTTTACTATGAAAACAAGGGGATACCTCCTCCGGAGTTAGTAATTCTGAGCTGTTATTGGGATGGTTATTTAGTGAGAAGTTTATGTTTTTAAAATTCATTCAAGTCTTAGTTTTTAAAGTATAGCTTTTGATTATTGCATATGTCAACGGACATGATTATGCAATCCTCAGACACTTTTAGGACTATAAGAGTCTCTATTCTCTAGACTTACTTTATTTATTGGCTTACTTTAAAAATTATTAGTATAAGGATTATATTGGATATTAATAGAGTACATGGATGTATGAAGTTCAATTTTGGAAGGTGTTGTATCTTTCTAATTTATCTTAAATAAGAAAGATACATGTAAGGCCTATTACTTCTTTTTCCCTACAGGGGATGACTCTATTTTATATTATTGAGCGTATTCCATTTTGCTCTATGCCCTTGGCCCTCCAGCCTTTTTACTATTCAGCTATGTCTGGGTCATTGGTACAGTATAAAAATGTTAAAAAATTTATAGTAATTTCTATATTTTTTATACTTACCAATGACCCAGACGGGGATGGCCCTCCCAGGAGTTGGGAACTCTTGCCTCCCCGCTGAGTACATAGCGCTTACCAGGCACTGGTTATTAGAATGATTAATGGCGCCAATTTCGGAACGTCCTTGACACTGCGCATGCGCAGTAGAGGCGAAGTGTGGAGAGCCTTTCAGGACATGTTTTCTTTGGTTTTAGATGCAATTTTTGGGGATTGGGGGGGCAAAATTTGTGTTTGGCCCTATATTTTAAGAGTTAGCACCAGCTATGTCTGGGTCATTGGTAAGTATAAAAAATATAGAAATTACTATAAATTTTTTAACTTTTTTCATTTTTTGTCTCAAAAACATAGGTTATGACCCCTCGTTGGAACGAGCTCGTTCCAACGAGGGGTCATAACCTATGTTTTTGAGACAAAAAATGAAAAAATTTAGTTATTCAAGAATTTTTTTTGCAAGTGTCGTCTGCTTTTCATGTTAGGTAAAGGGTTAATTATAGAATCGGTGGAAACCTGATTGGGAGGTCTACTATTTCAACTAATCAAGTATTCCAACTACACCATTAAGATATGCCTTTGCCAACTTTTGAACTATAATATCAACTGAGTGATATTCCAACATGTTTATCAAGGCATGTCGCTGCAATATCAGTTAGACTGAATCAATGGGATTATAGTTGAAAACACTGTTTTTGATGAATTTTTTTTATTGTATAAATACATGTAGAACTCTTTTACACAGGAGCTTCCCAACTCCTTTGTATTAACTTGTGCTGGAAACCACTATCAGGGCTATACTGAAAAAGTGTTGAAGGCCACTTTAGTGGCTTTACACCGTGTGCATTAGCTTGTTTGTGCAGTAGTGGATAAAGAAATGTTCATGTAAAATTGTTTTATTACAATTTATTGGAGAGTGCCAACATGCACTCTCCAATAAATAATAAAACAATTATTGCTGAACAAAATCTAGCTAAACTAAGGCTCCTTAGTACACGGCATCATCATGCCCCCATGTAGGCAACCGGGATAAAAGTGCCTTACCAAAGGACACAATGTGGGTCGTCCCAGACAGGATCAAACTCGGGACCTCCAGCATAAAGTCCAATAGTCTACCACTGGGCCAAAGTGCTCGCTCCCTCAGGCTGGTAGTACAGTATCTTTGGAAAAAATACTCATGTTACAAAACAAATCACCTTTGAAAAATAACTTAGCACTTTACCAGTTAAGCACATACTGTACTCGACTGTCTGTCATGCTGGACCCTAACAGATCCCATGAGTTACTACAACCCTCTATTTGTATGACCAGGGGCATAGCTCAGATTTCCTATTGGGGTGGGGGGGGGCATAAAATATTTAGGGGTGCCAGGCCAATTTATGAGAGAGGCATATACAAAGGGAGTAGGTCTGAGGTGGGGACAGGTATGGCCCTCTCATTGGTGGGGCTCCCATGAACCCCCACCAATGGGAGAGCCATACCCACCCCACCTCAGGCCTGTGGTATCCACCTCCCATTGGGGCAGGGGGGAGGTTCTCCCGCAAGAAAATTAAAAATTCAATACCCTCAAAGTGAATCTGGGACACTCTGCTGCTTTAATTTCCCATTTTGAGGGGGGGGTAGGTGGAGGGGGCACTGTAATTTTTAGGCCTGGTGTATGGCCGAATGTGTGTGCAAAATTAGACCAAGTATCAAGTCGAGTCTCATTGGAATGGACATGATTACTAAGATGAGAGAATCAACACCTTAACTCAAATGCAGACGAAAAAATCAGTGATATCGCATGCAGCTCGTTGTAAACTCCTATGCTTTGAAGAAAGGCCAATGAAATGTCCACCAGTTTAAAAGTTTCACATACAAGAAGTACCCAGACAACAAGTTGCCTGGGGACTTTTTATGACACACTCATTTGGATGAAAGTTCCAACCTTCAATCTTGAGATAGAACTGTTAGTGATGAAATTCCAATGGTCATTGTAGCTCTTTGTAATTAAGCCTTGATTCGCTAGCGTTTCTAGATCAGTGAAGATTCAGTTAAAAAAAAAACACACACTTCTTTATTACTTTGGCTACTTTCTTCAATTTACTTCAAAATTGTTTCTTTCCAGAAGTGCTAATGTCTGGTGACAAAAAATAAAACAGAAAATGAAGATAAAATAAAAACAAAGAACAGAAAAAGAAATTTGCATTTAAGCATTGCTTTCGAAAAACTCATTTTTAGCTTAACTTGACAAAGTCATTATAAGCTATTGCCATCACGCGTGCGGAAGTCTGTGAGTCTGTTCACATTTTCCTTTAGCATGGGCTACACCCTGCAGTTCTTGTCTGATCGTCACGAAATTTCATATGCAGGTTTGGGGTCATGTCTAGATGAGAACATCCCCTTGTGGTCGCGATCGGTCAACCGGTATGGCTGCCCGAGCCCAAAACCCGAAAACCATTAACACAGTCTACAGGTCGTATTTATGAAGGGATTTCATTATAACTTGGTAGGATGCCTCTGTATAATGCCTAGATGAGAACGTCCCCTTTTGGGCATGATCTGTCCACCGTGATGGCTGCCCAAGCCCAAAAACTTTTAGCACAGTCTGCAGGTCATGTTTAATATGGAGGGATTTCATTGTAACTTGGTAGGATGACTCATGATGTCTAGATGAGAATTTCCCCCATTTGGGCGTGATCTGCCAACCGTGACAATTGCCCGAGCCCAAAACCCGAAAACCTTTAGCACAGTCTACAGGTCATATTTATTGATGAATTTCTTTGTAACTTGGGGGGTTGACTTCATATAATGTCTAGATGAGAAAGTCCCCTTTTGGACATGATTGGGCAACTGTGACGGCTGCAGGGGCCCAAAACCCGAAAACCTTTAACACAGTCTACAGGTCATATTTATGAAGGGATTTCATTGTAACTTGGTAGGATGACTCCAAATAATGTCTAGATGAGAACGTCCCATTTTGATCGCGATCATTCAGCCTTGATGGGTGCCCGAGCCCAAAAACCTTTAGCATAGGCAAAAGGTCATATTTATGGAAGGATTTCATTGTAACCTGTTAAGTTGACTCCATATAATGCCTAGATGATGGCATCCCCTTTTGGTCAACTGTGATGGCTACAGGTGCCCGAAGCCCAAAAACCTTGAGCACAGTCTACAGGTCATATTTATGAAGGGATTTCATTGTAACTTCGTAGGATCACTCCAGATGATGCCCAGATGAGATTGTCCCCTTTGGTTGCGATCATTCAACCATGATTGCTGCCTAAGCCTGAAGCCTGAAAACCTTTAGCACAGTCTTCAGGTCATATTTATGAAGGGATTTCATTGTAACTTGGTAGGTTGACTTCATATAATGTCTAGATGAGAACGTCCCCTTTTGGACACGAATGGGCAACTGTGACGGCTACAGGGGCCCGAGCCCGAAAACCTTTAGAACAGTCTACAGGTCATAATTATGAAGGGATTTCATTGTAGCTTGGTAGGATGACTCCAAATAATGTCTAGATGAGAACGTCCCCTTTTGGTCACGATCATTCAGCTTTTATGGCTGCCCGAGCCCAAAGACCTTTAGCATAGTCCATAGGTCGTATTTATGGAAAGATTTCATTGCAACTTGTTAGGTTGACTCCATATAATGCCTTGATGATGACATCCCCTTTTGGTCGTGATTGGTCAGCTGTGATGGCTACAGGTGCCTGAAGCCCGAAAATCTGGAGCACAGTCTACAGGTCATATTTATGAAGAGATTTCATTGTAACTTCGTAGGATCACTCCAGATGATGCCCAGATGAGAATGTCCCCTTTTGGTTACGATCATTCAACCATTATGGCTGCCCGAAGCCTGAATACCTTTAGCACAGTCTACAGGTCATATTTATGAAGGGATTTCATTGTAACTTGGTAGGTTGACTTCATATAATGTCTAGATGAGAACATCTCCTTTGGATGCAATTGGGAAACCGACGGCTACAAGGGCCCGAAGCCCGAAAACCTTTAGAACAGCCTATAGGCCATATTTATGAAGGGATTTCAATGTAACTTGATAGGATGACTAGTTTTGGAATAATTTCTCTATAACTTGGTAACTTTCGTTGACATACATTTAATATGAGGGCCACATACATTAACTGTGAGGGTCACATTAACCCACCCCTCAGTTCTTTAGTACAGTCTACACCTCATATTATTTTTATTGAAAACATGGCATACAAAGAACAGAAATTAACATATTCCCAATTATCACAATTCTTGTTCTATTTCATAATCCTTTCATAAACATTGAACATTATCCTTTTCATCAAAAACAATAAACAGACAAGTTAAGCTACAGTGTCATTGATACTTTCATTTATTTTGCCCGGAGACTGGATAATCTAAAACCTATAACAAGAGATTACCCAGCTAAATAGGAATAAAATTTGAGTAATCAGACTCCATGAATGGCTCCAAAGGGTATTTGGGTCATATATACGGTACCAGCAAAGCAAGTTGCAGAATAACCACAAGAAAATTTTTATCACATTTCACTCAGTTGATTATTTCAACATTTGGCTTAATGTTTTGGGAAGCTCTCCCTTCGGAAGAAATGATGTCAAGGGTTAGAATTATCAACAAAGGGAAAATTATTATAAGAGAAATTTTCTAGGAGATATGACAAAATTTTTTAAAATGGTAATAAAAACAAATTGGAACAGGTTGAAAAAATAGGGGTGGGCATTGATGAAAATATCGGAATTATTTTATTATGGCCTTAAATATTGCAGATTTCCAGTTTTTCTCTCATTTTGCTTTCAGAAAAGTGCTGCATGAGGATTTATGAAGTAAAGAGCACTTTTGATATTGGTTTTGTACAAGAAGAGTCAAGGTCCATTTACCAGTTCAAGAATTTTTCAGTCTAAGAAAAAACAATGCCACAAAGGCAAGTGCCAAGGTTGCTAGCTACAGTTTGTTTGCCAGTCACTGGTCTAACTTAGGGCCAGGACTCTTATTTTCTATATCATAAGCCTAAAACATTTTTTAAAAATCTGTTTCTCAGGCCCTCCTGCATGGCCCTTTTGGCTGCCGCATGCTCTCTTTTTATAACCAATGCAAACTTAAAAAAATAAAAATTAAATTGTTCCTTGAGTGCAACAAGGTTTTGCAGTGCTTTAGCATTGCAAAACCTTCTTGCACTCAAGGGACAAAATACACCACTACCCATGCTATTCTGTAGATTATGAGGTCTAAAACAAAATAAACCAAGAACATGAACTTTTGTTGGCAAAGAAATAATTACAAAAATAAAAAATAAAATAACAAAAACGTCCGCCCATATGCAATTTTACAAAAAAATGGCCTGAGAAACAGAAGATCTACTTTATGGGGCCTTAACATAAACAGAGACGTGATAAAGAATGGATAGACATACAAAGAGTTCATGTAGTTATTTTTTAAGCTGCTTATCTTTCAGTCATAGCTAAAAAGTGTCAAATGTAGACTGCCCTCACCACACCTCTGGCCACCAGTCATTTCCTCAAAGATATCTGATGCTGATATGGGTGGTTTGTTGACATATTTTTCATGGAGTTTGTTCAGAGACTACCATTGATTTAATGTGATGATCCTTTAAAAAAGATATACATATATTGTTTCCGCCTCCAATTATATTTTATTCCAATCAATAACAGGGTTCCCATTCTAAATGAAAAGTCCTTCCTTGAAAAGTGCTTGAATTTGTTTCTAATCTTTAATCTAACTTTAATTTTCCACTGTCACCCTTGAAACGTACTTGAATTCAGTTTATCTAAGGCCACACAAAGTAGATGTTCTGTTTCTCAGGCCAAGTTTTGTAAAATTGCATGCGGGCGGGCGGTTTTTTATTTTATATTTTATTTTTGTAATTATTTCTTTGCTATCAGAAGTTCATGTTCTTGGTTTATTTCATGTTTTAGGCCTCATAATCTACAGAATATCAAGGGTGGTGGGGGCTAAAGCATTGCAAAGCCTTGTTGCACTCAAGGGACAAATTTATCCGTTTTATTAACTTTTGAAAAATATCAGACATTAACCATTTAATTTTTTATTTTTTCAAGTTTGCATTGGTCATAAAAAGAAAGCATGCGGCAGCCAAAAGGACCATGCGGGAGGGCCTGAGAAACAGATTTTTAATTTTATTAAGCCTAACAGACATTTCATTATAACCCACCTCACATGCATGCAATATCACAAAATCGGTCAGAAACCACGTCTTATTGCTCTCGATATTATTCCTTCAGTGGAACATGATGCAATCTTCAATGCTAAAGCAATGCAGATGGTACCTTGTTTCATTCAGGGACGATATACATCTAGCTCATTGAGGGGGTTTCCAGAATCAAGTTCTCCGAAGCTGAAATTCTTTTGGCTGTTCATGGTGTTACAAGTTCACGTGAAAATTATTTGATGCAACTTGTGGAACAATGTGGTGTAATCATGAAACTACAGCTGAAGTGAGTTTTCATTCAGAACTATTTAGTAAACAAATCTGCGAAAATAGTATTGGCAATGTCATCAAAGATTTGACCAAATCAAGTCTCGATTGAGAAACATTTCTTGCATTGATTCAAAGAAATTGAATATTTATGGTATTTTTTTATAAAAGATCAGTCATCTGGCATATTTCAGAAAAGCGAACCATAGATTCGCTTTTCCAACCAACTGAAATATTTCAGCAGACAAGTCAGTGAATCTAAACACTGATTCAAAGAAAATGAATGCTAACAGTATTTAACCCGTTACCCAACGTAACGGCCAAAACCGGCCAGCGCTATTCACAAAAATCGCCAATTAATTTTCATTATTTTTTCCTTTTTTGTCTCAAAATCATAGGTTATGACCCCTTGTTGGAACGGGCTCGTTGAGCGCGTTCCAACGAGGGGTCATAACCTATGTTTTTGAGACAAAAATGAAAAAAATAGTCATTCAAGAATTTTTTTTGCAAGTGTCGTCTGCTTTTCATGTTAGGTAAAGGGTTAACTCTTAACCTGCAGAGTATTTTCAAAATATTTTTTATCAAATCTAGTTATGGCTGCTTTTATGAAAAATTCCTGGAAATTTAACTCAAGAAATAATTGATATTGATCAAAAAGTCCAATCAGTCTTATGGAAGAAATTTGGTTAAATGTGCCCAAATTATACTTATTTCTGTGGAAAGAGATTTCTTGTCCTGGGCAGGAATATCCGCCAACAGCAGGTAAGGAGTTAAAGTTAAATTTGAGTCGGATGGAATATTTAAGTTGGTCAGAAAAGCAAACGTATGATATATATTGAAATATTCTTGCCAATGGACTCTAAAATAGGGAATGGACTGAAGGGTGAGACTGGTCTCCATCCATAACAGCATCAGATTCATTTAACCCTTTACCCAACGCAGACAATGTCAAAATTTATTTTAAATATTTTTTCCGATTTTTCCAAAAAATTCAACAAAGTGAGCTCATTCCAGTGAGGGGTCACATGATATGGGTTTGTTGTAATTTTTAGCTCAACTTCACGAAGTCAAGTTGAGCTTATCTAATCGCTCTCTGTCCAGCATCTGTCAACACTATGTTTTTGTCGCCTCCTCTAAAACCACTGGGCCAATTCAAGTGAAAGTTTGTGTGAGTGATGGCCCGAAGGGGCATTGCATTTTTGGTCAACTCAACATGCCCAGCCCCATAGGGAAATGCTCCAAAATATTTTTAAAATCTTCTTCTCTTGAACCAGTGGAAACAATGATATGATATTTGGTTTGGAGCTTCCTTTTGAGGTGTAGAATCAAGTTTGTTCAAACAAAGTTCATGGAGCAATATTTGCCTTTGTAATGGGAGGGGCAAGAATTTTGACCCTGCCCAAAATTTCAATTTTCTGAACCACAAGTACTTGACAAAAAAAAAGTTTTCCTGTGTCCCTGTGGGAACCCCAGGAGCTAAAAATAGAAATATTTCAAATGCTCATAGCACCCAAGCCACATGGAACAGAGAACTGTTATTTGGTATGAAGCATCCTTAGGACCATAAGAATTAAATGGTAAGCAAAAATTGCCATCGATTATGTCAGGGTGTTCTGTGGGAGGGGGGGGGGGGGAGGGGCAGAAGGCATCGAAAAAATGCTGAGTCAGAATGCTTTCATATTTGGTATACAACATCTGTAGGGGGTCTGATTAAAGTTTGTTCAAATCAAGTGCCTGGGTTAATATTTGGGCTCCCTATGGGAGCCAGAATTGGCCATGTAGTTGAAGAATTAGATATTGTTCATTAAGTACCTCCAGAGGTGTGTAACTACGATTAATCCACATAGGTTGTATTAAGGGGCTCCATAGGGGAGTGCCACTTTTTACATTATGATTAACTGAAGAAAAGGCATACTTGGACTATTTTAGTCACTACTGAGGGGCTCAAAGATTGACAATGGATCCTATGGAGATTGATTGCTTAACGTAAATTCATTCTTGACTCTGTTTATATCGGGTTCTGTTCAAGGTGGGTGCTTCAGGCCCCGTGGGGCCTCTTGTTTGAAATATAAATGTTTCTCAACGGCTCATATTGTAAAGTACGTGAGCAGATGTGGCTGATTCATTGGATGAAGTGTTAAAAGATAGCTGGAGTGCTTTTGCTGCTTGTTTTGTTTAACCTTTTACCTAATGCAGATGATATCAAAATTTATTATTTGAAAAATAATTTTTTTTAATTTTTCAAAAAATTTCACCCAAACTATATCATTTGACCCCTCATTGGAAACGAGCTTGATGAGCTTATTCTAACGAGGGGTCACATGATATGGTTTTGTTGAATTTTTTTTTAAAATAATATTTTTTCAGATGCTAAATTTGCATATTACATGGGCGGATGTGGCCAGTTCGTTGGGTAAAAGTTTAATCCTTTCAACACTGAGGTACTGAATGGAATTGACCTACACAATAATAATAATGTGGCTGAATCTGTTTTGTTCTTGTAGTTTCTTTCAGTAACAAAAGGGTTGAAGAATTAAATTTTTACCAATCCTTATTACAATTTGAATGAAATATTTCAGTGAACATAGAACATCAGCTTTTCATTTGCATGCTAAGATGTAATATAACAAGGATGGAGTATAAGTAACCGGAGTTGGAGTTTCTCATGTATTTCATAAGTGCCAAGTGTGCATGTGAAACTCACTAAAAACTTCCAACAACGGTTGTTGATTCCTGTCCCCCTGTACTCTATCTGAGTTTTGCTCAGTATTTATACCGCGATTCACCTTTAATTAAGCGAATGAGGCTGATATTTTTGAAGAAAAATATCGCCTTTGGCAGTTTGTTTACATCCTTGCTTGACACTATTTGCATTGAAAGCATTTCATTCATAACACCCTATTAATTGAAAATACCTGGTTGCCTGCATGGGGGCACGTTGACGTCGTACATCAAGGCATACTACATGTCAATGGTGCACATGGCTTCCACCACTGCTTGAGCGAAGTTTGAACAGAGTTAGCCTGTTGAGGAGCTGAAGTTGCTCGTCGATGCTTGGTGGTTCTCTCTGGGTACTTCGGCTTCCTTCACCCGTAAAACTGTCACGGTCACGATTAGCCATTGTGCATAAGTATGTGACCTTGAACATGAATAGATAATAATAATGTAATAATTGAAATAAATGTGCTTTCATTTTTGGAATTCACTTTAAAAGAATTTCCGCAATCCAGTTTATGTATTTACAAACGTTCCTTGAATCCTGCACTCCATGTAACATGCAACCAACTGACCCAGTGTGTTTTTACAGCCTTAGTGAGTGGATATTTTCATGTAGTGTGTGATATGGCATTTACCAATTTTTTTATAACCAACAAGTGTGACTAAACCTGTGCACTGCACAGGGTTAGTCACACTTTCTAGTTATAAAAAATGTTCCTTATTAACTGAGTAACTAACCCTGTGGGTAGGGGCGCGGTGACTCGGTAGGTAGAGGTGCAGGCTGCAAGCAGAGAGGTCCTCAGTTCGAATCCCACCTGCAGCAACCTCAATTCTGCACCCTATGTAACATGCAACCAACTTACCCCATGCATTTTTAAAGTCTTAGTCATTATATATTTTCATGTAGTGTGTGATATGGCAGTTATTTTTATAACCAGAAAGTTTGACTAACAGGGTTAGTCACACTTTCTTGTTATAAAAAAATATTTCATTTCTAACTGAATAACAAACCTTGTACACTGTACAGCCTCAATGTAAATCTCCTCTGTATCACCTCTTTACCCAATGTAATGGTCAAAACCAGCCAGTACTATTCAAACTCAGCTTAAGACCCCCCAACCCCTCCCTCCATGTTTTTTTTGTTGTGAATTCCAAAGATGAAAATGTATTCTATTTTCAATTGATAGCTTGTTTCAAGTCATAACATCACACAAGATGCTTAACAACCAATCAGATGCATTCTTGCACTGGCTAGATTCATGCATGGTGTATCTAACACATTTCAAAACGTCTGTATTGTATCAGGTAACAGTAAATACACACAACAATTGTAATATTAAGGATTCCGCATGGGGGCACGATGACGCCGTGTACTAAGGCGTACTGCACGTCGATGGTACGCATGTCTTCAACCAATCTAACCCTGCCTGTGCTGCAGTGCGGAGTTACGATGTTGGGGAGCTGGCAGCTGCTCGTCGTTGCTCGGTGGTTCTCTCCGGGTACTCCGGCTTCCTCCACCCATAAAACTGTCACGGTCATGATTAGCCATTGTGCATAAATATATGACCTTAAATATCAATAAATAAATAAATAAATAAATAATATTAAGGATTGAAAAGGTGGACAACTCTGTACCTATCAATTCTGTTTTATCTGTTCAGTGTTTTACTCCAAAATATAAAACCTCAAATTTTGCTATTTTTTAACTGATGAGTGCTGGAAGCCCATATTTGGGCTTTATTCAGAAGTGCCACTACCCCAATTTAGACTTCATATTCTGTGAATGTGATTCATATTATCTTTGATATAGAGAATATGGATTGAGTGTTTTGGTCACATGATATTTATGAAACAAGTCTTAAGAATTTTTGTAGACGAGTTTCATAAATATCGTGTGACCAAAACACTAATCTCATATTCTGTTTATCATATGATACCACAGTTACCAAAAACACATCTTTTAGATAGAAAAGAAGGCTTAAAGGATGGAATTCCACCTTCAACTTCGTGTATTTGACTGCGACGTATCACAGCTGCACGCAGTTAAAATCATAACCGCATTAATTTGACACCGATCTTTTCGGTGATAACCAGTCAGAAAGCAATCTTTTGAAATTGACCAATCAAATCAACTGAAGGTGTTATGAAGCACCAATTAATATTTTATTGAAAATATGAAACGGTAATAAGCCGAAAAAACGGAGAAATCATATGATAAATGGAATTATTCAGTCTAGCCCTTTACCAAACGAATCGGCCGTATCTGCCCGCACAATATGCAAATTCAACAGTTGAAGAAATAGTATTTTACAAAACATTATCAACAAAACCAATTCATATGACCCCTCCTTGGAACGAGCTCATTCCAACAAGGGGTCACATGATATGGTTGAAATTTTTTGAAAAAAAATTAAAAAATGATATTTAAAATAATAAATTTTGATATCGTCTGCGTTGGGTAAAGGGATTTGCCTTGCTGCAGTGCCCAGAGGCACTTCCCAAAAATAGTAACAAGTAAAAAGCATGTGAATAATTTTGAAGACCAAAAATAATTTAGCACTCTACCAGTTTGTAGCTTGAGACTGGATACCTCAATGAAGCAGGCTCATTCCAGGTGGGGGTGGTGGTTAAAGTGACAAGGTATAGACGACACAACCCATGAAATACTTGATGTGCTGGTGGAATGTTAGAAACATGTTTGATAATGTTTAACCTTGTTTTTGTCCATCAGTTTTTCACTAGCTCAGCAGACTGAAAGTCAGTAGGAGAGCTTTTGCCATCACTTGGCATCTGGTGTCCGTCATCCATTAACTTCTGAAATGGGTCTTCTTCAAAACCACTGGGCCAATTTCAAACAAAAGTGGCATAGACTATATTGGGAGTGAACCCTTTCCACTTTGTTCAAATGAAGCTGCTGCCATCTTCAGACTGGGTGGGGAAGGGGGGGGGGGATAATGCCCCAAAAGCCTAAAAATCTTCTCATGAACCACCCGAGAGAATACTTTGATATTTGGTTTGGTACTTCCTTTGGTGGTGGAAATTAACATTTGCTCTCTGTGGTAGCATGCCCATTTTGGCGTCACCTAAAATTTCTATTTCAAGAACCGCTGGGCTAATTTTAACCAAATTTGGCATGCAGTATAATTGGGTCATAAGTACTGGTTTCACATCTGAAAATTTTTTCAGCAGCCCTGTAGGAACCCCAGAAGCTAAAAACAGAAAAATTCAAACACTCATATTTCCAAAAGTGCATGGATCAGAATATTGGGGTCTTTCTTGGTATGAAGCTTCTTTTGGACAAGTGAAATTAGATGGACCAAAAATATTGCTCTCAATTTTGTCATGAGGTGTTGTATGGGGATCGGGAATGAAAGTTTTCAGGACTGAATTCAGGGGTTTTTGTTATAGCTTTTGTCCATAAAGTGCTCAGAGATAGTGATTTTCAATGAAGGCAGACTTCCAATTTTTGTCAAAACACATAGATCCCTGCACATATGATGAGCAATCATCTGTGGCTCCTCTCTGGTTCTGCCTTTGGCATTAAGCAAGAGCCTTTGGCCCTTGATCAAAGATTCTCAGGGATTTTTGTCTCTGGGCACTTTCATCTCTGAAGAGGATGCCCATTTTAACACTGTCAGAAATGAGAAAATGCCAATCTATCATCTTTCTTGTGTTCCATCAACTAAGTATTCTTCTTTCGAACCTTAGGGCCAAATATAAACTAATGTGATCCAAAGCATATTGGAGTATACTCTTCTGAGGTTTTTTTTAATGCCCCAAAAGCCCTAAAAATACTTTAAAAATATTCTCATAAACCACCAGAGAGAATGCTTTGATATTTGGTGTGGAACTTTCTTTGGTGGTGGAGATTAAAGTTTGTTCAAGACAAGCTGGTAGGTCAATATTTGAGCTCTCTGTGGTATGCTCATTTTGTGCTCCACCCCAAATTTCTATTTCAAGAACCGATGGACTGATTTGAACCAAATTTGGCATGTACCGGTAGTTAGTATAATTGGATCACAAGTACCTGATTTATGTCTGAAAAATGTTTTTGCAGCCCTATGGAACCCCTAGAAGCAAAAATAGAAAACAATTCAAATGCCCATATTTCAAAAATGACACAGTCCAGAATATTGTTTTTTGGTGTGAAGCTTCCTTTGGACCAGTGGAATCGAATGTACAAAACAAATTACTATCAGTTTTGTCATGTAGTGCCATATGGAGATGCCCATTTTAACACTATTGGCAATGGGAAAATGCCGAGTCATCATCTTTCTTGCGCTCCAACCTAGTATTCTTCTTCAGAACCTTTGGGCCAAATCTAAACTAATTTGGTATACAGAATCTTGTGGAGTATGCTCTTCTGAGTTTTTTTCCAAAAAGTTGCTACTTTCCTTAATGCCTGAAATGTCTAAAATGCTTTAAAAATCATTTTCTCGTACACCATTTGCAGTTATGCTTAGATTTCTGATATGGAACTTACTTTAGTGATGCAGATTCACGTTTTTGTTCAAAGGAACTCAGTAGGTCAATATCTGGGCTCCTCCAGGAGCTAAAAACAGAAAGAAATCAAACACCTATATTTACAAAACTGCATGGACCAGAATACTGTTTGTTATTTGGTATGAAGCTTCCTCAGGACCAATGGAATCAGGTGAACCAAAAACAATGAGATACCTTAGGTAGATGACCATTTAATTCATATCAATTCCCCTTAGACCAACTACATAGTGTTATTGATTAAGGGTTGATTAAGGATAATTAGGAAAGCATTTATTTATAAAAATCTGCCCAACATCAATAAAATATCAACAAGCCAGAAAATGAGCTGACTATCATCTGAAAACTTAGGTCCCCAGAGGGTGAATACATTTACCCTCTGCGAACCTCAATCTGAATCAAGGTCTCAAACATAAAGAGAAAGAGGTACCCAGGGGATAAACTGGTCCACTGTATGGGATAGCATCAGCAAATTCACCCTCTGGGGACCTCATTCTGCAAATGACAGACTGCTTATTTTCAGGCTTGAATAATCAATAACATTAAATACATTTATAAATATATCAAATTATTGATATAGAATTATTTTTAAAGTAGAACACACCAGTTGGTCTAAGGGGAATTGGTCTTTTGGGAATTGGCCTTGTGGGAGTTGGTGTAAAGGGAATTGGTCTGGTGGGAATGAACTGCTGAATCATCATCTTTGGTATAAAGCATCTTTGTGGAGTATACTCTTCGGCGATTTTTCTTCAAAGGTTACCCCTTGGTTGGGAGAGAGAACCCCAGAAGTTAAAAACAAAACAAAAAAAATTCCTAGACACTTTTTTAAGACTCCACAGAACAGAGCTTTGTTTTTCCCTAAGAGGACAGGACCAGCAGAAGAAACAAATGACCAAACAAATTGTTTTTGGTTGAGTTATGGCAAATCATTTGAAAGTGTCAATGACACTGTAGCTTAATTTGACTGTGTGTAGTCAGAAGTTAAAATACCACATGAATCCATTTGTGTAAAGATTCGCCTACACTGTTACTATGCGAATCCAAGTTGTTTCGCACGACCACCCCATTTTTCTTCCAATGATATATCCATGTCAGAATGAGAAAGAACTGTTGCGATGCTAATTATAATCAGAGCACTGTATAACTGCCTAACAGTTCAAATACCTCCAATCCATGTCGACACAAACAAATTCACGCTGAAGAGTACAAAACTCTTTTTGAAAAAGAATGGACTATGACACCTGCAAAGCGACTTGGTGTCACGGTAAGAGAAAAGTATCAAAATCGCTTAATGCTCCGTTAATGTTGAGAATCCCGGGACAGCATGGAAAGGGTTAAATTAAAATTAATAAAAAGTTTGCTGCCCACACCTGTCATACAAAGTGTCAATCGATAATTTGAAAGGAATGAAAACTAAAAATCCAAAATATGCTTACACGTGCTTGGCTGTGTTTTGGGGGTTTTTTTTTTCGAAGTAATGGACACTCTCAGAATTCAATGAATACTCTCTGATATTGAATGATAACTCAGTGCAAACTGAAAGGAAGAATTAACATGGAAATCAGGTCAGGTGACCATCTTGTAGATAATTTGCATAACCTCTAGAGTGTCAGAATGTTGAAATGTCAAACTTTCTGATAGCAGTCCAACCGCCAACAATGCGGTATGTTGGACGTCATACTATCAGAAAGTTTGACATCTCAACATACCGACACAATGTGTCTAATTGTAATCTTATTCTATGACGTGCAGGCATTCCCGTTCAAATTTAAAAGTGTAGTACTTAGATTATCGATATCGCACAACCACGTCACTAATGATAGATCATGGATACAGGAAAGAATGAACAATCATCTGATGATCTCACATTATGAGTTACAATTATTAATATATCAAATTTCTTGTCGCAATAAATTTATTATATTAAGAAGTGGATCTCTTTCACCGACTGCAACACCCCTTGAATGGGTAAGTCTGTCTTTTTGCAGTGGTGGATTCAGGGTGCCCCCCCCCCCCCCCCCCCCATATTTTCCAAACTAAAAAAATCAGTTGCCTATTTGCCCCACAAGAGAGAGGATATTTTTGCCATTCAAAAATCAATTTGATGCTCACCCCAAATGCCAGAATTTTTGGGGGGAGGGGGGATTGCCCCCCCCTCCCTGCACACACAAATATGCCCCTTATGTTGCTGGTACCTTTAGAACTTATGCCAGATGACTTCGGCATGTGCAACCTGTGATCAAAATAGAACATCCCCTCTACCCATCGGAAAATCCTGGATAGTTTTGTACGTGAAAGGAAAGTATAAAAGCTAAGGCATGAGGAAGATTCAAATTCAAATCCACTGCCTGAATAGACTTGAAATTTAAAATTACTCACCCCTTTGAATCAGATAATTCTTTTTCTTGGTTTATACCACAGAGCGGTATATGAAGTAGGATGACTATTGCCGTCACTTGTAGGGAAAGACGAAAGAGTTAATACATCAGTGCCGCACCATATTCCTGGGAGAGTTATACCACACAATGTCGAATCAGTTCCTATCATCAATATATCAGATAGAACTACCCGGTATCTAAGATATATGGTTCCAACAATGATAAAAACTGATGACGTTTGCAAGGAATTTCTTGGTTACGGAATTCCCTGTATACATCATCAATTAGGATGTTGTCGTTTAGATGCCACATACTGTGCTAATTTAAATTCAACTTACATGTATGTAATTCAAGGTAATATGGAGAAATTAGTGGAAATACTGGGAAATAATTAAACCATTCAAGTTGTGCAAATATGCTACAGTAGAACCTGACTTGAGAGACTGCCCTTTGGGCCACACAAAAGTGGTCTCTCAAGACAGGTTTCAGGTTTTCTCAAGTCAGTGAATAACCAATCACAAAATTCAGAAATGGAGAAGAATTGATTTTTGTAATTACTTTGTCGTTGTTCTTTTTTACGAAGTTTTTGTAACAAATTGAAATGGACTGTTGAAATGGACTGTTATAAAAATTATAAAAATAAATTAGCATTATGTGTACGCTCCCTGTAAAACACTGCCAATCGACTCCCAACTAACTGTTATATAAGGTGGGGTATCAAAACCCAACCATGTGACTTCAATAAGACGTATTATCGGTTATAATTAGCACAAAGTGTTTCCCAGTGTTGTGACAAGGTTATGCTTCCGACCCAAAATAGGACCTCCAAACATCATTTCTCTGCAAAACAGTCGTTGATAATTAGGGAAAAAAGCGCATCGCTCCCAAACTACACAAATAAAAATAAAATCGTTAAAATTTATTTCAAAATATCATACAAAATGACTTTTGAGGGCAGTTTCGATCTCGCATGAATATTTGTGAAGACCTTCTCGTTACTTTTTGTTGATGTCGGTGTTTCTTTGATCCTGTAATTTTTGGATACCAATTAGCACATTTTTCCAACCAGTCGGGCAAATACTATTTTTAATATCATAGGGTAATTTTAAAATTGCATTTCGTTTCGAATATATTGATTAAAAATCAGTGCGATTTCGTCCTTGAATTTTTACAATCCGACTATTGTAAGCGAAGTTACGCCAAAAATGGAAATAATAAAAAAATCTCATTTGTAACAGGTTGAAGAACCTTTCAAAAATAGTCTTTCAAATACACACCTTTTTTTATTCTGCAGTAGTAGACATATTCCGGGCAATGAAAAAGAACTTTACCCAATTTGGTTGCGTTTCCAGGTATTCGCATGAAGGACAGCTGACGTCGACTTAACGGTTGAGAACAACGTAGTTTCGTTACCCACTATACGGGCCAAATTGCCAGCGTTATTAGACCACAGACGTATGGAAACCTGATCTAAATCACCCCACCTCAAAACACCTCATTCTTATATGCACCCCCCCCCCCCACCCCGAAATATATAATACACAGATCTGTGTGTTATTTATTTTGGAAGTGTGTGTGTGGGGGGGGGGGGGGGGGGGCATATATAAGAGAGAGGTGTGACGTTGGGGGTGGTGTGATATTAATCAGGGCAAAATAATTTCCAGACTGATTTCAGATGTGGAACCAAATTTGATAAACAAACTGAGCGTGCATCTACATATCAGTTCCAGGATGTTAGATGGCGCTTTGCTGAAATCATCTCTTTTGATTGAATAAAACATGGGATGAGAAATCTCAGTCAAATTCTCTCTAACACAGTTTCATCCAGCATGCGGTTCGACCCATTGTTCAGGTGAACAGAATATTCTTTTACATTGAACCATGCAGGGCCTTTGAAACTCAGTGGATGACCAAGACTGCAATTGTGGATATCCTGGAACCCATTAACGGTACATGGAGAGAAATTCTAAACAGAAACACTAATAGAGTTGAATTTTCACCTGTATATCGTCTTAACCCATGTCAGAGAAGCATTTCATTGAACTGAGTGTCCTTTGAACGACAACCTACGGTCCATCTGCAGAAATATGTTGTGTTAGGTGTCCCTTTTCCACCGAAGCTGAGAGCATATTTTGTGAGTGAAAACCTCACTCCTCGAGTGTTTTAGCAGAGACCCTTCTGTATGTGGCGAGATGAGACGCGATGTGTCTGAATGTATCTGAGATCAGTTAAAAAAAATATAAATTAGCACAATTTGGGAGAGTTTTCAGTTTCCCTTCTGAACTCAGCAAAATTAGAAGAAACATGTACATATATTTTATATTTCGTTAAAAAACGCTTTGTATAGCTTGAGGTTTGTTGCTTTGGACAACTGAGAAAAGTAGACCCAGGCTGTTGTAATATAACTGAATATAACACAACACTTAACATGGTCAATTATTGAGTTCTCGTGGCAGCAATAAAATTTGGAAGCAATAACATTTCCTAATCTGAACTAATCCTTTAATTACCCTTCCAAAGATGTAAAACAAGAGCCGACAATAGCTACTGATTGTTTCTGAAACAGCCTCTGATCACAATGAAAACATTGACTGGTGACAATAGATAAAGCATAAATTACTCCTATGAAATTTATTCCTTTGAGATTTCCAACATCAGAAACTGGTTAAATTGAATTACAATTATGCATATCTATATACTTTTATATTTGCACTGCGACTTGTAAAGAAAATTTTGTTTCTAACATTCGACTTACCATTTAACAATTTTATTAGCACTACGATAAATATTGAAATTATTTTGAATCTATTTGTAGGAAAAGACAGCGCTCGTGTGGTGTTTTCCAAAAAATAGTTGCAACACAATGAGAAAAAATTCAATTTCTAACATTCGGCCTGTCACTTAAGTTATCCATGCACATGTATATTAGCACAATGAAAAAGCCCTGGGCCGATTTAATCCATGGACCGACTTAGGGTCATACCTCAGTTGATGTCTTTATTTTTGGCTGACTTCTCTCATGGGCGACTTCCCACCATTTAACTCTTTGTAGACTTTATACCACAACAACAATTTTTTTTTTTTGCGACAATTTATTGGAAAGCATCCAGCGGTATTTTGAATAGATAGTTGCAAAAAATGAAAAAAAAAAAAAAAAAAAAAAAGCCCCGTGTCTTGCGGCACGCTGAGAGACCATGTGTTCGAGTGTTGTTTTCTTAATACTGGATAGCTGTCTTTTCCACCTAAGATCGCCGTATCTACATGTGCCAAGTCGACGTCCAGTAAGAGCAGGCTTCGACACCTTTATAGTTTAAAGCCCCCCCCCCCACCCCCACCCCACACACCACATGTCGGGGATCACATGTCGACTATCGCAGAGATAGGCCTACTGACACCACCTCTAGTTCTACAGAAAGTTAAAAGTTATTTTTCGACATAATTATGTTGTTGCCAGAACGCTGTTTAATTTGAGTGCATTCAAAAACGGAAACCGGACATTGCAAATAAAATCATTAAAATAATTTTCGACAGTATTAATATGGGCAGATCATAAGCGGTCATAACTGAAAAAGAAGGCGATCAATTGCATCTTGATTTGTTGTCAGTCTTTTTTGTGTTGAATATTTTTAGTCGATAACTTAAAACAACATTTGATAAATAAAAGTTGTCAGAAAGGTTATAAACAACATCTCAAAAGTGTTATGCTTTATCAGACCAGTGCTGGAAAACCCCATTAAATAGCTCTGCCCACTCATAAAAAGTTCCTCTATAAATAGACACAGAGATCTTAATTGAACCGGATTAACAGTGACTGCATTATGTAATCATATGTAACAACTGGGGTAATTTTACAGGGACTGTACACGTAATGGTGTTGAAAGTCTTCATTGAAGATTTTCAACACAAATTTATTTTATAATCCTATCTGTCACATTTCAGGTATGTATAAAATTGTTTATTCAGCAATAATCCTAATCTTTTCATAGGGGTCTTATAAAAACATCTCAATCTTTAATGAGTTATGTAACCCAATTAAGAGCTTTTAATTATGTTAGTATAACCACAATGGATTTTCCAATTGCAGAACAGCGTGTTATTTTCCTCATTCACACATCTGACTTCAGAGCGTGAACAACACCTAGATAGCGATGGAACTACCAGATAGACTAGTGAAAGCCATTTCAGCTCTGGGTGTCTCATGCCCTGTCTCCTGGACTATCCAGGAAATAGGCTTGAGCGTCCACCTGAAAGTGGAATATGAAATTGTGAAGCCAACAACAACAACACCAACCTCTTCGGGGAGAGGTAGTACCTTTGGAGAGAGGATCCCCTCTCCCACTAGTCCTCACCCGAAGGGGCACGGAGGCCCTGAAAAGAGACACAAGAAAAAGAAGAAGAGCCCATCGACCAAGCGCAGGGACGCCCGGCACTTGGAGGCCTTCCTGGAATAGGAAGAAAGAGTTGAGTGAGGGGGTGGAGGCTCTGGAGGCAGCCGCCAGTTCCCCTCCTAGTCTCACTGGTACACCCAATCAACTGCCGGCTCCTGAGCCGGTACAGTTGGATGAGGAACATCCAGTGGAGACTGAGGAGGAACTGGAAGTTGTTTTTTCACCGCCTCCCACCCCTCACTCCCCTCTTCCTTCACTTCCGGACAGCTCGGGCAAGGGAGACTCTGCCAACCAACCAACACTGGCCGCACTGATAACAGAAGCAAGGGAACTGAGGGTGCAGTGTAATAAGCTCCAGGAAAAATGCAAAGATGGTGATAAGCGCTCGGATGAAATCTCCAGAATGGCCAAAGATCTCATTAACAAAAGAAGCCAGCAAGACCCGACAAACTCATCTCCACCACAACCACCACAAGATTCTACAAACTCTTCTCCATCACAACCACCTCCAAAGAAGAAGTCCCGCAAAAAACATAGAAGAGGATAAACTGCTTCCTTCTACATTCCTCCTTTGCCACGCCCAGACAATCAAAATCATCTACAGTCACCGAGGGTCGAAAGAGGCTTGTTCCCCATATCGTCCCTGCGCGCCTTCGGCGCGCAAAACCATTCCTTTCAAATTGCAGAACAGGTAAAAAGTTTTTGTCATGGTTTCAGTCTTCAAAGGGGCGGTCTCTCAAGACAGGTCCATTATGCCATAAAAATACAAGCTGGTACCAGGTCACAGCGGTCTCTAAAGACAGGTGGTCTTCCATAGCAGGTCCATTATAGAGTAAAACCAATCGTGCCTGGCAGATGTGGACTCTCAAGACAGGTGGTCTCTCAAGACAGGTTTACTGTAGTACGTTTATGAAACATTTTTGTGGAGTTGTTTCAGTCAGGATATAATAGTATAAATTAGATGACAGTGACACCCTCACATTTTGGAACCGTCAAAGATTTCTGAACCAACAATGAGAATATTGCATAGTCAAGTAAGGTAAATTGTGTATTGTTTTATTACTAGTGAGAATACCTAACAAAGGATTCATGTGAGTGTACGTGATGCGAAGCAACTGTGATTCGCACAACAAAACCTCATGTGACCCCTCATTGGAACCACCAGCTCAATGAGCTGGTTCCAATGAGAGGTCACTTGATATGGTTTTGTTGAAATTTTTGGAATGTTTTTCTACTGGTCAATTTGTGAAATTTGTTTTATTTTTTAAAAATGTTAGTTAAAGGGTTAACCTTTTACCTAATAGATTGGCCACAAATCGTATCAGACGTTTTCACCAAAAGTGTCCGGTAGAAAATAACTCCACCAAAAATTACATTTGTCAACATTTTTATGCTCCTGATAGGGAGGCATCTTAAATCTGGGTTGTCTGTCTGTCCATCCATTCATCAGTCAGACTTTATCTGTCTGTCCGGACCCATAACTCTATAATGCTTTGGTGGTTTTCCATGAAACTTTACACAAAGGTTTGTTGCACAGCAACACCATGCTCAAGTGACAAAGATCAAGGTCACAGAAATGGGGAAAACTTAATTCTCTCAAAGACGGTATTTGTCCGTCCAGAGCCATAATTCTCTTATGCTTGGGTGGATTTCCATGAAACTGCACACAGGGGTAAAAACCAATGGAAGGTCTGTTGCACAGCGATAAGACCAGAATCTGATATCATTTTCTGGAAAGCTCTCTCAGAACATTCCAAAAGAGAGAGCTTTCCAGAAAATGATGTTAGTATCTGGTCTTATCAGTACAGAAAGAGAAGGATGCATAGTTTATAGCAGATATCCTACAACTTTATTTTGACTTCTACTGTATGCCATTCAAATGACATCCATATGTGTATGGTTCTGATTAGAAAGTTCCAACAAATTTGTGGCTGTACTGACCTTATGGAAATAAGGTCAATACAGCTTTTTGCTGCTATGTTCAGATGTATTCTATTAAATTTCGAACCCTTATGGACTATAGTGAGTACTAAATTCTACACAAAACTTTTCATTCCAGTATTGTAGACCATTTGGCCATAGTTCGTGGGCATCCAAGGCCAGGCAGTCGCTGTCAGTCTTGTTTTTATCAATACTGTACAGAATTGATCAGAAGTTGTTATCAGATATATATTTTTAACTGAACTAAAAAGTCAGTCGTAGGCATTGCTATGATCATTGATGAAAGTAATTCTTTAAAATTATAATAATACCAAAAAATTTTCTGAGTATATGACTACTGTCATTTACTTGTAATGAGCACATTTGTACAAAGGCAATGTGAAACATAAGGATATCTTTTCAGAATGAAAATTGTTGATTGTGATTTCATCTAATGTTCAACATTTCATTTTTTCAACTAGCAGCTTTCCGAGAAAATGTTGGCATTCAGGTGTCCAACAATTTCCAACAGTCAGGGACATGACAGTAGGGCATGTTCAGCTTTCCGAGAAAATGCTGGCATTCAGGTGTCCAACAATTTCCAACAGTCAGGGGCATGACAGAGGGGCATGTTAACTTTTCCAGTTCCGTCTACTTAAAAGCTGGGAGGTTTTTCAGTTCAGGTTCTCGTTTTTGTGTCCAACTGTAAAACTGAACCACAAAACCTGAATGGTTTTACTGTGTTTGTACATAAATATTTATTTATGTATTGGTGTTTAAGGTCACATACTTAAGCACAATGGCTAATCGTGACTGACAGTTTTACGGGTGTTGGAAGCCGGAGTACCTAGAGAGAACCATCGAGCATCGATGAGCAACTGTCAGCTCCTCAACATTCTAACTCTATTCAAACTCTGCTCAAGCAGGGTTACAGCAGTTGAAGACAGGTGCAACATCGACGTGCAGTACGCCTTAGTACACAGCGTCATCGTGCACCCAGCGGACAACCGGGATAAAGTGCCTTACCCAAGGACACAACGTGGGTCGTCCCAGAAGGGGATCAAACTCGGGACCTCTAGCACAGAAGTCCAATAATCTACCACTGAGGCACCACTCACCTGTTTGTACATAAAATGGATCAAACTATCTTACTGGGAATGAACTGGACTAGTGACCCATGTGGACTCTTATCACATAATCTATCTGACAAAGGGGCGAGGGGCGAATACAGGCTTGGCAATTTCAGGAGAGCGATTTTTTAGCTCTCCTTACTGCCCTCCTGAAAGAATTAAGGAGAGCGAAAAATTGCCCTCCTAAATATTTTGATATGGGATGATTGAGATTACATGTATTATGCTCACATTAAATTTTTGTTGTAAAGCAAAAATGTAATTTAACTTCGAAGTCACATAACATCATGTAATTTCATTTTGAAAGTGGTTTAGTGGTAACAGGTAATGGCTGCAACCATACCCAAACACAGCTGCAATCATTTGAAGCAAAATGGGCCACAGCAATATTTTTTTTTCTGTCAGTTTCAAGTTCAACAACTGACATCACAGTTTGAGAGGTAATTATTCAAGGAATACTGACACTCTAATATACTACCATTACTACTATCCTGTCACTTGAAGCACTTGCACCAGGATGTGGCTGTAGATTCAAGCAGACCTGTTGTCCAAGAAAGTCATATGCCTACCACTACCACCTTCAACCCCCCTTGGGGGGTTGAAGGTGGTAGTGGTAGGCATATGACCTTCTTGGACAACAGGTCTGGGTACACACACAGGTCTTGTAAAGTGTGTGTTCGGTTGTTGAGTGAGACATCTAGATGTCTAAGAGATTTTGCTTTACCTTAGTAAAGTTAATAAAATCACTGATGTAGTCTGTTGGTTTCAGTTTCAATGAGTTTGTTCAACTGGTTACTTAAAATGCTGTGTAAAGCTAATTGTTCTCCTAAGCTGATTGAGGAGAGCGATTTTTTGCCCTCCTGCATTTTTCAGAATGCCAGGCCTGCGAATATGTCATTTTCTCATTGTTGACTCGTCCACTGGACACTCAGAACACAACATAGATATAGATGAACTTTATACCATGATTACGTATTCTACTATATATAAAAAGCCTGACATAAATTTTAGCTTTACACACCAACCGTAGTGAACACGCCAGCAATTGGATTTCAATAGTTAAAATTTACACATACAGTGGAACTACATCCAAATTCCAAGTTGACTTTTGGTGAATGCAAACTTGTCTTAAATTTATCACTCGTCACCTCATGAAGAAGGAAATGAAACCGGTAATTATTTATTACATTTTTAAATAAGTTTACCTCATAAGATACCAAAAACTAACAAACATACGTTGTCTCATGTTAATAACGCTAATAATTCATCAATAACTCAAAAGAGTATGTTATTATTTTATTAAAATGAAAAAGGCCCAGTAATTTGCAAATTTCGTTTTCCATGTCGTTTCAGCGATAAAATTGCCAGTGGAAGTTCCTACCACTGCCCAGCAGTGCTCATGTAAACAAAAACAGATTTGCACGTGTGAATATTGATTTATTCAACATTTAAACTCTTACTGATCGGACGATCATGGTATAAATAACATATACCCATAGTAGTTTAGTGTACCAAATGTTCAACACGAGTGGTGAAGTGGTGTTAACCGAGTGCCAAAGGCTCATGGTTAACACCACTTCACCACTCGTGGTGAACATTTGGGCTACTATGGGTATATTATTACCCTAACTTATGTTTTTTTCTGACTCAAAAGGCTCAGCAACTGATTCTCTAGAACACCTAACAATGGTTGTCAATGCTTGAACATGATGGTAAAATGTGTGCAAAATCCTGATTCATAAAATAAAAAATAGTTTCTTGTGCATAGTTCTCAAGTCTATTCACCTGTGCAGAAAAATTTATTCCCCCCCCCCCCTGTAATACAAGGATAATTTGTGAACAGTGTGCCATGATGGAAGAGCCTCCAGGTTTATCAACTTGGCATTTGATAACCTTTGTATGAACACATTCTGGTATAGCTTCTTTTAAACTCTCAAGTTGGTTCAGTTATGCAACATCTCTCTGCTAATTCTGTCAAACGTTTTGAACACAAGGCTGACACTTCATTGAGATCAGGCTGAAAACAAATTTAATTAAATTCATGAAAAAGCAAACATTATCTTGAATTAACTGTCACTCTTAGTATTTCCTTGAATTTCTCATAAAATCAAGCCATGGTTGCTACAACCTAGCCATGACTTGATTTGATGAAAAATGTAGTGTAGTGGAGTCTTGCAACAGGAGATAATTATTAAGAGAACTATTATAATACCCAAAGAGAAATTATGTTTCAAAGAAGAGGCTACTTTATTGGAGATATTAGCATTCGCTTTACAGGAAACGAAACTAAAATAGACTCAGAAAATATTCGCATACCATTAACTATATTGATGGAAAAGTTTTAAATATGAAAAGGGCAAAAATTTGCAATCATATGATGATCTACACCAGGAACTAAAAATTTTGAAACAAGAACTGTATTATTTATATGAATTTATTTATGGTGTTTAAGGTCACTTTCAGCAGCTGTTGACCACAGCAAAATATATGGCCAAGTTTAGCTAATCATTTATACCTATTCTGCCCACTTCAGAAAGGACATCTGACCCAGGTATTCATAACAATACTAATAATCAGACCCTATTTTACCAGTAAAGTAGAATTTATTTAATCCCTTACCTAACACAGAATTTTTTGAAAATAAATTAAATTTCACATTTTTCAAAAACAAATTTCACAATTTTTCAATAAAACCACACAAATATGGATATCATTAGAACCAACTCGCCAAGCTGGTTCTAATGATATCCATATTTGTAGGACTTTATTGAGAAACTTCTGAGATATTTAAGTTCAAACAATATTTATTTGTAAAAAGAAGTATGAACACAAAAACAATAGTGCAATGAGTAACATGAATAATAATGTCATTCAGACAAGAGACACAAGATGGGATTCGGCAGCAAGCATTTTTGCTTTTGTAAGCCATAAGATATTTTAGGGTGTGAAAGGCTTATTCTGGTTAATTTTCTGGCCATTTTTGGCCGCTACGTTAGGAAAATGGATTTTTTTTTTTAGAGGGGGGGGGGGGGGGGGGGGGGGTTGTGGGAGATAATACTGATGCAAAATATTAATCTGCATCAGGATATTGAGCCAACTAGGTCTACTCAAAATACATTCAAACTAACAGCCTCTTCATCTGACTTCAAATGCACTAACCAATGAGACACCACAAGCTTAAATTCTTATATAAAAGATCAAGTGACTTCTGTTGTTTTAATGGTAGATGCATAACCCATTAATTAACATACTGGCAATATGCCAATATCCATCCAGCAAATTACACGAAAGTTGCCCAATATTTTCCAATTCTCCTCACTGGCTTGTTGAGATTATTACCCTCCCCGCAAGGGTGGGATTGAGCTCTGTCCGTATGTCTGTCTGAACTTTGTTTATGGCATAACTTCAACAATGGTTAACGAATTTCAATTCTTTTTGGTATATGTCTCTATAGGTACAATGTCTATACCAAGTTCGATGACCACCAATATCTCTTGAAAATTATGGGAATCATTGCCCTTTGTTATAAAAATGTTCTGTAAATCTTGCTTATGGCATAATCTGAACAATAGTTAACGGATTTCAATTCTTTTAGTACATGTCTCTATAGCAACAAGGTCTTCATCAAGTTCGATGACCAGCAATATCCGATCAAAATAATGGGAGTAACTGCCCTTTGTTTAATAAAAAATATCGTGTAATGCATGTTTATGGTAAAACTTGAATAATAGTTGACAAATTTCAATTCTTTTCGGTAAATGTTTCTAGAGCAACAACGTCTACATTAAGTTTGACGACCAGTGATATTCGATGAAAATTATTGGAGTTATTAATTTTTTTTGGTATATAACTTTTTCGGAACAATATCTACCTCAAGTTCGAGGACCACCATTATCCAGTAAAAACTGTCGGAGTTATTGCCCTGCAGATTCCAGACACTAATTATAGGAATAATCATTAGGCCACACAAAGTAGATCGTCTGGTTCTCAAAAACTGTCATTATGTCATTATTGCCCTGCATCCCCTTCCTCCCCACCCCCTTCCTCGGTGTCAATTAGGCAATTTTTTTTTCTTTGCTCCAAAATGCATTTTGAAGTATTTAGAGTGACTACATGCAGAAAAAATATGAATCCTAACCCCCCCTGCTCCCCCACCCCTAGTGGATTTAAAGTGCATACTTGAAGGAAATGTTTTTTACTCCTATGACCACCCTCCCCCAACCCCGTGTCAATTGGGCATGTTTTTCCTTGCTCAAAAATGCATTTTCGAAGGATTCAGAGTGATTACATGCAGAAAAAGCTAGAGGTGTGACTGTCCCAGATGGGCCTGTCGATACCCCCGCCTCCATATTCTAAGACGAAAAGGGGACATAATTCTGGGAAAAAGGTCCAATCAAAATTATAATCGCAGGTGCACAGGTTCCCATAGTTGTGATCATCTGTACCACGTTTCAATGAAATCGACCCATAAACATCTGAGAAAATCTCAGGACAAAATTACAGTTAATTCAGGCATTCTAAGATGAAAAGGGGCATAACTCTGGCAACAAAAGTCCAATTGAAACTATAATTGCTGGTGCAGAGGATCCCATAGAAGGGAACATCCATACAAAGTTTCAAAGGAATCGACCCATAAACATCTGAGAAAATTCAGACATTCTAAGATGAAAAGGGACATAACACTGGCAAAAAACAGCTGTTCAAAACTATAATTTTAGGTGCATAGATTCCCATGGTAGTAAACAACCATGTCAAGTTTCAAAGGAATCAACCCATAAACATCTTAGAAAATCTCTGGACAAAATTTTAGACCTGCTATTTTAAGTTGAAAAGGGACATAATTCTGGTAAAAATAATTGGACCGGAACTATAATTGCAGGTGCACAGGTTCTTGCAGTGGTGAACATTTATACCAAGATTGGTCCATAAACGTCTCAGAAAATCTCTGGACAAAATTATGTCTATGGATGGATGGATGAAAAGACAGATGGATGGACAGACAAGGTGATTCCAGTATATCCCCCCCCCCCCACAACTCGTTGCAGGGGGGGGGGGGGAGGGGTATAACAATTGACCCCTATGACCCCCAATCTGTCCCCCTGTTGGTCAGTTAGGCCACAAAACAGTTTTTTTTTTGCTCCAAGATAGGTTTGGCAGGATTTAGAATGATTTTATGTGGGGAAAAAAATCCACCAATGTTCCCCTCCCCCAATTAGGGAGTGAGGGGGGGGGGGGGGGGATTAGCAGTGCTTGGCGATGCAGGCCTCTTCTTCCAAACAGTGGTCATAAGCTGTTTTGAAAGTAACCAAAATTTTCAGTCAATTATTTCTGTCATCAAAAGTTGTTCACATGTCTTTGCCTTGTACATTAACAATTTATGGAAGAGTGCCTACAGATTCCAACAAGGCAACTTCATACAGACGAAATGATTTCCTTGTTAGCATAACTCCAGTACCAGTAATAAACCATGGATAATGGTGAAAATGATGATGAAAATCAAACTTCATCAAGAACAAATTAAAGTATATCACCAATGAAAATTTCCATAAGGCCATTAAAAAAAAATAGTCTGGGTTCTCAGGCAACGTGCGCGTCACTTAAAACGTGACACATGAATTTTTTTTATCAGGTCATATATTAGTAGCACCGTTTTTTTCAGTAGCATCGTTTTGAAAACCCACTTCTGCCTGTTGTGAACAAAATAACACCAATAAAATGTCAATTTTCAGTATCTGTATATCCCCTGGGTACATATTTATATTGAACTGCCGAGTTTGTCAGTGATTTAGCAAAATTACGCCCATTTGTGAGGCATGAAACATTATTAAAAATGATCCGGAGTTTGGTGAAACGTAACAAAAACAGCTAAGTTTTTTTTATGTGCCCCGATTGGTGAAAATATATAATTTTGGGCTATGTTTTTCAGTTTTTGAAATAAAATAAAAAAATAAAAAGCCGCCCGCACTTTTATTTTTGATAATTGCCGGAGAACCCAGCCATTTTTTTTTTAATGGCCTAAAACCGATTGATGTTGGCTGGAATGATGGTGTTTACAAGCTGAAAGGAAATAATGCTGCAATTAACTAACAAGGGGTATAACTCCAGTAATTAGGCAAAGATAATGATTAAAATATAACTTCATCAAGAACTTACCCAAGTGTACCCACAAGTCAGGTTTCAAATGAATTGGTTAAAAAATATAGGAAAGAGAGTGCTCACAAAATGGTAACGGAACCTGTCCTTTCAATGTCCCTACCATCTGGGGGACAATAACGGGGAAAAAAAAAAAAAAAATTTGAAAGGCAATTTTTGTGCACAGTGCTGGCCATATAGAGCAGCTGCATTAACCCTTTACCCAATGTAACAGTCAAAACTGGCCAGCGCCATTAACAAAAGTCATCATACAATTTTCATTATTTTTTTCATTTTTTGTCTCAAAAACATAGCTAATGACCCCTCATTGGAATGGGCACAACAAGCTCATTCCAATGAGGGGTCATAAGCTATGTTTTTGAAACAAAAAATGAAAATATTTAGTTATTCAAGAATTTTGTTTGCAAGTGCTGTCTGCTTTTCACGTTAGGTATTTATTTATTTATTGGTGTTTAAGGTCACATACTTATGTACAATGGCCAATCATGACCATGACAGTTTTACGGGTGGAGGAAGCCGGAGTACCCGGAGAGAACCACCGAGCAATGATGAGCAGCTGCCAGCTCCCCAACATCGTAACTCCGCATTGCAGCACAGGCAGGGTTAGATGGTTGAAGACATGCGCACCACTGACATGCAGTACGCCTTAGTACACGGCATCATCATGCCCCCATGTGGACAATCGGGGTTAAGTGCCCACGGACACACTGTGGGAGTCCAAATCGATCGCTCAGACAGTGACCCATCCGAGGACTAACTGGGCTCGACGTTGCTTAACTTCGGTGATCTGACGAGAACCGGTTACCGTAACACCACTGCACCCCCTTTCATGTTAGGTAAAGGGTTAACCCTTTACCCAACGTAACGGCCAAAATCGGCCAGCACTATTCTCAAAAATCGCCAATTAATTTTCAAAATATTTTCATTTTTTGTCTCAAAAACATAGGTTATGACCCCTCGTTGGAACGAGCTCGTTGAGCTCGTTCCAACAAGGGGTCATAACCTATGTTTTTGAGACAAAAAATGAAAAAAATTAATTATTCAAGAATTTTTTTTGCAAGTGTCGTCTGCTTTTCATGTTAGGTAAAGGGTTAAGTAAAGTACACAGTGTACCTGCAGTATGTGTAATCCTTTGAGTGTTACAACCACCAGATCATCAATACCATCACCAAGCATATCTGTTTTATCCAAACACATAACAGGGTTAGCAAAGCTTCGTTGCCATAACAACTGATACTGTGGGCATGTAAAACTGTCTCTTTTCAATGATGAATGTTTACTGTCATGAAATTCTGATTTAGATTTTGTCAAGTCTTCTTCTGAACGAGCTCTTCTTGTTGGTGATGTGTCATTAGATTTTGTGGATGATACAGTGTTTTCATGAGATCTGTGTCTTAATTTTTCTGTGGATTCCAGTGTGGATTCTGTAAATTTATCTTCACCCTCATTAACTGTTGGCCTTTTTGTTGGAACATATTTGTAAGCCATTAACTCCTGTGAAAATAAATACAATGTTACTTGAATGGTTACTTTGCCAGAAGAAAAAAATTAAATGGAAAGGAATATTTGTTTACCCTTTACACAGCATAACAGCCAAAAACTACCAGTGCTATTCACAAAAATCATTGAATTTTTATTATTTTTTTCATTTTTTGTCTCAAAACCATAGCTTATGGTTCCTCAATGGAAAGAGCTTGTTGAGCTCATTTCAATGAGGGGTCATAAACAATATTTTTCACGCAAAAATTAAAAAAAATCAGTTATTCAATAATTTTGTTTGAAACTTGAATCTGACTCCCCCAGAGATGTTGTATACCAAAAATGAAAGGATTCTAACTGCTGGAGCTGAAGAAGATTTTTAAAGATATTTCCTCATACTGCAATAAGTTAAAATTTGGGCTACCATAGGGAGCCCAAAAATGAATCCAGGGACTCGATTTGAACACACTTGAATCTGATCCACCTAGAGATGTTGTATACAAATATGAAAGGATTCTGACAGGTTAATCTAAAGAAGTTTTTTGGAAGAAATTCCCTCATATTGCACTAAGTTAAAATTCGGGAGCCCATGTATTAACCCAGGCACTCGATTTAATCAAACTTTAATCTCACCTGCCAAGAGATGTTGTACATCAAATATGAAAGCATTCTAACTGCTGGAGCTGAAGAAGATTTTTAAAGATATTTCCTCATACTGCACTAAGTTAATATTCGGGCTACCATTGGGAGCCCAAAAATTAATCCAGGGACTCGATTTGAACAAACTTTAATCTGATCCACCTAGAGATGTTGTATACCAAATATGAAAGGATTCTGACAGGTTAATCTAAAGAAGTTGTTTGAAGAAATTCCCTCATATTGCACTAAGTTAAAATTCGGGAGCCCAAATATTAACCCAGGCACTCGATTTGATCAAACTTGAACCTCATCTGCCAAGAGATGTTGTATACCAAATATGAAAGCATTTTAACTGCTGGAGCTGAAGAAGATTTTTTTAAAGATATTTCCTCACACTGCACTAAGTTAAAATTCGGGCTACCATAGGGAGCCCAAACATTAATCCAGGGACTCGATTTGAACAATCTTGAATCTGATCCACCTAGAGATGTTGTATACCAAATATAAAAGGATTTTGACAGGTTAATCTAAAGAAGTTTTTTGAAGAAATTCCCTCATATTGCACTGAGTTAAAATTCGGGAGCCCATATATTAACCCAGCACTCGATTTGACCAAACTTGAATCTGAAACCCCCCCTCCCTCCAGAGGTGTTGTATACCAAATATGAAAGCATTCTAACTGCTGGATCTGAAGAAGAAGATTTAAATTTTAAAGAAATTTCCTCATATTGCACTAAGTTAAAATTCGGGCTACAATAGGGAACCTAAATATGAAAGCATTCTAATTGCTGGATCTGAAGAAGAAAATTTCCTCATACTGCACTAAGTTAAAATTCAGGCTACAATAGGAAGCCCAAATATTAACCCAGGAACTCAATTTGAACAAACTTGAATTTGATCCCCCTAGAGATGTTGTATACCAAATATGAAAGCATTCTGATTGGGAAATCTGAAGAACAAGATTTTTAAAGAAATTTCTTCATATTGCACTAAGTTAAAATCCCACAGGCAGCCCACATATTAACCCAGGAACCCGATTTGAACAAACTTGAATCTTACCCACATAGAGATGTTGTATACCAAATATGAAAGGATTCTAACTGGGGAATCTGAAGAAGAAGAGCGATAAGATAAGCTCAGCTTGACTACATCAAGGTGAGCTAAAAACTGTATTACAAATATTCAAACTCCAAACACTGGCACTTTTTGTGGTCCACCATTAGTTGAGAGAGAGGATCAGAAGCTTTTCACTATAAAGCTAATGTACACTGTAAGTGAGTTTCATCTCCCACCCCATTTTCTGAAAGAAATTAAAAAAAACAAGAGAGTCTAACGACATCCATATCCCCCGCCGACTTTTATGTTATGATAGGAACAAGTATTTGTAATGGCAATTTTGGTTTACCAAGGGTGGTAACCATGTAAAATTCACTGCATCGAAAATTCCTGTCCACATGCACATCTACTCTTGATACTAATACTTCAAAGTTTCGTAAAAATTCAATAAAAAATGTAGATTGAGTTAAGCCGACATGCCTTTTGCTATTTCCAAACTTGATACTGATACTTCAGACAAAGCTTCATAAAAATCCACTGAAAACTGTAGGAGGAGTTAATCAGACAAAGTTTTATGATGGACGAACAGAAAATGGACGGACGGACAGACATCCAGACAGATGAACGGACGGACAAACACCATTTCAATATCTCCCTCCCGACTTTGTCGGCGGGTAATAACAAATGAGTAGGCCAAATTAAATGTCCAGCATCGTAATAGAGAAGCTTGAAATTTATTAAACAACATTCTAAGCAGCAGACAAAAGACCTAGAGAGCGTAGGTCCCCTATTACCGATACTAAGTTTCTCAGGCAGAATATAGTGAATGTGGAAGGCTGCATCAAATAAGCAGCCTTCATTATATCTGATAAGCCAATAGAATTTGCATATGAGGAGGAATACAAAGCTCTAACCTCACGAGTTGAAATCTTCATGGTTGTGTGAACATCTAAATTTTATAGTAAATTTCCTTTCTTATTATACCTACCGCAATTGTTTACTACAGGCTTGCACTACAGTGGAAGAACCTAACTCGGATAAAATACTCTCTATTTTAATCTTTCCCAAGAGATTTGGGAAAGAAAAGTGGTGTAAAAACACCACGAAAAAATAAGCCAAAACTGGGTCGAGCACCATCGGCGCACACCCAGTATGGGACGCTCTTCCATAGTACACATCTACGACTTCCGTAAATCAATGTGCAGTGCGTCAATTCATCATTCTTTTGATTCCGACAACACAGGAGTTATGTGATCAGTGGGGAGGAAGGATTCTTACCTGAATAAGAAGACGGGAGGGCCTCCATGTAAACAATTGCGGTAGGTATAATAAGAAAGGAAATTTACTATAAAATTTAGATTTCTTATCAACCTACCTTGCAATTGTTTAATACAGGCTGAATAGACAATAGGATGGAGGGAATCACATAACCAACCCACACATAACTCAATAGCACTGGAACCGTGGACAGAGGAAGAGATCCCTAGGCCAATCAAACCATAGCATCACAAACATTAGTAAAAGACAATGAAAGATGAGGCGTATGTTGAAGTGCGACGCACAGACAGAAAGGGAAGTAACAGCACAGAGCTGGAACTGACCCTGAAAAAAGCTGAATGGCTGGGATAGACAACAGCCTGAGCCGAAGAAAGAGGGCCCCAAGGACAAAGGTCCTCTGTCGGCTCCTGCAACTGTCGCAGATAAAAGGAGAATGTAGCATTTCTCCAGTAAGCTGCCAGTATAACATCCGTCATCCGACAACATGACAGAGTTGTTAAAAGAGGAAGACAATGCACACACCTCGTGGCAGAAAAAAACAATTGATAATATAATCACCAGTAGCTAGACGAGCGGAAGCTGCACGAATAGCAAGACAAAGCCATCGAGAAATGGATGCAGGAGAGATCTGGCATGTGAGAAAACGCATGTCCATCCAGGATAAAGGCGTGAATGCCCCCACCCCCAAGCAGAGCAGCGCCCAAGAAAGTGACCATCTTGGAGTAAACTGCAAAGTCCTAGACCTTTTCAAGGAAAAGAGCTGAACAAGCTTGGAGAGGCAAGGATGAGTGTCGAAACAATGTGGTACCACATATGAACAAGAGGCCCCAAGGGGCCTGAGGGCACTCACCTGACATGGTAGTCTAAATATCAACCCAGAGAATTGATTTCAACAAGTTGCATCTGCTCCTCCTAAGAAAAGCTTATACCAAATATCCAAAGATTCTGACCCGTGGATCTAAAAAAAACGAAGAAGATTTTTAAAGAATATTCCTCATTTTGAATCCCACAGGGAGCCCATATATGAACCCAGGGACTTGGCTTGAACAAACTTGAATCTCACCCCCTAAGCATGGTGCAGACCCAATATCAAAAGATTCTGCCTGCTGAATCTTGAGAAGAAGATTTTCAAAGACATTTGCCTGAAATGCATTAAGTTCGAATTCAAGCTTCTATAGTGAGCCCAAATATGAATCTAGGTAGCCGATTTGAACAAACTTGAATCAGATCCACCCCACAATGTTGCATACCAAATATCAAAAGATTCTGCCTGCAGGATCTGGAGAAGAAGGTTTTTTAAGAAATTTGCCTGAAATGCACTAAGTTCGAATTCAGGCTTCTATAGTGAGCCCAAATATGAATCCAGGGGGCCGATTTGAACAAACTTGAATCAGATCCACCCCACAATGTTGCATACCAAATATCAAAAGATTCTGCCTGCTGGATCTGGAGAAGAAGATTTTTGAAGAAATTTGCCTGAAATGCACTAAGTTCGAATTCGAGCTTCTATACTGAGCCCAAATATAAACCCAGGGGGCCGATTTGAACAACCTGAATCAGATCCACCCCACAATGTTGCATACCAAATATCAAAAGATTCTGCCTGCTGGATCTGGAGAAGAAGATTTTTTAAGAAATTGCCTAAAATGCACTAAGTTCGAATTTGGGCTATTATAGTGAGCCCAAATATGAATCCAGGGGGCCGATTTGAACAAACTTGAATCAGATCCACCCCACAATGTTGCATACCAAATATCAAAAGATTCTGCCTGCTGGATCTGGAGAAGAAGATTTTTGAAGAAATTTGCCTGAAATGCATTAAGTTCGAATTCGAGCTTCTATAGTGAGCCCAAATATGAATCTAGGGGGCCGATTTGAACAAACTTGAATCAGATCCACCCCACAATGTTGCATACCAAATATCAAAAGATTCTGCCTGCAGGATCTAGAGAAGAAGATTTTTTAAGAAATTTGCCTGAAATGCACTTAGTTCAAATTCGGGCTTCTATAGTGAGCCCAAATATAAATCTAGGGAGCCGATTTGAACAAACTTGAATCAGATCCACCCCACAATGTTGCATACCAAATATCAAAGGATTCTGGCTGCTGGATCTGGAGAAGAAGATTTTTGAAGAAATTTGCCTGAAATGCACCAAGCTCGAAATCGGGCTCCTATACTGAGCCCAAATATGAACCCAGGGGGGCCGATGTGAACAAACTTGAATCAGATCCACCCTACAATGTTGCATACCAAATATCAAAAGATTCTGCCTGCTGGATCTGGAGAAAAAGATTTTTTAATCTTTTTCCCATTGCCTACAGTGTTAAAAAGTGCTGACTCAGCACTTTTTCAAAGTCCTGAAAAAAGTACCTTGTGATCAAACCGATAGGGATTTTTTTTAACCACTCTATTCTACTGGATAAAAGTAAGCTTTATACAAAATAAGAATTCTCTGTGCAGTGTAGTTTTGGAGATATGGCAGTTTTAAGGTTTTTCCTATTTTTAGCTCCCGAGGTTCCCACTGGGCAATGAGAAAAATTATTTTTGTATCAATTAACTACTTATGACCCATTATCATCTCATATCAAATCTGGTTCAAATCGACCTCACAGTTCTGAGAATAGAAATTTTAGGCGTGGCCAAAAGTTTTGCCCCTCCCATAACGAAGGCAAATAATTCCCGAGAAACTTCTCTTGAACAAACTTGATTCTAAACCTCAAAAGGACTCTGTATATCATATATCAAGTCTCTGCTACTGGTGGTTCATTAGAAGAAGATTTTCAAAAAATTTGGCCATTTTTTCCCCACACCTCTGCTCAATATGAGCTGAAACCTAATTTGGATAAAAATCAAAATGCCCTTATATAACCCCTACTCACATGAAATTTCATTAATATGCGGCCAGTGGTTTGGGAGAAAAAGGCCCAAACACCACCTTCATGACAGATGACGGACGACAGACGAAAAGTGATCAGAAAAGCTCACCCTGACTTTCAGTCAGGTGAGCAAAAAAGGTCTCCGAAGCATGGACTTGTACCCATTGCTGGAGACCCCAGAAACAAACATATACCAGAAACTCCGCAAGCGGTGTGATCGAAAGAGTGACAGAAGCAACAGATTGATTGCACACCATCGAGAGGCTAAACCAGTGGAGTGAGTGCCTCCTTGAAGAAAAGCAACTCCACTGCGTGTCTCGAAAAACCACTACAGAGGAGGCAGGACCCGATAAAAGACATGTGCGAAGGCACAATGAAGTCGGGTCAACATGAAACCTCCTCGGGCGACTTTGGCAAAGAAAGTCTCGAGGTAGTGGGAGACATGTCGGAACCGCCGCTAACAGAGAGCGGAGCAGATTGATCCACATCCACAGAGGCCACGGGTGTGATCGAAAGGATTCGACGACTGCAGGTTCATATCTGGGCGAGAACCTGAGGCGGAATCGGAGCCGGCAGGAAGGCGTAGCCGACAAGACCGTCCCAAAGGAGGTCCAGAGCGTCCACGGTGAAACCAGAGCATCTGGACACGGGGACACGAAAGTGTCCACCTGATGGTTCCAACGAGTCGCAAAGAGATCGATGGAACCCGCCATGTGGAGCATCCACTTGGTGGAAATGACCCTGCCCTGACGGGACAGAGAGTCGGCTAGGATGTTCCGACAACCGGGAATGTGACGAACAACCACCCCAGCATGGACATCCTGAGCGAGCAGTAGAAGATCCTGAGCCAATTCGTACATGGGAACCGAGTGGAAGCAACCACCGTCAAATTGTCGGACAACAGAAGGACCTGGCATTTCGACAGGTGAGGGATCCACTGCCTGAAAATCAGAAGAAGAGCAAGAAGCTCCTTCTGGTTGATGTGTAGAGCTGCCTGATCCTGTTCCCACATCCTATGAAGGGAAAGACCTAGAGGATCCAACGTCGCACCCCATCCGAGATCGCTGGCATCTGCCATCAGAACGCGATCGGACGGGGGTATGTCCAATGGAACACCCTGCATAAGCCACTGGACATCCGTCCAGGGGAGAAGGTGAGGATAAAGAGATTCTGGAAACTGAAGCACCAGATCCAGAGAATCTACATTCGGCCTCCAACGACTGAGCAGAAAGTGTTGGAGAGGTCTGACACGCAGCTGACCTAGAGGAATGAGATCCGTCACCGAGCCGCAGAGACCGATCAGCCGGAGAATACTCCGTGTCATCGCGGATGTGGACTGGGACAGAGTCAGAGCAAAAGCTGAGAGAATCACAGCCTTGGCCTGGGGAACCATCACCAAATTGAATTGGGTGCGGAAAGCCATCCCCAGATGACAAAACGATCGAGAAGGGACCAGGTCCGACTTCTCCTTGTTGACTCTGAATCCTAGTGACGTGAGAAAGCTAAACAGAGTGGCGACATCCGACTTCAGTAAGGCAGCATTGGAATGGCTCTGGAGGATATCGTCCAGATATGCCGAAGTAGTCACCCTGGACTGTGTGCGATGGAAAGCTATCACATGCGACATCAGTCTGGTGAAGGCCCAAGGAGCCAGGTTGAGGCCGAAAGGCATGGCCTTGAACTGGTAAACTCGCCCCAGAAAAGCGAACCTGAGATACTTCCGTGACGCCCGATGAATCGGAACGTGAAAGTAAGCGTCTCGCAGGTCAATGCTGGAAGCGAAAGCTCCCTGGTGAATAGAACGGTGGACCGACCTGAAAGTCTCCATGCTGAACTTGGGAGCAATGAAAAGACTGGTTCAGGATACTCAGATCGATAGTCGGCCGTCCTTTTTCGGCACCACGAACAGGCGGGAATAGAACCCCACTGACTGAATGTTCTTGACAACCTCGATCGACCCTTTGTTAGGAGATTGTCTATCTCCGTGGACAAAAGTTCCTAACGTAAAACGTCTGAAGGAACTGTGGTTGGAAGAGGCACCCTGGACAGAGTGGGGTGCCTTCGGAAGGATATTCGCAGCCCGGGCCGAACAACATCTAACACCCAAGGAACGGATGTGATGGTGGCCCAACGGTCTGCAAACTCTGCTATCCTTCCTCCAACCTGGGACGAGTCGAGGTGAGGACCTTCATTTCGAGCGCCGATGAGGCCCATGAAAGGAGAAACCACCTCCTCTACTGAATGAAGAATCCTGAGACTTCCCTCTAGTCTGCCGACGCTTACCCTTACCCCTTGAGTAAGAAGTAGAAGCAGTGGCAGAAGGATCAGCCTTTTGCTTCGCAGAGGAAGCAGAAGGATTCTTGTTAGGCTTGAAATGACCCCTGCCTCCCCTAGAAGGCTGATCAAGCTGACGAAACAGCAGCTGATCTTTGGAATGACGTAGGACGTCATCCCGGACCATCGACACGGAACCATGGAAATGTTGCGGACCTGCCAAAGAAGCAGATCGAAGAGCAGCGCGCTGCTCCTCAGGAAGGGATCGGCCTGTGTCCAGCACAGATTCCCTTCAAACTATTTCCACATTAGCCGTGTTACAGGCATGCGTGTGAGTAAGATGCATGAGCACCTTGGACAGCCCTCGCAAAGGAGCCTGTACCTCGGCAAGCTTATCTGGAGGCAGCTAAAGCGGAGACAACGTGATCTGAGAGAGAAAGCATACCAAGCATCTCTCTCGATAAGCCCAATGTGGACTCCAGAGTCGGCATCGAAATGACGGCAGACTTGGGCTTGGAAAGCCTGAGGGAATTGGAGTCCTGATCCAAAACCGTCAAAGTCTGGCAGACTGACGGATTGGCAGAATCGTAGGAACAATAACGCGCCGGAGGCAAAAAGGTGTCAACCCTGGTGAAGAACGGAGCCTTCATAGCCTTGGAACTCAGCTTAGAGTCCAAAGCTGAAAATGCTTCAACCACCTGTACTGACTGGCACGGTCGAAGATGCCCAGAAGCAGGTTGCTCCATAGGCTGTTGGCACGCGACCGATGATCGCGGCCTGGCTGACACTGTCGGCTGGTTTGATGGTTTGAGATCCAGAAGGAACCCAAACACAAAATCAAGAGCTGCCCCCAAGTCCGAAGACTGCTGGCTCTTGACATCAAGCATGTCTGACTCTTCCCCTAAGTTGGAAGCCACATAGCCCATCGTGGGCAAACCAGCCGACGCCTCCCATGGTGTCGAAACACCAGGGGGATCAGAAAGCGGCCTGTTTCCAATCCCGGGAGGCGGCGCCATAGGGGGCACCTGGAAACCACTCACTGCCTCTCTGGAAGCAACGGGAATGCTCTTGACAGAACCTGAGTGAGTAAGGAGAGGGCCTCCCTGAGCTCACTGCCCGTACTGGCCAGTTTGACAGGGTAACGAACCGGCAAAGTGGCTTCACCTCTGACCCTCTTAACCAGCGAAGGGTCACGATCCTCCAAAACACCCGATGCGGGACGACGGGCGGCAGCCGAAACATCTGAAGGCAGACGTGTATAGGGGTACGACACACCCCGCGGATCAACATAGCGGGAACTCATGAGAGTCACCGCGGACCTCTGCGGGGCAGAAGGTGCAAGCTGTACAAAAGACGTTGGTCCCCCAAAACTGGTCGTGTGGCCAGAATGAGTGGAGGGAAACGTCAAGGAGTTCATAGTGTCCTCACTAAGAACATCCGAATCCAATGACACAACTGTGTTGCTCGATGGTGCAGAGACCACGGTATAGGGTCCGGACGGCAGCCACTTCCAACTTCGCTGAGTTGAAGTCAGGGAAGGCTGAGGCCGATACCCCCACGTCTACACTCCCAGGCACCGCAGCAGACCACTACAGGTATAAAACTACTGTGCTCAACGGCTGAGAGGACACAGTAGGAGGTTCAGTCGGCAGCCACTTCTGACTTTGCCGAGTTGAAGTCAGGGAAGGCTGAGGCCGATACCCCACAACCACACTACAGACATCCCTGCAGACCCTTGCAGGGATAAGCCGAGGCCGGCTAAAAACGGTGCCCAATGATGTTGTAGACGGAACAGCAGTAGCAGCAGATACGACGGGAGCTGTTGGAACTGGCGGAAAAGTGGAGAGAGCCACCTAGCTCGGCCTCCAAAGGAGGAGTCACAACCCTAGTGACAGCCTCAGATGTCGACTGGAGAGGGCGCATAGTCCCGGAACCAGGCATCTTTTCACCAGAAATCCAACAGCTCCCGCAGTATCCACCACAGAAAAAAAAAAACTGCACATTCCCCATGGAAGGGGAATAACTCTCACCAGACATGGTCGAGCCGAGAAGCCCCGAGACAACAGCGTTCCCCACCCCCTCCTGGTGCGGGAGGAGCTGCACATCCCCCATGGAGGGGGACCAATTCTCACCAGACATGGTCGAGTTGGACGGCCCCAAAATGACAGCGTTCCCCACCCCCTGTGGGAGCAAGAGGAGCTGCACATCCCCCATGAAGGGGGTAAAACTCACACCAGACGTGGCCCCGAAACGACAGCGTAACCCCCCTCCCTCCCCCCGTTACAGAGCAAAATGGCAAACACCCAACACGTACACGGATAATCAAAAGAATGATGAACTGACGCACTGTGCATTGATTTTTGGAAGTCATGGATTTGTACTATGGAAGAGCGTCCCAGTTTTGGCTTATTTTTTCAGAGTGTTTTTACACCACTTTTCTTTCCCAAATCTCTTGGGAAAGATTAAAATAGAGAGTATTTTATCCGAGTTAGGTTCTTCCACTGTAGTGCAAGCCTGTAGTAAACAATTGCAAGATTGGTTGATAAGAAAATGAGCTGTGTAAGCTGAGTAGTCATCCTACTATCCCCCTAAAAAAAGCTGTTGTATATGATATGAACAGTAGAATGAATCCATCTAGAAGGACAGTAGAATGAATGCATCTAGAAACTGAATGCATAGAAATATCTTTTCCTTCCTTTCTGAATGAAATGTAGCCTCTTAACCCTTTACCCAACGAATCGCCCACATCCGCCTGCGTAATATGCAAATTCAGCAGCTGAAAAAAATTTTTTTTTCAAAAAATTTCAACAAAACCATATCATGTGACCCCTCTTTGGAATGAGCTCGTCGAGCTCGTTCCAAAGAGGGGTCACATGATATGGTTTTGTTGAAATATTTTGAAAAAAATTAAAAAATGATATTTAAAATAATAGATTTTGAAATCGTCTGCATTGGGTAAAGGGTTAATGCCCGAATTGGGCAAAGTAAAAGTCTAGTGTTATTAAAAGGTGGCAAGGCATTTATAACAAGGGCAACACAAAGCGTGGACCACTGCCCCTGACCCGTATGCAAGTTCAAAGTAGCCTTGACGGTATTGTAATCTATTATTAGATTGTATCTATGTGGAAAGAGTGAAAAAAGACAACTTTTCTAAGTCGAAATAGGGCCATAACTCTTATGGATGCGGACTGAAGCAGATCGGCCTGCCAGTGGTGGTCTTGTCCAGGGGAGAGGTGGTACAGTCTGGTCTGGTCCAACCCTAGGTTGTCCGATATTCTTGCCTGGACTGGTCCAATCATGATAAAATACCTTAAATGAAGTGAAATGTGTTAAAATCTTCCTTCTGGTAATACCAAATTAAGATTTTAACACATTTGCTTTTTTTAAGATATTTTATAATGATTGAACTGGTAAATGTGTTTGTGTTAAAGAAAGCATCAAGTTACTGCCATCTGACGGGCAACATGGACGTGTGTCTTTTGGCTGGTGGTTCAATCAACTGTATCGAAAATGTCTTTATGGTGCCTCTTAAAGTGTTTTTTTAAGTTGGACTGGCCATCACTACCTTTCTTTATTTTTTCCTCACATTTTACACATTGGAAAACACCAGCTGCATCATTCTTTTCTGAATACAGATACCCATATACTGGGAAAAAATATTTTGCCAGGTGCAAATCTCGTAGCATCCTGTGTTTTGGAATCGTTACTGTACTTGTAGCTGTATTAGAATTACTGGGTGATTGACTAATTTCACTAGATTGAGTATCATTTGACTCTCTAGAAGGTTCCATTATTATAACAACTGGTTTGCTATATTTTAAACAAACGACCGGTAGGTAGAGTTACAGAATTACAAATGATTTATTTGGAATTCTCTGGCATCTGCCAATGGCCCAACACTCAAGTCAGTGAATGTTTGCCATGTGACATCGTCATGAGTGAGGATTGTTAGTTTGTTACAAAACCAAGCGCGTTCCAATTAGGGCATTCTCTGAAGTCTGTGAAATCAAAAGACAGAGGCGGTACTTGGTAGTCTCTGTCGTTTGATGTCACTGACATCAAAGAATGTATCTGACAAGCTGTTATGAGATCTCACACAAGATGACCAGACATTTGCGACACTGTGTATTGAGTCTATTGACTTGTGATTGGAGCTTCGGATTTCCGTACCAGATAACCCCACTTCTAAAGGTAGACATACATTTATGTATTAAAGACTGCGAACCGGTCCAGTACTGGACTGCCATGTATGGACTGATCCAAAGCAGTCCAATGACAATGGGGCGGTCTGGTTCAGTCCACGGTCCAGCCCTGGACTGCGGACTGTACCAGTTTTTTTTGTGGTCCGGTCTGCATCCCTAATAACTCTGGTAAAAATTATTGGATGGAAACTGTTCCTTGTGCAAATCCGTTTCCCCATGTAGGTCTATCAGCATACCAAATGAGATCCAAATCCGGTTCGATGGCTTTGAAATTACAAAGCAAAATGTTTGTATTGACAGGCGGACAGATGGATGGATGGATGGATGGATGGATGGATGGATGGATGGATAGATGGATGGATGGATATGAATGGATGGATGATCAGAGGGCTTCACTAGATACCCCTGAATCCTCTTTTGGATGTTGGGGGAATAATAATGGGTGTAGGTAGTTTATGTGGTACCTGGTTCTTGGCCAGGAGACCTACTATGGGTAATAGAGTTTAACCCATACTACGATAATAAAAATCCCCAACAGAGAGAGTGCGAGAGTGGGGGCATAAGAAGGGGGCGACAAAGTAAAAAAAAACATTTTCTGCATGTATGCACTCTAAATTCTAAATCCTTCAAAATATGTTTTGGGGCAAAGAACAAAATTGCCTAATTGGCATGGGGCTGGGGGGAGGGGGGCAGTTTTCATTGGATAATGGTGGTCATCAAACTTGAGGTAGACATTGTTCCTAAAGAGATTTTTACCAAACAAATTTGATATTTGGCTACTAATGTTTAAGTTCGTCCATAAACAAGCATTACATATTTTTTAACAAAGGGCAAAAACTCTCATAATTTTCATCAAACATTGCTGGTCATCGAACTTGACATGGACATGTACCGAAAAGAAATGAAATCCAGTTACTATTGTTAAAGTTATGCCATAAACAAGCATTACACTATATTTTTTATTAACCAAAGTGCAATAACTCCCATAATTTTCATCGGATATCGCTGGTCATCGAATGTGATGTAGAGATCGTTGCTATACAAAGTTCAGGCAGATGGACAGACAGACAGACGGATGGAGCTCTACGCTATAAAATAATCTTATAACATCTTAGAACATTTGCAGTAATTAAGTCATCCTGCAAAGTTGGTGACTTTTAGGGACTGTCAGCCCTTTTTTTTTTTTTTCACCTTCAATCACAACCACAATTTTCAAGTTATACACAAGAAATTTGGCACAAATATTAATGACCACCTGCCCTTGAATGCAGTGGAGACAAATTTTTAATTTCTGACCTTTATCTAAAACAATACCCAATTTATGTGTTTTTCTTGATTTTTTAATAACAAAGCTTGTATCAAGCCTCCATCTTTCAATTTTTGTCAATCCCATCCTTGACAAAAACAGTATCTAAAAATGTGGTACCAACCTGAGAAATTCTGAACAGTTATGGCCGAATTTTTGGGTGACTTAACTGATGTCAACGTGACAAAAAATGTCATCATGTCCAATTTTTCTGAAATTTTAGAATGCTGTAGAGCTAAAAAAAAATTGAGACATAGCTATTTTTCCATTTATCACCATTTTTGACCTTTTTGCCATTTCAAATGTATGTGTCATTTTGGACTTTTTGTGAAAACACTCATTTTCTCAAATGTACTGCTCTGTATAAATAGTATACTCAGCTATGAAATTTCAAACACTAATATTTGCATGAGTACTCCATTAAATGCAGTACGTTTAATATCTGCCACGTTATTTAAAGATTACTTTTAAAATTTTGTAACTTTACACCCAAAACAAAAACCATTTCAAAAAGTTGCAATCAGTTTCCCGCCAATAGCATATTCATCTGGGCAAAAGTTCTTCTGGTGACGGGATGTGAATGTTGCAAAAATTGAAGTTTCTCTGATTTACATAAAATTTTAGTATGTTGTAGATCTAAAAAAAAATTAGGAGATGGAGTTTTTTGGTTTATGGCCATTTTTTAGGTTTTAACGTCACTTCACATTTTGTGGTCTTTATGGACATTTTCCATTAAAAGCATTGATCTTCTAACATGTACAGCTCTCAATAAACCCTTTACCCAACGTAACGGACAAAACCGGCCAGCGCTATTCTCAAAAATTGCCAATTAATTTTCATTATTTTTTTCATTTTTTGTCTCAAAAACATAGGTTATGACCCCTCGTTGGAACGAGCTCGTTCCAACGAGGGGTCATAACCTATGTTTTTGAGACAAAAAATGAAAAAAATTAGTTATTCAAGAATTATTTTTGCAAGTGTCGTCTGCTTTTCAGGTTAGGTAAAGGGTTAAAAAAAAACACAGCTGTGAAATTTCAAACACCATAACTTCAATATCTCTATTAAGTTAAGTTGATATAATTTCAAATTTCAACCATCACTCAAAATAATGTCAAATTGATGTCTTTTCATGAATGTTTGATATCGACCACCTTATTGAACTCTTCTTCTTGTAATTTTTCAAAAATACTCTTCAATAAACACCATATCAAAACATGCATTCAGCTTTCACCCAGCAACAAATTTGTTTGCGATGGTATGACATCAAAATCGCAAAAATGAAAGTTCATCTGACATTAATCAAATTTTAGTATGTTGTATAGCTCAAAAATAAAAATATAGCTATTTTATATTTTTGGATTTAATCTAAAAAAAAATTAGGAGATGGAGTTTTTTGGTTTATTGCCATTTTTTAGATTTTAACGTCACTTCACATTTTGTGGTCTTTATGGACATTTTCCATTAAAAGCATTGATCTTCTAACATGTACAGCTCTCAATAAACCCTTTACCTAACGTAATGGCCAAAACCAGCCAGCGCTATTCTAAAAAATCGCCAATTAATTTTCATTATTTTTTTCATTTTTTGTCTCAAAAACATAGGTTATGACTAGGGCTGTCGCGATTATTCGATTAGTCGACTAACCGTCGACTATTGAAGTAGTTGACGTTTTTTATTTTTAGTCGATCGTCGTTCATTTTCAAGGTGGTACACGTCTACTACACGCCGGGGCTAAATTGCATTGTTTTGTGAGGTGAATGATCAATGAAGGTGAATAACTTTAAATATCTAACCATAGTTAACATTCATATCCGGAAGACTGTACGACTGTCAATGACTGTGTAAGAAAGAACATTCACAGTTACTCGAGAAGAATAGATTCTTCTGAATTTCTCCAGTCTTGTACACACGAATGCACCCATTGGAAAACCCAAAGCGCGGAAGTGACAAAATTATGACGAAAGTCAGAACGTCAGATCACTTCTCAAAGTTCGGAACTTCAGACTGAGATCCAATTTTAATAACTGACGAGGAAATGCATAGATCTCAATGTTCAAAATTTCGAGAAACTTATTGCAGAAAGGAAACATATGCAGGAACGTTCTTTGGTAAATTCATTTTAATTCATCGGCTTCAATCTAGTTCAAACTTGGACCCGCAGTCAGTAATATTATTTTTGGGGTTGGTACGTCCTACAGGACGTACCAACCCCAAAAATTATATTACGGACTGTGGGTCCAAGATTGGACTACATGTAGCTTCAGTCGGGACCGATTTGTTGTTCCCACAACCCCACTTCGTCTGAACACACTGGTGCCATTGTTATTTTCAGAGTTTTACGAACAGAAGAATGATTTGCTAAAAAATCATGGGAAGCGACTATTAATCGACTAACCGTCGATTACTGGTCACGATTAGTCGATTACAAAAAATGATAGTCGCGACTGCCCTAGTTATGACCCCTCGTTGGAACGAGCTCGTCGAGCTCGTTCCAACGAAGGGTCATAACCTATGTTTTTGAGACAAAAAAATGAAAAAAATTAGTTATTCAAGAATTATTTTTGCAAGTGTCGTCTGCTTTTCAGGTTAGGTAAAGGGTTAAAAAAAAAACACAGCTGTGAAATTTCAAACACCATAACTTCAATATCTCTATTAAGTTAAGTTGATATAATTTCAAATTTCAACCATCACTCAAAATAATGTCAAATTGATGTCTTTTCATGAATGTTTGATATCGACCACCTTATTGAACTCTTCTTCTTGTAATTTTTCAAATATACTCTTCAATAAAAACCATATCAAAACATGCATTCAGCTTTCACCCAGCAACAAATTTGTCTGCGATGGTATGACATCAACATCGCAAAAATTAAAGTTCATCTGACTTTGATCAAATTTTATTATGTTGTATAGCTCAAAAATAAAAATATAGCTATTTTATATTTTGGGATTTAACAGCATTCTTGACATTTTTACGTCATTTTAAATTTAGAAGATTTGAAATATCGTCCAGTTTGTGAGGGCATAACTCAGAAAATACCACAGATGAGGTTCTAGTATTCTAGAAACAGATCAATCAATACGTGAAAACATGCACCTCTTTATTTGTAGTTCCTTGATGGAATATATTTAATGCTACAATGTTAGAGGCAAGCATGTCCACAAAACATCAAAAATCGAATTTCACTGCAAAAGGATTAAATCAAGTGACATTTCTTGTCCTTTCGTCCCAGTGATACTTTAGTATGCATCGTACCAATTATTTTTGCAGATCAGTTGTCAAAAACCAGAGATATGACATTAATGCCATCGGGTGTATTATTTCATCATTTAAGCCATTTTGGAAGTTTTTATTAAGATTGGTACTCTTTTGATTCCAGTAGCTCTGTGTTATAAATGACACAGCTATGAAACTTCACACAAACTTTCCAGTTATTTGAAATTGTGCAATTTTATTTTTTCATTCAAAAATTATGCAAACCATGCCAGATATACCAATTTTCTATTTTTTTCTATACCTTTTATTTTCAACCTCATTTTTAGCCCCACCTTTTGGAAATAATCTCCACAAAAAACAATATCTAAGAAAAGCATCGCAAAGTGATTCCAATCCACTGCAAACAAATATATTCGTGTAATAACAAAGACTATATGAAAACAACATTAAATCAAAGTGGTTATCAAAATTGTTCAAGACTTTCTTAATATAAAGCTCCAAACCAAAAATATTAAAAATCTGGAAGAATTGAAATCTTGTTAATATTGTTCAAGTAATTCCATAACAAGTTTAACTTGATAATTTTTTAACAAGGGCAATAACTCCCACAATTTTCATCAGATAGCGCTGATTTCTGAACTTGACATTGACATTGTTGCTATAGAGACATATGCTAAAAAGAATTGAAAAACAGTTACTATTGTTAAGGTTATGCCATAAACAATCATTACACAATATTTTTTTAACGAAGGGAAATAACTCCCATAATTTTCAGTTGTTACTGAATTTGATTGTAGCAGCCTACTATTGTAAAAGTTACGCCATAAACAAGCTTAACACGATATTTTATTAACAAAGGGCAATAACTCTCTTAATTTTAATCAGATAGCAATGGTTTCTGAACTTGACGTAAACAATGTTGCTATAGAGACATATGCTAAAAAGAATTGAAATCCAGTTACTACTGTTAAAGTTATGCCATAAACAAGCATTACACAATATTTTTTAACAAAGGGCAATAACACCCATAATTTTCACCGGATAGAGCTGGTCATCGATTTGACATAGACATTGTTGTTATAGAGACATATACTGAAAAGAATTGAAATCTGTATACTATTGTTAAAGTTATGCCATAAACAAGCATTACATGATATTTTTTAAACAGTTTTACAGAATATTTTTATAACAAAGGGCCATAACTCCCATAATTTTAAGAGATATCAGTGGTCATCGAATTTGAAGTAGACACTGTTCCTATAGAGACATATACCAAAAAGAATTGAAATCTGTTAACTATTGTTCAAGTTATGCCATAAACAAAGTTTGGATAGATGGACCACAGGTCTTCGCTATATCCGTCCATTGCAGGGGGGGGGGGGGGGGGGGGGGGGGGCATAATAATGTGTTGCCATTTTAACAAATTCCTAACCATTATGGATGAACTCTTGAGGTTACATCATAGGGGGTCATAAAGTAAACAATTAAAATCCACCAGATTTTTATGAAAATTTAGTATACTGTAGAGCTAAGAAAATTATGAGATACCTGTTTTTCAGTTTTTTGATTTATTGCAATTTTTGACCTGTTTATGTGCCTTCAAAGTTTGATCATTCTTTACACATTTTTTAAAACACTAAGCTTTTTAAGGGTTAAAATCTTTTTGAGAAGTTCAAATTTCTATGATCATGTTCAGCAGATTTTCTACAAATAATACTGAAATTTTGATAAGCTGCTTCCACAAGTTTGGGCACAGTTGATTGCACTGTTATTCTGGCGTGAGCTATGCTCGGCTTTCAGCCAACAGGGAGCGAAGTGGTGCACATTATTCAGTGGCTTAGTATGTTAAAAGGCAGTATACATCTTCTGCTCATTCTTGGGCCCACTCTGTGATGGGAGTATTTCATTGGATGACTTCTGGAAATTAGCTTGCGATTTCAAAATGATCAAGTTTTCTCGTTTCTGGTATTTGGTAAGGAAGGGTTGGAGGATTAACATGGCCAGACTCAGTTATCTCCACCCTATCCACACCTATGTCAACATATATAGTTAGCATGAGAAAAACAATTAGGTTTCATTGGAAGCAATGCTATTAAATATCAACCAAATGTTCAGACAAATGTTCCAAATTGACAGTGCTGTCATTAATAGAATAACCCTGTTAATTGCATGAAATTGTCACATACCAGTCCTTCCAATATACACATTTATTCTACTATTTTGAGTGAACTCTGACAAAGTATAACAGATTAACTACTTGCATGTTGCCAGCGGAAATTCCTGCCCAGGACAGGATTTTTCTTGCCAATAAAATAAGTGCAATTGGGTTTATTTAATGAAATATGACCCCCGTTAATTTAAAGTATTTTTAATCAGTGATTTCATGAGCTAAATTTAGATGAATTTTTTTTATCAAATCTAGTTATGGCTGCTTCAGAGCAGCCATGACTAGATTTGATTAAAAATATTAAGCTTAAAATTACTCAGCGGGTTAAGAGTTACTCAGTTTATCACCACAAAGTAGAGATGACAAGATTCTGGTAAATTCAATATCTCTTGTTAACTGAAAAGTTTCACTGGCAAAGTGATTGTTAACCCTTTACCCTGATGGTATCTTCCATGTCAGTTCAATTGCAGCAATTGGAAGAGTCCATATTTATTATTTGGGGTTAGACCAATTAATATTTTCAACGTGCAGCCTTGAGGCTGCATACTGAAAATATTGATTGGTCTGAACCACACATTTACCTTGTAGCCCTCCCACTTATCGGTAATGACATTATGACGTAGCTTGTGACACGGCCAGAAAAATGGCCTCTGGGGTTGAAAGGGTTAAGTTAATAGAGTTCCATTGACAATAAAATTTTACAGTAAGGCATGTGCCACCAATAATTCACTTCGTACTTACCTGTCCATACGAACCCAGGAGAATTTCATTTTTCCCATCAAAATCTATGTCAACAATACAACTGCACAGAATAATGTCATATTTTTCACTGTCCGGTAACTGCATTGCATTCTTGAAGCCATCCTCTAAAATGTTTCTATTAAAAAATTTCAATGAACAATATGCAAATTAAAGTTTAAAAATGAATAATTAAACAAAATATTCACTATTCACCTAATCTGTTGATCAAAAACCCAAAACAGCCAGGGTAATTCATAAAAAAAAACCCCTCAGAATTGAGAAGGGGTGGATACCACAACCTGAGGCCCTGTGAATCACTTATTTTTTATTCAAATTGAATCTTAAATTGAATTGGGTCTATTATTCAAAAATGAATTGAATCAGAAGCATGTTTAACCCTTTACCCAATGCAGACGATTTCAAAATTTATTATTTTAATTATAATTTTTTTAAATGTTTCAAACAAATTCAACAAAACCATATCATGTGACCCCTCTTTGGAATGAGCTCATTCCAAAGAGCGGTCACATGATATGGTTTTGTTGAAATTTTTCGAAAAATAATATTTTTTCAGCTGCTGAATTTGCATATTACACGGGCGGATGCGGGCGATCCGTTTGGGTAAAGGGTTAACATGACCGATTTTGTGTGTGTGTGTGGGGGGGGGGGGGGGAGGAGGATAAGGGGAGGTGCTGTAAATTTGATCCTGTGATGCCTGGTGTCCTGACTGATAAGATAGTCCAACTATATTATCAAGACATGCCTTCAAAGGGGGTGGGGGGGGGGGGGTGGGTGTGGGGATGGGGGTTTGTAAATCTGTTCTGACTGTGATGGCACAAGTCATTAACAAGGCATGCCTTCATCAAATTGGGGGGGGGGGGGGGGGGCTGTAAATCTGTTCCGACTCTGATGGCACAAGTAGGGACTGATAAAATATTCCAACTACATCAAAGGCATGCTTTCATAATGTGGCTGAAATTTTACCCAGTAAGGATTATGGTTCAACAACTGGAATGGGTGTAAGAATTAACAGTACTAGGCATTGCACAGGGTTAACTTCTAGCAACAGCTCATCGTTGGCATTGTTTGGAAACTTTAAATTTGTTTTCAACAGTGGTAGTGAGATGTGACAATTAGCATGGGTGGTAGCATGGGTAGAGATGCTATTTATGTTAATACAGTGCAAATTACACTCATTTTTATCCTGAACATTATTGATGTACAATTTCCATCTGAAGTATCAGTTTTGTGAGTCAACATAGATGACTGATACCAAGCTTTATTCCAGTGAAAAGATTCAAAAGGAAACGAATCAGGCAGCCAATTTCATATGAAGCCAAATAGCAACTTATTCAAAATCGAATCGAACATCAAAAGCTTTTGCAGGATCGTACCATAACCAGATTCTGCAATCCATGAGGAAAATCCCTGCAGTGGCTAATTTACAGAACATCAAGGTTTAAGTATTATGTCTTGGCACACAGCACCACTAGGCACCCATTTGAGCAGATAGGGTGAAGTATTATGCTTAACCCTTTACCCAATGAATCACCCGCATCCACCCGCGTAATATGCAAATACAGCTGCTGAAAAAATATTATTTTTTGAAAAATTTCAATAAAACCATATCATGTGACCCCTCTTTGGATTTAAAAATTAAAAAAATTATATTTAAAATAATGAATTTTGAAATCGTCTGCATTGGGTAAAGGGTTAAGGACAAAACTCAAGTGCAAAACCTGTACAAATTTTGTGAATGATATTTTGGTTCACCTCCACATCACCTCTGAAGAAATAAGGCAACCAAATTTTCAAGATTCTGCCTGCAGGATCTGGAGAAGAAGATTTTCAAAGAAATTTGCCTGAAATGCACTAAGTTCGAATTTGGGCTTCTATAGTGAGCCCAAATATGAATCCAGGTGGCCGATTTGAACAAACTGGAATCAGATCCACCCCACAATGTTGCATACCAAATATCAAAAGATTCTGCCTGCAGGATCTGGAGAAGAAGATTTTTGAAGAAATTTGCCTGAAATGCACTAAGTTCGAATTCAAGCTTCTATAGTGAGCCCAAATATGAATCTAGGGAGCCGATTTGAACAAAATAGAATCAGATCCACCCCACAATGTTGCATACCAAATATCAAAAGATTCTGCCTGCTGGATCTGGGGAAGAAGATTTTTTAAGAAATTTGCCTGAAAAGCACCAAGTTCAAATTTGGGCTCCTATACTGAGCCCAAATATAAACCCAGGGAGCCGATTTGAACAAACTTGAATCAGATCCACCCCACAATGTTGCATACCCAATATGAAAAGATTCTGCCTGCTGGATCTTGAGAAGAAGATTTTCAAAGAAATTTGCCTGAAATGCACTAAGTTCGAAATCGGGCTCCTATACTGAGCCCAAATATGAACCCAGGGGGCCGATTTGAACAAACTTGAATCAGATCCACCCTACAATGTTGCATACCAAATATCAAAAGATTCTGCCTGCTGGATCTGGAGAAGAAGATTTTTTAATGTTTTTCCCATTGCCTACAGTGTTAAAAAGTGCTGACTCAGCACTTTTTCAAAGTCCCGAAACTGTACCCTATGATAAAACAGATGGCAATTTTTTTTTACCAATTCTTTCTGTTGGTCCTAAGGAAGCTTCACACCAAATAAAAATTCTCGGTGCCGTGCAGTTTTGGAGATATGGGCGTTTTAATTTTTTTCTATTTTTAGCTCCTGTGGTTCCCATGGGGCTACGGGGAAAAAAAATTCAGCATAAATTAGGTACTTATGACCCAATAAGCCCTCACATAAAATTTGGTTCAAAATCAGCCTCTTGGTTTGGAAAATAGAAATTTTGGGCAGGGCCAAAAATTCTGCCTCTCCCATGACGACGCCAAGTTTGGGAGGAGAAGACGCAAACACCATGTTCACGGACGACGGACGACGGACGGTGAGTGATCACTATAGCTCTCCTGACTGAAAGTCAGGTGAGCTAAAAAATGAAAGTGTCAATGACACTGTAGCTCAACTTGTCAAGACAAAGACATGTACATGTATAGTATGTGACACAGCAATGCCAAACATCTAGGTAATGACCTGATAACAAAGGTACATATAAAGTATTGTAACGGTCTGTACATAAATACTGACCGGTGCCTGTAACAAATGTATAGGTAAAGTATTGTAAAGGAGGGTGACAGTCAGATGCTAAACTAGAAAAGAAATCTTTGAGGTCCAGAGTGGGTCTGACTGAACCCCAAAATATTTGTTCTCATAGCACAGTGATAACAAAGGCACCCCAAAACACACTCATTCCTGTCCCAAGGTGAAAACAAAGGTACCCAAGAAGTTTCGTGAAGATCAGTTCACAAATATGAGCTGTGTAGAAGTTGTGACAAAAAACTGATTGGACATAATTTCGGTACAAAATGGCCACTGGCAGCCATCTTGAATTTTGGACCGCACACAGAAACACTCGTTCTCGTCCCAAGGTGATAACAAAGGTACCCAAGAAGTTTTGTGAAGATCGGTTCATAAATACAGCCTCTAGCCCGAGCCGTGTTGACATGTGCACTTACAGTGTATAAGTAGCACTGAATAAATCAAAGTTCATCTAATTTGCATAATTTCTGCACGAGAATAAAACCCGTACTATATGTGATGTATTCCATGTTACTAAACATTCATACAAAATTTATTCAAATCAGAACTTTCATACAGAAGTTCTGTACAAAAGACTGATTGCACTAATTTTGGTACAAAATGGCTGCTGGTGGCCATCTTGAATTTTGGACCACACCCAAAAACACTCGTTCTCATCCCACGGTGATAACAAAGGTACCCAAGAAGTTTCGTAAAGATCGGTTCATAAATACGGCCTCTAGCCTGAACCATAGAGAAGTTGTGTACAAAAAACTGATTAGACCTAATTTCGGTACAAAATGGTCACTGGAAGCCATCTTGAATTTTGGACCGCACCCAGAAACACTCGTTCTCGTCCCAAGGTGATAACAAAGGTACCCAAGACGTTTCGTGAAGATCGGTTCATAAATACAGACTCTAGCCCGAGCCGTATTGACATGTGTACTTACTGTGTGTAAGTAGCACTGAAAAAATCAAAGTTCATCAAATTTGGATAATTTCTGCACGAGAAAAAACCCCGTATTATGTGATGTATCCCATGGTACTAAACATTCACACAAAAAATTATTCAAATCAGTGCTTTCATATGGAAGTTCTGTGCAAAAATCTGATTGCACCAAATTTTGTACAAAATGGCTGCCATCGGCCATCTTGAATTTTGGACCGGACCCAAAAACACTCGTTCTCGTCCCACGGTGATAACAAAGGCACCCAAGGAGTTTCCTAAAGATCGGTTCATAAATACGGCCTCTAGCCCAAGCCGTATTGGCATTTGCACTTACTGTGTGTAAGTAACACCAAAAAACATCAAAGTTAGTCTAATTTGCATAATTTCGCACGAGAAAAAAAAACGTATTATATGTGATGTATCCCATGGTACTAAACATTCATACAAAAAATTATTCAAATCAGAGCTTTCATATGGAAGTTCTGTACAAAAAACAGATTTCTGCATCGTCGGTACAAAATGGTGGCTGGCAGCCATCTTGAATTTCGGACCGCACCCAAAAACACTCGTTCTCGTCCCACGGTCATAACAAAGGTACCTAAGAAGTTTCGTAAAGATCGGTTCATAAATACGGCCTCTAGCCCGAGCCATATCCAATTGTTGACGGACAACGGACGACAGGCCATGACATAAGCTCAAATTTGGCTTCGCCAAAGTTGAGCTAAAAACACATATGCCCTACATATTTTCTTTGACTCATCCCATTCCTTGTGTCCAACTGCATCATTGCAGTAAAATGCCATGTGGCATAGTGTCGTCTGCAAAATGTTGACATGCCGCTTTATGCCAAGATATTTACATCAGAACAATATAATGTGCACAGTATGATAAAAATGAAAGTATATATATATATTTACCTGTACACAAAAGCTGGTTCTAATGCACTTGTCACCAATAAATCAAACTCTGGATCCATGTCTGTGGTGTGCATTACTGCTTTTTCTATAAAAGTGGAAGAAAAACTTCTTTTACAGAGAGTAATTTATTTATATAGATTCCAACAATTTTTGCTGTGTTTTACCTTTGACCTAACACAAAAAGCAGACGACACTGGCAAATAAAATTCTTGAAGCACTAATTTTTTTATTTTTTGCATCAATAACATAGCTTATGACCCAGCATTGGAACGAGCTTGTTGAGCTTGTTTCAATGCAGGGGTCATAAGCTATGTTTTTGTGACAAAAAACGAAAAGGAAATAAAAATTGAATGGAGAATTTTGTGAATAGCACTGACTGGTTTTGGCAGTTTCGTAGGGTAAAGGGTCAATAGTAGTTTATAGTTTGTCAGTTTATTTGTAAATTCATAAAAAAACATCTGTTCGTGATAATTCATTCCATTGTATTATTTTCCAATGTTATTGTGTATTATTACAGTACGTGAAGAGTGTATTATCACTAAACCACCTGCAGAGTGGAGATTCCACCCAAGCAATAATTGCAAATTTGTTGCAAAGCATAACCAGCACAAGCAAGTTTCAGCCAATGGACCTCCGGGTTAAACCCGGAGGTCCATTGGCTGAAACGTTGCTTGTGTTTTTTGTCGAAATGTGCAAAATTTGAAAGTTATAGCTTGGGTGATATCTCCACTCCGCAGGTGATTTAGTTACAATCCACTCTCCACGTACTGTATGTGAATGAAGGATAACGCTCAGGTTCCTTTACTCAGGCTAAGCTATCCTGGTTGTTGAGTAGTGGGGCTCCATACTCATTTTGTCTATTCAGAACCAAATAGTAGTAGTGACCCTAGCAGTCACCTTGTTTCCTGGTTTGGAAAGTTTAACCCTTTGATACTTTTATACGTCTTATGGCGTACGAAATCAAACAGCATGCTGATACTGGTGATTTGTTTTGTCATTATTTTTCGATTTTCTCAAAGTTTTAACCTCAATTCCTATTTTCTCCTGAATAGTGCTCAGTGACAACCATTGAGCCAAATGTTATCGCAGTTTAAAATACTAATATAATCCTGCTGTCAAGACTTCTTAACTGGCAGAGGGCTAGATAATTTTGGTGGTCTAAATTTGTTTATCAAAATTTGTTTTACTATAAATTACTGGGGAGTGCACACAGGCACTTTCCAATAATTTGGAATAAAACAAATTTATATAAACATAATATTATTTGCATTTGATTGAATATGAATCACAAGCAAGGAAAATGTTTGCCTTTGATCTCATACCCTCATGTTTTGAAAGCCCTGATAGTGGCTTCTAGCACTCAACCAGTTAACAGGTTGAGTGCTAGAAGCCACTATAAGGGCTTTAAAAAAATGAGGATACCAGAGCAAAAGCCAACACTTTCCTTGTTTATATTTCATATTCAGTCAAACACATGTAATATTTTGTTTATATAAATTTGTTTTAATACAAATTGTGGGCACTCTTCAATAATTTGTAATAAAAGAAGTTTAGAATAACAAATTCAGATCACCAAAAATAATCTAGCCCTCAACCAGATAATCACTAATGTGAAACTATCTTTTTATTTGTGCTTTCCGACGTTTGATGTCGCATTTTTAAAAATGCTGAAGAAACTGAATTCCCAGACGTTTGAATGTCAGGATAATTAATGTCTCAAAGGGTTAATCTTTACAGGCCTAATTCAGACTTTGTCCACTTTAAATTACTGAAGAACAGATGCCCCAATATGCAGTCTCTGGGTAAAAACATATACATATTATGCAGCTTGGCAATAGTTTAGAGCCAGAAGATGTCGACTTTCAAAGTGTATCAAAAATGTAAAATAATCTCCAGACCTTTAGATATTTACTTATCAACATCTATGGCTACCTCATGACCTCAACAAAAGGCAAGTTTAGCCAATTGGTCATGCTGCCCACTTTTGAGGACTTCCTCCCCAGGCTTTGGTGACCAGGTCCCATTTTATCTGTATTTTACCTGCAAAGCAGAACTTGTTTACCACCATAAACAAGCACTGTTCCACTTTCCTTTAACTGGTTGAGTGCTACAAGCCAGTATCCATGCTGTATTATACCTAAGCTGTGATGAATGGCAAAAATGAAACAAATTACACATTGATAAAGGGTAATGACTCTGACAAAAATACTGTGAACAAGAGACCCCAGGCAGCAAGAGGTACTTACCTGATAAAGTTGTTTAAAGAAGGATTTAATTAGCATCTATGGTTAGTTAACACATTGAAATGAAGTCATGTAATTACTTTTAACTCTGTTGTCCATGTCAGATGATTTTTTCAAGTACTGAGATGCCACCACAGAAACAATGCCGATTTCCAGTAATGCAAAACTAGGGAGCCCAAATATCAACCTAGGGACTTAACTTGAACAAACTTGAAGCTCACTCCACTCCCCCCCCCCCCCCCCCCCCCCCCCCCCCCCCGCCTCTCACCCCCACAAATTGCTGTACTCGAAAAAATCAATAGATTCTGAATGGTGGATCTGAAGAAGAAGATTTTTAATGATTATTGATCATATTACGCTAACTTAAAATTTGGGCTCAAATATGAATCTAGGGAGTAGATTTGAGTAAACTTTGATCTGATCTCCCTAAGGATGCTGCATACAAAATGTCATAGGATTCTGCCTGGTTGATCAGAAGAAGATGATTTTTAAAGATTGGGCTTCATATTGTACTAAGATGAAATTAGGGCTCCCATAGGAAGCCCAAATATCAACCAAGGAGCTTGATTTGAATCAGGCATGTCAAAGTACTGTCGGTACTGGTACGGTATTGAGGGTGATACAGTGTGGTGATTATTTGAGTCTCAAATATTTTAATTGCTGAAGCGGAATTGAACATTGCCTGTTCCCATGATTCTTTGTATGCTTGCTGGTGAATGGATTGGATCCCTTCTGATTATCATTTTCCTTCCCTTCTTCTTGAACACTTTTTGAATTACTTTGAGTGAGTTAGGGTGCAAACTTTCTTTGATATTGCCAGTTTTGATTTTGATTTCGATTAGCCCTAAATATTTGATGTTGATGTTCACTATATATATCGTTGAAATTGAACTATAATCATGAAATGAATTTCAATTTTTAAGTTCCGATACACATTCCAGATTTTTATTCGTCCTTTCATTGTCAATTTTAACAATATGGCTGTGAGACCGAATAGAGGTGAGATGCTGATATCGAATTGCTTCAAAAAGAGTTGGACAATTTAAAACGAGAGAAATTAAAGGAGGAAAAACGACTTTTGAAGCAAAGGCTTATCAAAGAAATTAAAAAAACAAAAGAACAATTGAAAAAAGTTAAAGGTACAAAAAAATTTGAATCTGACAATTTACACCAATCACTTGATAGGTAAAAAAAAATCATCGATTACTTTGAGAAAACTTGAGAATTTAAATCAACAAGCAGAATCAAAAATGTGGAAATTAAATTTGTTTCCTACAGTTAAAACTAGAAGTCCTGTCACGAAATGCGCACAAATAGCACGTCGATTTGCGCGTTAATCTACGCGTTATCACCATAATAAGGCTACCAAATTCTGTACATATGGCCTGTGCACAAGCAAAGTTTCAGCCAATGGACCTCCGGGTAACCTGGAGGTCCATTGGCAGAAACATTGCCTGTGTTTTCTATGAGTAACCAGGAGAATCTGCCGTGCTTTGGATGCCATTCAATATGGCAATTGCGTGCAATTCCTATGCGCAATTAAGCCTAGATAAGCACACAGTTCGTGACAGGACTTCTAGTTTTAACTGTAATCTTCAATCAGATGATGAAGATAATAGTGATTTGGAGAAATCTTCTCGTATTAGTCTGAACAAAAATAAAAAAACATTCGATTTCAAAAGCTGTTTCTTCATTGTATAATTCTGATGATAACTGTGATCATAGTGATACTGATAGCAGTAATTATATTGGTTCGAGGTGTGAATACAAAAAGCATAAGAGAAGAATGTCTAAAAAATCTGGTATTACCGTATTTACTCTATATATTGGGACACTCTATAATTTGGGACACACATTTTTTCAAGAAAAATATTTTTTTTTATGCTTCAATGTTTGGGACACTCAGGAGAATTGTTTCCAGTTGGCCCAGTCACCTGAAAACGGTGCAAAATGCTCAATATTAAAGCTAAGTTTGTGTTTAATTTTCCTTTTTAAACAATAAAAAATTGATAATACATACTGATTTGTGTTGTTTTTATTTAAATCTGCTCCTAAGTTTTAATATTTACAGTCCGGACTGACATGAGGAAGACTATTTGATATTACATTGTGACAGTCTTCAACCCTTTACTGAACACTAGTGGCAGATGACACTCATAAAAAGAATTCTTGTGTAACTAAAAATTTTCATTTTTTGCTTCCAAAACATAGCTTATGACCCCTCATTAGAACGAGCGCAATGTGCTCGTTCTAATGAGGGGGCATAAGCTATGTTTTGGAAGCAAAAAATGAAAATCTAAAAAAAAATTAGATGGCGATTTTCGTATATAGTGATGGAAAACGAATCACACACAACTTGATTGAGCATCAAAACAAGACCAGGTTGTGTTTTTTCCCCATTTTCTAAGATGTGGGACATCTGTGAAAATATTTATTTTTAGCTGTCCCAATACATAGAGTAAATACGGTACTGCTAAAGCTTGTGATAGGGTGGCAGAGATGGATGGATGGATGGATGGATGGATGGATGGATGGATGGATGGATGGATGGAGATGGATGGATGGATGGATGGATGGATGGATGGATGGATGGATGGATGGATGGATGGATGGATGGATGGATGGATGGATGGATGGACAGACAGAGAGAGGGACAGACAGACTGATGTACGGGTGCATGTATTCCAGTATACCCCCATTCTCTTTGAGAGTGGGGACATAATGATGCACCACGAAAAGAAACAGCTGAGGCTGTGAAGAAGAACAAGATGGAGCAACAGAATTCTTGACAGAAATATTCAAACATAAATGCATTTCAGTATCTAACTTTATACCTTTTATTAAGTCTGGAAGAAACTCAGGACATGGCACTATATTGTCAATAGTAAACAGCTTTATACTGGTGATTGCACTATCATGTTCTGTAGACCAGGTCTGTAACAGTTCTGAAAAAAATATATGAGATTCCTTCAAGGATGAGAAGAGAAATATTCACTGCCATAATTTGTACATCAGGAAATGTTTTCTTCAAATTACTGGAGACTTTATTTTGGCAATTTTATAACAAGTGCAATGCGAAGCAAGTGCACTTGCCTCAAACATTAACCCTTTACCCAACATATACAATTTCCAAATTTATTATTTTAAATAATATTTTTTTAAATTTTAAAAAAAATTTCCACAAAACCATATCTTGTGACCCCTCAACAACAGGGTCACACGATATGGTTTTATTGAAATTGTTTTTAAAATAATTGTTTTCAAACAGCTCATTTTGTAAATTATGTGGGCAGATGTGGCAGATTCATTTGGTGAAGGGTTAAAAAACAAGAGGCCCCAGGGGGCTTGAGGGTGCTCACCTGACATGGTAGTCTAAATATCAAACCAGGGACTTGACTTGAATAAGCTGCATATGCTTCTCCTAAGAAAAGCATATACCAACTAGATGAAGCGATTATGCCCACACAATACACAGGATTTTCCTTCTATTTTCAGTTCCTGCACTTTTCCGTTCCAAAATTGAGATAAACCCATAAAAAACAGATTTTTTTTTTTATTTTTGTTCGGAAATTTTTGAAGTCGTAAACAAAATATTTTCAGACTAAAATTTTTTTTTCTTCTTCTTAAAATTGACCAAAATGCATAAAAAAACAAACAAGTGGCCCCAAGGGGCCTTAATCGCTCACCAGGCAAAGTGATTCAAACAAAGTGGCTCAAAGAAGTATTTGGGGTCACATTCAGTTAGACATGGTTCATCAACACTACAAAGGAATGAAGTCATGAGAGACAAATTTTATGGAACTAGGGACATGGCTTGAACAAACTTGAATCTTACCCCTCTAAGGATGCTGCGTACCAAATATCATAAGCATTCCAACTGCTGGATCTGAAGAAGAAGATTTTTAAAGAAAATTCCTCATTTTGAACAAAGGCCGATTTGAACAAATTTGAATCAGATCCACCCCACAATGTTTCATACCGAATATTAAAAGATTCTGCCTGCTGGTTCTGGAGAAGAAGATTTTTTCAGAAATTTGCCTGAAATGCACTAAGTTCGAATTCGGGCTTCTATAGTGAGCCCAAATATGAATCCAGGGGGCCGATGTGAACAATTTTGAATCAGATCCACCCCATAATGCTGAAAACCAAATATCAAATGATTCTGCCCACTTGTGCTGGAGAAGAAGATTTTTTAGTAATTTCTCTAATATACATAGGGTGCTATCAGAGTTATGCCCCCTATGGAGCCCCAAGTGGGCATGTCCATTTCATTTGAACAAACTTGAATTGACATATGATAATGAACATCCATACCAAGTTTCGATCAAATCGACATAGCGGTTTCAGAGGAGAAGTCGTTTGAAAAATGTTCACGACGCCAGGCGAGCGATGGATGGCAAGTGAGAAGTTTAGCTTCCTTCGGTAAGCTAAAAACTGGCCCCCAATCTGACAAAAAACTAGGCCACTACTGATCACTGTTACAGGTCCCACTAATCAAGTGTAACATCCTCAAAAACATGTCAATGTTATATATTAATGTTTTATTGAACATGACCAGAAGATGACGCTTGCAAACAAATGTTTTGATAAACATCAAATTTGGTTTAATTCGGTCCAATGGTTTATGAAGAGAAGTCAATAATGTAAGGTTAATGTTGGATGACAGACAAATGATGGATGGATGGACAAACAGGCGACAGACAGAAAGTGATTAGTAAAGCTCCCCCAGAGCTTTGTCCAGGTGAGCTATAAATGAGCATTTGACAAGACAGATTTCACTTCTCAAAAACAAAAACCATGTATAAAAAACGTCGTTCACAAACTTCGACCAACAATCTGAACAACTGTGACTGTGCGAGTGATGTAATGTTCTGTAAGTTTGTTGTGAGGCTGGTGTGAGTAATCTCTTTGTAACAGGCTGTGTGGCTCTCAAAATTGACTATATCACATTACATGAGAATGCAAAAGCAAGCTGTTTTCTTAATCCCCTCTTATTGCCATTATAATCACGGAAACAATAACTGTCACAATAAAAGTTTACATTAACATGACATAAATTTTACTCTTTATGCTAAAATTTTTTTATCCTCTGATAGTATTCTGTTGAAATTTTGCCATTAACACCTGAATCATGATCATTTCAGCACTTACTTCTTGTAAAGATGTTAAGTCTCACTATTTTAGCGGGAGACTCACTATTTTCCAGAATAAATTTTTGTTAAACAAGCATGAAAATGGGATTTTTAACAGAATTTTACTATTAGGCCTAAAAAAATAAAAAATCTGTTTCTCAGGCCCTCCCACATGGTCCTTTTGGCTGCCACATGCTCTCTTTTTATAACCAATTTAAACTTAAAAAAAATTAAAATTAAATGGTTTATGTCTGATATTTTACCCAAGTTAGAAAATTTTATGAACTTGTCCCTTGGGTGCAAGAATTGCAAAGCCTTCTTGCACTCAAGGGATGAAATACACCACCACCCATGCTATTCTGTAGATTATGAGACCTAAAACTCGAACTAAGAACATGAACTTTTGATGGCAAAGAAGTAATTACTGAAATAAAAAAATAAAATAAAAAACCGCTCGCCCGCATGCAATTTTACAAATAATGGCATGAGAAACAGAAGATCTACTTTGTGTGGCCTTAAAATTATTTTATTTTCTTCTTTGAGCAATATAAAAATTAAAAATGCCGCTCAGGATCACCGATCCAATGTCGAGTTGTGACAACAGTTTCTCGCACCAAGGCCAACACACCTATGAAGTTTCATGACTCTAGGTTGAACCACTATCAAGTTCTCATCCGGAAACCAATTGTTGCGATATACTATGTTCAAGGTCACTGTGACCTTGACCTTTGACCTGGTGAGTCCAACATCAATAGGGTTCTTCCTCGCACCAAGGCCAACACGCCTGTAAAGTTTCATGACTCTAGGTTGAACCACTACCAAGTTATCATCCGGAAACCAATTGTTGCGATATACTATGTTCAAGGTCACTGTGACCTTGACCTTTGACCTGGTGAGTCCAAGATCAATAGGGTTCTTCCTCGCACCAAGGCCAACACACCTATGAAGTTTCATGACTCTAGGTTGAACCACTATCAAGTTATCATCCGGAAACCAATTGTTGCGATATACTATGTTAAAGGTCACTGTGACCTTGACCTTTGATCTGGTGAGTCCAAGATCAATAGAGTTCTTCCTCGCACCAAGGCCAACCCACCTATGAAGTTTCATGAATGTAGGTTGAACTACTATCAGGTTATCATCCGGAAAGGAACTGTTGCGATTTACTATGTTCAAGGTCACGTTGACCTTGACCTTTGGCGTAGCGAGTCCAAAATCAATAGGGTTCTTCCCCTCACCAAAGCCAATCTACCTATGAAGTTTCATGAATGTGAGTTGAACCATTATCAAGTTATCATCCGGAAACCAATTGTTTAAGATTTACTACGTTCAAGGTCACTGTGACCTTGACCTTCGACGTAGCATGTCCAAAATCAATAGGGTTCTTCCTCCCACCAAGACCAACCTACGTATGAAGTTTAATGAATGTGAGTTGAACCACTATCAAGTTATCATCCGGAAACCAATTGTTTACGCCCGCCCGCCCACCCGCCCGTCCGCCCGCCCGCCCGCCCGCCAGACATTCACCAAACTATAAGTCGAGTTTGATTTCGTCACAACTCGACTAAAAATTAAAATATCACAATTTTCACTCAGAAATCTCACTATTCTGTAATTAATCAGCTTCAAATGTCAGACTTCTTGTTGTTTGTACACTCTGTTCCTGAATGATTTTTTTCTCTACTCGAGAAAATTAACCCAAATCAGCTGGGTTGAGTGAATATGAACCCAGTTGGGTTCATATTCAATCAACCCTGTTGATTTGGGTTGATTTTTAACCCAACTGATTTTAGAGTGTGTTGCAAAACCATTTTTTCTTGTTGATTTTGTGTTCCTTTCAGTTGGCAAAGTTTTTAGAATTTGGCAAAAAATTGCATTTGGCAAAAGTTTTGGCAAGAGAACTTTTAGGCCCAGCATGAACACTGGTAGTAGGGATAGCATCGGTTCAAGGCAAGTATACTGTCATCATGCCATATGCCTTAGTACACAGCACCACTATGCTCCTAGTTGCTCAATCAAATGCAATGTCTTGCCAAGGACACAACGTAGAATGACCTGGGTCAAGATTGAACTGTCAACCTTTCAATCTCAGTGTACTAAGCAATGAGCAACACAGCACAATAAGGCCCCATAAAGCAGATCTTCTGTTTCTCAGGCCAACTTTTGTAAAATTGCATGTGGGTGGGCAGTATTTTATTTTGTTTTTTATTTTTGTAATTATTTCTTTTGCCACTAAAAGTTCATGTTCTTGGTTTCGTTTATGTTTTAGGCCTCAAAATCTACCGAATAGCATGTGTGATGGTATATTTTGTCCCTTGAGTGCAAGAAGGCTTTGCAATGCTTTAGTATTGCACTCAAGGGACAAATTTATCAATTATATTGACTTGGGTAAAATATCAGACATAAGGCCACACAAAGTAGATCTTCTGTTTCTCAGGCCATTATTTGTGAAATTGCATGCGGACGAGCGGTTTTTTATTTTATTTTTTATTTCAGTAATTACTTTTTTGACATCAAAAGTTCATGTTCTTGGTTCAAGTTTTAGGCCTCATAATCTACAGAATAGCATGGGTGGTGGTGTATTTCATCCCTTGAGTGCAAGAAGACTTCGCAATGCTAAAGCGTTGCAAAGCCTTCTTGCACTCAAGTCAAAATTCATCAATTTTTTTAACTTGGGTAAAATATCAGACATAAACAATTTAATTTTTATTTTTTTTAAGTTTAAATTGGCTATTAAAAAAAAGAGCATGCGGCAGCCAAAAGGCTCATGTGGGAGTGCCTGAGAGACAGATTTTTAATTTTTTAGGCCTAAGATAGAAGGCACCCTTCAATGACTCTTACCTCTTTTACAGACATCAGTTTTATGAACTGAAATCTTTCCATTTTGATAGCCAACTGCTGATAACCTCTCATTATCATTTCTGGTATATACAATTTCCAACCATAAAACACTGGAATATAAAGAAACAAATTTCAGAAATTGAAATCAGTCAATTCACAATTTCAGATTCCTCCAAACTGACAAATTTGGGTGGTTATGCCAGGATAATCAACATGCAGCAGGTAGAGACTCAAGGTTAACTCTTTTCATGATGCTGACACATATTACCACTGGAGTCAACATAATGATTATAAATCAGTTTCTTGTTAACAAGATTTATCTCAGAATAAGAACGTATTTACCAAAGTAAAGGTAACAAAAGGCCCCAAGGGGTCTTAATCCATTCACCTGATAAAATTGTTTAACTCCCTGCACACTGATGTCAAAATATTCAGATTTTAAGTAGCCATTTTTCCCATAATGCAACTGAGAATTTAACCAATTCAATCTTGTTTGACAGAGCTCAATGAGCTCTGTCAAACAAGATTGCATTGGTTAAATTTCTAGTTGCATTATGGGAAAAATTTCCACCCTGAACTTTAGATATTTCGACACCAGTGTGCAGGGAGTTAAAGAAGGATGTTAGGTCACGTTAGACATCTACATGTTAATATAGTTAATCTAATTTACCTAGGAGAGTGGGAGTGGGGTGGGGTGGGGGGTGGAAGGGTTCTGTTGGGTGAACTGTTTTGGGGGTGTTTTTTTGCATAACATCACTCAAACCCCTTCAAAACTCATTATGAACCAAAAAGAAAAAAAAATCACCCAGCCCACCTGGTGGATCTGAAGAAGGTGATATCAAGTATCAAAAGATTCTAATTGATAGTTCTGGAATATAAAAAAAAAATTTGTGGAGTGCTAAAAGAATTATGCCACTTTTGGAGCCCCCTGTGGGCGTGGCAACTTTATATGAACAAATCTGAATTGGCATATGACAAGGAATATGCATATCAAATTTGGTTCAATTCGGCCAGTGGTTGATGAGGAGAAGTTGATAATGTAAAGACGGATGGTGGAAGAAAGTGATCACTCAAGCTCCCCGCGACTTTCAGTCAGGTGAGCTGTTAAACAATAATCAAATTCAGCCTCAGTATACAGTATTTTGCACTGTCACTTTCAATTATATTGCAATTTGTCTCCATTTTTTCATTTTTTTTTTCTTTTGCTCTTTGCTCACTGTTTGAATGCAATGGCTTGTGATTTCCAACAACACTGAAATGGTCCGTCCAGCATGCATGCGTGCGTGCATTTCTCATGATGTCATTTGACTCATCACCAAAGTTTTGTTGCTTCTAATATTGCTGTTTGTGATTGCATTTTTTGATAAATGGTTGATAAAACAATATTACTCACATGCTGTCAATCAAAGCAAATTCTGGAAAGTATTCAACCATCACACTGTTTTCTTCTTCCTCACACCAGTGCTGTTCATTGTACTGGATGTAACAAAAGAATATGTAATAAAAAAGTAGCTTCTTAAAGTTTTCATTACTGGGATTCTTTTTGGTGTCTACAAGGGCCAAATATCAGCCTCATTAATGCCCAATGACATTCAGGCATGATTTTTTCTAATTTCCAACCCAAAAATTCTCTATAGCAGTCCCCACTCAAACAATGAAAGTGTCAATGACACTGTAGATCAACTTGTTAAGACATGTACATGTATAGTATGTGTCACAGCAATGACAAACATCTGGGTAATGACCTGATAACAAAGGTACATACAAGAGGCCCCAGGGGGCCTGACGGCGCTCACCTGACACGGTAGCCTAAATATCAACTCAGAGAATTGATTCCAACAAGTTGCATCTGCTCCTCCTAAGAAAAGTTTATACCAAATATCGAAAGATTCTGACCAGTGGATCTAAAAAAACAAAGATTTTTAAAGAATATTCCTCATATTGAATCCCACATGGAGCCCATATATGAAACCAGGGACTAGGATTTAACAAACTTGAATATCACCCCCCTAAGGATGCTGTACACCAAATATAAAAACATTTCGACTGCTGGATCTGAAGAAGATTTTTAAAGAAAATTCCTCATTTTGAACTAAGTTACAATTCGAGCTCCCACAGTGAGTCCAAATATGGACCTAGGGGCATGGCTTGAACAAACTTGAATCTCACCCTCCTAAGGATGCTGCATACCAAATTTCAAAACATTCCGACTGCTGGATCTAAAGAAGAAGATTTTTAAAGAATATTCCTCATTTTGAACTAAGTTATCATTCGGGCTCCCACAGTGAGCCCAAATATGGGCCTAGGAACATAGCTTGAACAAACTTGAATCCCCCCCCCCCCCCAAGGATGCTGCATACCAAATATCAAAACATTCCGACTGCTGGAGCTGAAGAAGATTTTTAAAGAAAATTCCTCATTTTGAACTAAGTTATAATTTGGGCTACCACAGTGAGCCCAAATATGAACCCAGGGACTTGGCTTGAACAAACTTGAATCTCACCCCCCTAAGCATGGCGCATACCCAATATCAAAAGATTCTGCCTGCTGGATCTTGAGAAGAAGATTTTCAAAGAAATTTGCCTGAAATGCACTAAGTTCAAATTTGGGTTCCTATACTGAGTCCAAATATAAACCCAGGGAGCTGATTTGAACAAACTTGAATCAGATCCACCCCACAATGTTGCATACCAAATATCACAAGATTCTGCCTGATGGATCTGGAGAAGATTTTTGAAGAAATTTGCCTGAAATGCACTACGTTCGAATTTGGGCTTCTATAGTGAGCCCAAATATGAATCCAGGTGGCCGATTTGAACAAACTTGAATCAGATCCACCCCACAATGTTGCATACCAAATATCAAAAGATTCTGCCTGCAGGATCTGGAGAAGAAGATTTTTGAAGAAATTTGCCTGAAATGCACTAAGTTCAAATTCGAGCTTCTATAGTGAGCCCAAATATGAATCTAGGGAGCCGATTTGAACAAACTTGAATCAGATCCACCCCACAATGTTGCATACCAAATATCAAAAGATTCTGCCTGCTGGATCTGGAGAAGATTTTTGAAGAAATTTGCCTGAAATGCACTAATTTCGAATTTGGGCTCCTATACTGAGCCCAAATATAAACCCAGGGAGCCGATTTGAACAAACTTGAATCAGATCCACCCCACAATGTTGCATACCCAATATCAAAAGTTTCTGCTTGCTGGATCTTGAGAAGAAGATTTTCAAAGAAATTTGCCTGAAATGCACTAAGTTCAAATTTGGGGCTCCTATACTGAGCCCAAATATAAACCCAAGGGGCCGATTTGAACAAACTTGAATCAGATCCACCCCACAATGTTGCTTACCAAATATTAAGAGATTCTGCCTGCTGGATCTGGAGAAGAAGATTTTTTAAGAAATTTGCCTGAAATGCACTAAGTGCGAATTTGGGCTTCTATAGTGAGCCCAAATATGAATCTAGGGAGACGATTTGAACAAACTTGAATCAGATCCACCCCACAATGTTGCATACCAAATATCAAAAGATTCTGCCTGCTGGATCTGGAGAAGAAGATTTTTGAAGAAATTTGCCTGAAATGCACTAAGTTCGAATTCGAGCTTCTATACTGAGCCCAAATGTGAATCCAGGGGGCCGATTTGAACAAACTTGAATCAGATCCACCCCACAATGTTGCATACCAAATATCAAAAGATTCTGCCTGCTGGATCTGGAGAAGAAGATTTTTTAAGAAATTTGCCTGAAATGCACTAAGTTCGAATTTGGGCTTCTATAGTGAGCCCAAATATGAATCCAGGGGGCCGATTTGAACAAACTTGAATCAGACCCATACCAAGATGCTGCATACCAAGTATCAAAAGATTCTGCCCACTGGTTCTGGAGAAGATTTTTTAATAATTTTTCATACGGTGCTCTCAGAGTTATGCCCCAAACAGAGCCCCTATGGGACGTGGCCATTTCATTTGAACAAACGTGAATTGCCATATAGTAATGAATATCCTCATGAAGTTTTGTGAAAATCGGGCCAGTAGTTTCAGAGGAGAAGTCGTTTGAAAAATGTTCACGACGACGGATGACGGATGGCCGGTGATAAGTTAAGATCCCTTCGATGAGCTAAAAATTATTCAAATCAGCGCTTTCATATGGAAGTTCTGCGCAAAAATATGATTGCACCTAATTTTGTACAAAATGGCTGCCATCGGCCATCTTGAATTTCGGACCAGACCCCAAAACACTCGTTCTCATCCCACGGTGATACCAAAGGTACCCAAGAAATTTCGTAAAGATCGGTTCATAAATACGGCCTCTAGCCCGAGCTGTAGTGGCATTTGCATTTACAGTGCTGAAAGTAGCACTAAATACATCAAAGTTCGTCTAATTTGCATAATTTACGCTCGAGAAAAAAACCTCTATTATGTGTGATGTATCCCATGGTACTAAACATTCATACAAAAAAATTATTCAAATCAGAACTTTCATATGGAAGTTCTGCACAAAAATCTGATTGCACCTAATTTTGTACAAAATGGCTCCCAGCAGCCAATTTGAATTTCGGATCGGACCCAAAAACACTCGTTCTCGTCCCAAGGTGATAACGAAGGTACCCAAGAAGTTTCGTCAAGATTGGTTCATAAATACGGCCTCTAGCCCAAGGCGTATTGAATTATTGATGGACAGACGGCCAGACAGATGACTGGCCATGGCATAAGCTCAAATTTGACTTACGTCAAAGTTAAGCTAAAAATTAATTAACAATTGGTATCCTGAACTAGGCAGTCATCAGCCCTAAGAAGACAAATAATTCCGGAGAGTGGAATTTTGCTAATTACAGGAATGTATGTATCACTGGGTGAAAGAGAATGTTCCTTTTGTAAAAGGAAGGTAAACACTACCTTGACATTGAATACGGTCACAATATTATGGTTTAGAAGAGCATCAGTGGCGGACATCTATTTATTTCTATTATTACTTTCCAAAGTGTGATTTACTGGGATTTCCAGGTTTGATTATAAACAATAACTTCACAAGTGAATTATGCAATCAACAATTGTGTCATGTATCCATGCATGCAAGCGAAGACACTTTGCCGTGAGTGTAATGGGGACTTCATTGTTTTGTTTTTTTTTTTTTGTTTTATGAAAATGGCAGTTGAAAAATTGCACAGGGTGGTGGGTGAGAGTAAAATAGGGTTAAACCAAAATAATGGGACATGATGTCTGCAAATTTTCTACTCCCCTCCTCACCTTTATGTCTCTTCTCAGTTCATTATTCACTCTGCACTTAAGTTCCCATGGTGGCACCCTAATCTTTCCTGTACTTTCCTTCCCTGCCTCCACTAGGCTCACAACTCTGCCATTTCCTGGACTTTGGCCTCCCTGTGTACATTCACAAGCTAAGGTTTCAATTTTTCTTCAAATTTCACCCATGCAGTCAGCATCCTTTCTGAGTCCCCAATTTTTACTGGGTTTTTGTCACTGATCGTAACTGTAAGCAAGTTGTGGTCACTATCCAACTCCCTTTTACCCTCATCGTCCACTTCTTCCTCTATCACCTCTCTCCACAAATCGATATCTGTGAGAATATAGTCGATTATTGTTCTTCTGTCATTCCTCTCTCTATGATGTCTGAATACCAAAATTTGAAGCTCTGAATGTTTCCCATCAGCCATCTAAGAATTAAACCCAATACAATCTTGTTTGACAGAGCACAATGATCTTTGTCAAACATGACTGAATTGGTTCAACTCCCAGTTGCATTATGGAACAAATTTGCAGCTTGAAAATTTTATATTTGGACATCGGTGCCTGGGGGTTAATTTATCACCAGAATATATGGAAGTAACCAAATTTGGGTTAGGCCATAAAAATAAATACCTTGATTATTATCGGACATTTTTTTTTTAAATTGGGACAAAGTGGCTGAAGAGGGGGGGATGTTACTTTTTATTATTTATTTTCAGAGAATCAAAGGGTGACCAAGAGAAGTTTTACCAAGCATGTATCTTTGTATGCATCAAACGAACAGTTTGATGCATACAGTTACAGGTAATTTCGACTTTGATCAATTTTTACTGCAACAAAATAGGTGCCCCAACATGGAGTCTGTGGGTAAACTCAAAAGTTGCATTCTTACCTGGGTAGTTGTTTCTAGGCAAGTCTTGGCTGCCTGTATAGGCAGCCAAGACTTGCATAGACAACTACAAAGCCACAGGTTGTAGAAAGTCAGAGTGTGGTAAAAATGAATGAAAATCTCCATGCCTTTAATGGTTAATGTGGAAATAGCATAAGTTAATAGCAATTAATGATAGTCATATTGTCCATGCAGCTGTCCCATGTGAGGAATGATACTCAGGAGACTGCCAACTCATAACCAAACTGCCTCAGCTACTGGGGTTCTTGGATGCGTGATACCAATTAAAATTAGAACTGTCACTGAAGGTGATTAATACCTTCACTTTTGGCTTACTACAATGCATCTCTGAATGTCGAGCTTGAAAAAACGATAATAGTTCAGGGGAGATAACCTGGTTAAAATTGTCAAAGATGGAATTTTTGGAATATGCACATGTTCACTTGCTAGTCATAATGTTTGAGAAGTTTCATCGAAATCGTTCAATAATGTAGAAGGAGTTGCACTCAAGTTTGTCCGTACAGACATACAAGGCTTTTACAATATAGCCCCTACTTCAAAGACCCACTTCTCTGGAGTGGGGGTATAAAAATCTGAATGGGGCAAAAAATATGGGGCAGGTGCTGATGATACTCAAGTGATGAAATGATTCTGGGATTCTGAAGTCGATTAGTCAACACCCCAAAAATCGAGACAAAGTTGACTTGTCAGCACTTCACTTTCTGATGCAAAGATTTACATTGCATATCTCTTCAGAGAATATTTATCTACACTTGCATTCTTTACTGATGCCAGTTCATGGATAATACACATAGAAATTATGGGTTATATCTGATGACATTTTGGTGGTAAGTTGTTAACAAAACGTCCATGTCATTAGATACCTGCGACTCAGATTAATGATTCAATTCAAGGTACAATCGACTGCAGAGGTAGGGAGCAATCCTGATTAACCCTTTACCCAATGCAGACAATATCAAAATTTATTATTTTAAATAACATTTTTTTCAAAAAATTTCAACAAAACCATATCATGTGATCCCTTGTTGGAATGAGCTTGACGAGCTCGTTCCAATGAGGGGTCACATGATATGGTTTTGTTGAAATTTCGTGAACAAATAATATTTTTTCAACTGCTGAATTTGCATATTACGCAGACGGATGTGGCCGATTCGTTGGGTAAAGGGTTAACGATTAACCACATGCTTTTGATATTCTGACTGGTGTTATCATCAACTTTTTGCTGTGTTGATCACATTAGGGCTGCACGATATTCAAAACTGAATATCGGTATCGGTATTCAAAAAAATATCGCGGTATACAGGTATATCGAAAACTGTTCAGATATATGAACACAAGTACCACAATCGACACGCCAGGCATCACAGTTGGAATGAATTAGTATACCTTGATGATTCAGTTCGAAAAACCTTTACCCAACGCAGATGATATCAAAATTTATTATTTTTAAAATTAGTTTATGAGACTTTCCCCAAAGATTTCCACAAAACTATATCATGTGACTCCTCATTGGAACAAGCTCGTTCCAATGAGGGGTCACATGATATAGTTTTGTTGAAATTTTTTAATATTATTTTTTCAACTGGTGAATTTGTATATTACGAGAGCACAAGCTGGCAATTCCTTGGATAACAGGATAATATTATTTATTCAGGGCTACAGTTAAAAAACTAAAGACATCTGGGTAAATAAACAATGACGATAAACCGATATTTTTGTAATTACACCAGTATTCAAACGATATTGGTTTGAATACCGGTATAGATAGATCGGTTTATCGATATACCGTGTAGCCCAACATCACATATGTAATAAATTAAATGGCATGGGAATCTCTCTATAACAGAAATTTGATTGTATGGAAACAAGTCCAAATAACTAAGCCATTAAATATATTAGGGCACATGTGGTGCAACCACTGTTTGCGAGTTCAAAGGAGCTGATGCAACACAGTTAACTTTCACATCTTTTTTGATCTCAAAGTCTGCCTCAGTTATCTTATTTATTTATTTATTTATTTATTTATTTATTTATTTATTTATTTATTTATTTATTTATTTATTGGTGTTTAAGGTCACATATTTCTGCACAATGGCTAATCATGACCGCGACAGTTTTATGGGTGGAGGATGCCGGAGTACTCGGAGAGAACCACCAAGCAATGGCAAGCAACTATCAGCTCCCCAACATACTGACTCCACACAAGCAGGGTGAGCATTGGTTGACGACAGGTGCACCATCGACTTGCAGTATGCCTTAGTACACAACGCCACAGTGCCCCCCACGTAGGCAATGGGGGGTGAAGTGTCTTGCCCAAGGACACAACGTGGTTGCCACAGGTAGGATTCGAACCGAGGACCTCTCGGCTTGCTATCTTATTATTAGTGTTGTTGATTTCACTCTCTGAACAGATCAACTGACAATCAATCATTTTAACCCTTTACCCAACGTAACGGTCAAAACCGGCGAGTGCTATTCTCAAATATCGCCAATTAGGCCTAAAAAAATAAAACTGTTTCTCAGGCCCTCCCGCATGGACCTTTTGGCTGCCGCATGCTCTCTTTTTATAACCAATGTAAACTTGAAAAAAATAAAAATTAAATGGTTTATGTCTGATATTTTACCTAAGTTAAAAACAGTGATAAATTTGTCCCTTGAGTGCAAGAAGGCTTTGCAATGCTTTAGCATTGCAAAGCCTTCTTGCTCTCAAGGGACAAAATACATCACCACCCATGCTATTCTGTAGATTATGAGGCCTAAAACATAAACCAAGAACATGAACTTTTGATGGCAAAGAAATAATTACCGATATAAAAAATAAAATAAAAAAACGCTCACCCACATACAATTTTACAAATAATGGCCCGAGAAACAGAAGATCTACTTTGTGTGGCCTTACTTTTCATTATTTTTTCATTTTTTGTCTCAAAAACATAGGTTATAACCTATGTTTTTGAGACAAAAAATGAAAAAAAAAACAGTTATTCAAGAATAATTATTGTTTTTGCAAGCGTCGTCGGCTTTTCATGTTAGGTAAAGGGTTAACTATTCCTCAGTAGACCTTGCATCAGAATTTCGTGATGTTGTAAGAGTTTTTATAGGAAATACTACATATTCCGACAAAGTCAGCACCAAAATCCCGAGTCAACATAGGGCAATATCAGTGTCAACAACAACTAGTCGTTTCAAAACTATGATAAGGCCATACAAATTAGATCTTGTTTCTCAGGTCATTATTTGTAACATTGCTTGCAGGCGCCCAGTTTTTTATTTTATTTTTTATTTCTGTAATTATTTCTTTGCCATCAAAAGTTCATGTTCTTGGTTTATGTTTTAGGCCTCATAATCTACGGAATAGCATGGGTGGTGGTATATTTCGTCCCTTGAGAGCAAGAAGGCTTTACAATGCGAAAGCATTGCAAAGCCTTCTTGCACTCAAGGCACATATTTATCAATTTTTTCAACTTGGGTAAAATAGACAAAAACCAATTAATTTCTATTTTTTTAAAGTTTACATTGGTTATAAAAAGAGAGCATGCGGTAGCCAAAAGGACAATGTGGGAGGGCCTGAGAAACCGATTTTTAATTTTTTTAGGCCTAAGTATTTAATTTTTATGGCCTTAGCTACATATGCCTGTTGATTAAAGATTTTCTTGGACAAAATTGGTATCCATTTTACTGGGTTTAATGTGGCAGCATTGGGGTTAAAGTAATTTTGTTTCAGGGCTCAACTGTTTATATATTCTAGGATTTCAGGCCCCCAATTATTTTATTTTAGTTCAGTACACAGAAGGTTAAAATGTTTCCTTGCTCTTCAGCTTCTCAACTGTTCACTTGATTTCAATACAGGTTGACATGCTTTTCTAACAAGCATGCAGTGAATAGTCATTAAATAACTCATGGAGCATTGGTCAATCATTTGAATCTGTAGTTTCAGGCTTTGCAGTGATTATAAAATATTGATTTTCTTGCTGTGATATTGTGACCAGTGCTTTGATTAATTCTGTTAATTAATACTGAAGTGTTTTGAAACAAATATTAATAGTTTCAGATTATGTTGTAAAAAAAAGATAATATATGTGAAAGAGTGATAAATATTCTGGGACACTTTCTGTGAGCTGTTAGGACTGGATGTCATGGAACTTCAGGTACAGTGAAAGTTTATTGTATAAACGTCAGTAAAAGTTTTACAGTGTGTATTGGAGTTTAAGAATTTTTCTGCTATATGTATTGTGGTAGCTGGGTGGCCTGCACATTGTGCCATGATATGGCACAGTGGTCTGGCCACTGTGATTATCACCAGGTCTTGTTGTGCAGTTACAGTATGTTTGGAGTGTATTATCACTAAATCACCCACAGAGTTAAGATTCCACACAAGCAATAATTGCAAATTATTGGCTGGAACAAACACAAGCAAAGTTCCAGCCAGTGGACCTCCGGGTTAAACCCAGAGGTCCATTGGCTGAAACATTGCTTGTGTTTTTGTCCATATGTACAGAATTTGAAAGTGATACTCTGGGTGATAACTCCCCTTCACAGGTGTTTTTGTTTCAACCCACTCTCCACATACTGTATGTAATTATTAATTTCTACGGTTGAATAACCCTTCAAGTGTAGTGACTTTTAAAGTGTTCTTTCTATTGGAGTATTGTGTAACTAGTATGTATCCATAGTATCCAATATTTTGCGTACATACATTGTTCACTATGAGTGGATGATCCAGCTCATTCTGCTTAAATTCAAAGTGTGCTTGGTCATAGACCACTGTGAATAATGTCGTGGATGGATACACAATTTATTTGACCCATTACATACTGCCCTTACATGCTGGTCCAAGATCCTGCTGCCCTCAAAGTGCCTTAATTTGTATGCAGGAAGTCGTCGCTCTGAGGGTATGAATGTAATATATTTATTACTTATTTAACCCATTATAAGATATAAAATATACAGTTTGAACAGTTTAAATTGTCGCATCTGGACAATAGCTCTTTCCATCTGAGGTTTATCCTTGGCTTATTTCACTGTTATTCCACAGAGTGAAAACAAAGTGTTTTCATTAGTAACTGATTAGTGTAGAATGAAAACCAGTGATAGTCTATGTGCACAGTATAAAAGGTGTAAATAATAATTTTATTCTCTTGAGTCATACTTCCACAGTAACCATTTGTCTCGGTCACGAATGAGATAATTTTTGGTATCCACTCCAAAAAACTAGATTTTCTTTTTATTATATGTTTTTTAGCTCACCTGACTGAAAGTCGGGATGAGCTATAGTGATCACTCACTGTCCATCGTCCAGCGTCCTTCGTCAGTGAACATGGTGTTTGCATCTGCCCTTCCAAAACCAGCAAAAATAGCCATTTGTCTTCGTCATGTGAGTTAATTTTCGGTATCCACTCAAAAATACTAGATTTTCCTTTTATTTTGCACTTTTTATAAGAATCTGATCATTCCTATTGATAATTCCACTCGTTTCAACCTTGAATTGATGCATGAAAGGAAACAGCTGATGTGCACTGATATGTGGAAGTGATTTGATCGATACTCAGAACAGCTAGCATCTTGTGATCTGATTTAGCTGGCAGGTTTCATGCATCAAATCAAGTTGAATGTGTTGAATTATTGCTGGAAATGATCGGTATCCATTCAAAAACACTAGCTTTTCTTTTAATTATACGTTTACGTTTTTGGAACAAATTGATCATTTCCAGTGATGATTTGACTTGTATTTACATTGAAGTGATGCTTTGAAAGCCACCATTTTGATTGATACAATGAAAGTGAAAATTTTCTTCACTCTGATTTCTATCTTTCCGTAATTTTTGTGATAATCTTATCGTTTAGCGTATAATAAATATATATACAATGTAATGATATATAAGTAACTATAAAGTTATACATGTAGTGTTCTAGGATGGATAGAGCACTAGCTTAATAATGTATGCTCTACATCAGTCAGAGTTTTAATTAGCTCTTTCCAGTATAGAAGAGTAGTGTGAATGAGGTATTTTAGATTTCTGAACATTTATAATGTAAACTGATAAATAAATTCATTGGTGAAATGTATTAAGCATTGTTTGCTGTGCCTCATTGAAAAAGAGCTTGTTGAGCTCATTCTGGTGAGGTCCAGAAATCAGGGCTCTTTACCATATCCGATATTTTATTTCATATACGTTTTTAAGAGCTGTACGGTATTAAAATTTTAGGTTCAGTATCGGTATTTTGGGGGTAAATACCTTGGGTTCGGTATGGTATTCGGTATATGCACAGAACACTGAAAGTTGTCGGAAACTGGCCCAATTTCCCAACATTCAACCATATAGGAACTTAAAAGGTTCTGCGCTGATATGTCATAAACTTGACAAGTTACTGTGATAACTGATTAGTCTGGCAAGTGAATGAATCACTCGATTCATTGTGAATCGATTGATTCACTAAACAACTTGCCAAGATAATCAGTTGGCCTCTCTGTCCTTCATACATGTACCATGCCCCTCCCCCATTAAATTGGGTAGAAGAAACATATATGTTCTTCAACTTCATGGCTTTTCAGTAAGTTTTCACTGGTAGTTACATTCTTGGTCAGGCCGTCCCCCCTCTTATCTTTCAAGTGGCAACAAGATTAATGTCCACTGTCCAGTGAATCCAATGTCCAATATCCACAAAAATATGCAAGTAAATTGAAGTAATTGAACTGTAATTAATCTCTCTATAATCCCATGTTGTGAAAACATTGTGCAATCATTGCCAATCATGCAATGCGTCAATGACATGGTGTCATCCACCTTTCATTGTTTGGGTTCATCCTTGATAAACATATAAAATAACATGTTTTATGACATTCACCCAGTTGCAATTATAGGGTATTTTGAGTGGAATCACTCTATCATGTTCACTAACTTCACTTCTGGTTCTTGGCCTCATACACGTTTCTGAAAATTCCAGAGAATCCACAATTTGCCATGACAAATTAGGGTAAATTTTCATTTTCCATGAAAAAAAAAATGTACAAATCGATTATTTACTAATAACAGCAAATCATTTTCAAAGCATTTGCTGTGCCTCGATCGACCAAATGAACTTCGATAATGCTAAATCTGCTGTCGCCTGTTGGCTTCCGCATAATGTTTTTTAATGTCTTAAAATTAAGGTCAATCACATCTTTCCAGAGTGCGCTGGTGTGCAGAATTAACTGGTTGAGGGCTATTTTTGTTGGTCTGAATTGTTATTCGAGATTTGTTTTATTACAAGTTATTGGGGGAGTGCCCATTGGCACTCTTCAATAAATTGTAATAATACAAATGTATATGAACAAAATATTATTTGCGTTTCACTGAATATTAAACGTGAGCACGGAAAATATTGGCTTTTGTTCTGGTACCCTCATATTTAGGAAAGCCCTGATAGTGGCTTTTACCACTCAGCCAGTTAATTATTTATTCGAAAGAATATAAAGCAGATGAGCGGGTGTTGAAGTTTTGAGGCTGGTATTTTAATAAAATGATCAGTTGCTAAAAGTATCTGCAACTTAAAATATTAATGCTGAATTGAAAGAAATGCTATAAAAAAATTGCCGAGATGCGACAACCACTGGCAGTATTAACATTTGTATGTCATTGTCAAGTTGTATTAAATTTTCAAAACCAGTGGATTATTTCCGACCAAATGTCAACCACCCACCCGACCCCCAATGTCCCCTGTGAATAAATCGCACAGTAATTTCCAGAATATATATTGAATCAGCCAGAATGTTGGAAACACTGGAATCTTGGGCGTATTTCTTCAGAAACGGAAGTACCAAGTTAACAACTTGCCATTTTTGGTTTTTCTGTCGTCACTTTTTTATTTCTTTCTCTGACGTATTTGCAGCGTCTGCTGCCTACCTGTTGCTTACAAAGTTCATATTTGCTTGTTTTCTTATCAATTCGATCAAAATATGTGGCCCACAGGCTTTTAGATTTACGATCCACCTTGATGAGTTGACTTTCTGTCAATTTCACAGAAAAATATAAATACCGAAATAAGCGGTATTTTGATTTGGTTTCGGTATGGTTTTCGGTATCCCTATAATACCAAAACCATACCGAAAATTTGGTATACTGCACAGCACTAAGTCGTTGTGCAAGTAACTGTACTACAAATGCTTACTAGGTTTTATAATATTTTAATTTCAGGGTTCCTAGTTTCCTACAATGTACAATATTGTTTGAATTCCATCATGTAAATACAGTTCCACAAAATTATGGAATAACTGAATCCATGTATTTAAACTTTATCTGCCTCCTTCTTATCTGTTTTGGATGTTGTGGTCACATTAACTGTATAGCAATTTCTGGGTACAACATTTTCTGATTTGGGTGTTTACTATAATAATATAATAATAACACTTTGGCCACCTGCTGATTTGTCGCAGTTCTCGTATGAGAAGGCCTTGGTTACCCGTGTACTACCAACAGCCTCCCAACACTCGGAAATGACATCTCTTGCCCCATTCTTCTCAATCTCTCCGATTAGCATATTAACCCTCTCCTTTGAGTCGCCCACTAACCACGTCCTTCATTCTCCCATCCCCCTTCCCCATTATACTTCCAGTGAATCTTGTTCTTTTATACTGGTATTTTGGGCATTCTAGAAGAAAGTGTTCCAGGGTCTCCACCATGCCCAAATTACACATCTGGCACTCCTTTTCACTGTTTTTCCCAATTTTTCCCCTCAGCTCCAGGGACCGTGACCTCAGCTTGAACAACAGTGACCCCCCAAAGGTGCCATCAAGGTACACTTCAAAAGCAGGCTTCTCTTTATCACCCAGGCCACCCAAAAATGTCATTGATTTGACCCCCTCTTGCCAATTACGGTTACAATCCTCCATGACCCTTTCTCTGACAATTTTTTTACCCTGGTTTGCCCCAACATCTAGGTCCGAGATCTCCAATGAGTAGTTCTCTACTAGCTCCCTCACTTGGACCATCCACCCCATCTTGATATTTGAGTTGAAAGTTCTCAGGAACATTACTTTACACCATCGGCTATCAGGGAGATTTACCAAATAATTAAGATAACCGAGTTTCAATAGGTCTATCCTGTCCTTGATTCTCATCCACCCAAGCTCACCCCTGATTGCTTCTAGTGCTGCGGCATTACTCGACCCTGTTATCCATCAACCTGCATTGTTACTATGCTGATGGCAGAAATAAGCGTTATTGGAATTTTAAGTTCAGTATCGTTTTTTTTTTAAGGGGGTATACCTCTGTATCAGTTTGGTATTCAGTACCAAAGGGGAATTCACATCAGGAAAATACAGAATAAGTTGTTCTTATATCATTCTACCATGGCGCAACAAATGCCACTGCCAATGAGCTCAACAGCAGCATTCTTTTACGAAAACAATTCATATCTACAGTAAATTTGTAACCTGTTCTAAACATACCTCAACATTTAAAGCACTATTTCAGGCGTACGTAATCTCAGAGCATGTGCCCTGACATACCATCTTCGAGAGGTCCTGCTGACAACAGACAAAGCACCTGGGCAGTGTTTTCTATACAAGTCTTGGCTGCCTGTTAGGGCAGCCAAGACTTGGCTGGAAATCACTGCTTAGAAGCTGGATATATACAGGTTGTAGTCCAGTGAGAATTCAGGACAACTGTCAAGGCCCCTGACGGTTAACAAAACTGAAAAGAAAATCAGCCTCTTCTTTCATCAACATGAACCCTTCAATTGCTATCAAGCCTCCACAGGGCCTTATTTTTATAGAGAATGTAGGAAAATTTGAAAGTTTTGGTATTCAATGATTGGTTTGGTTTGGTTTTTTGGTATGCCGATGACATTGGTATCTGTTCGGTTTTTGGTATATTGCCCATCTCTAGCTGAAGGGTGACAACAAATTATTAGTTACCTCTCTGTACATATGTATTTTACTGTCACCACCAGAGAGCAAGAAAACAGTTTCTTTAGTCACTTCATTCTTCTCTTCAGTAAAGTTAATTAACCTGAAATAGATATTTATCTAACAATCACACAGATTTTTGTTTAAAAACCATGAGAAACGGTACGTATCACATAATGTGTTCGGATTCCATATACAGATGACTCATTCTGATTCTGTATCATGTAGATGACTCATTTCCGGTAACGTGACAGTTATGGGTGATTGGCTAAAAATTTTAAAAGAAATAGAAACGGCTCGTTGAGATCCCATTCTGGACACCACCTCGAATTTGATACAAATCACAGGACATGCACACAATCATGATAATCTGTATTTATCTTAAAATAAGTATGTATTGGAACTGTAATTACCCAAATACAGCATGCATCAGGACCACCTGATACAAAATCTGCATTTTACAACTGCATGATACAACAGCGTACTTGGTTACTACAATTTGTTTACATTACTATTTACAGAAAATTACAAGCCTTCAAAGTGCATTTGTGAGGGACCATCTTAATTTCCTAAACGAAAAGAGAAGAAAAAAACTCTTCCCAAAAGTATAATTATTAAATTATGGGACCGCACTACTTTTGTATCTGAATCACTAGAAACATTCAAGCTGGAACAACATTTAGTTATACAGTGGAACCCTGTTAATTGAATAGCCAATCTGCCAGTGAAAATTATTCAATTAACATGAGTATTCAATTAACAGGGATTGTGTCACTTTCCTGTATTCTAAAGATAAAATTGGCATTTACTCTATTATATCTTGTTTGACAGAGCTATATGAGCTCTGTCAAACAAGATATAATAGATTAAATGACTATTGGATGTACTGAGGCCAAATAGGTCTCTAAACAAAGGAAAACTGGGGAGAGTTAGTGCAATATCTCGATAGGTTGCAAGATTTTTTTATTCAATTAACAGGAGTTTACTCTATAACCTATATTCAATTAACAGGTCAAATTTGTATTGGAGGTATGGTAAATGTTTTGTGTTTGGAAATTATATTCAATTAACAGGGTTATTCAGTTAAGAAATATCCAATTAAGTGGGCTCCACTATACTGTTAAACTTGAATAGCATAGTCTTTTCTGAGTGTTGGACATGAATGCACTTAATAAGTTTATCCGGGGATTGCAAAGGTTCAAGGAAGCCGCAGACAGTTTCAACTGAAATGACAAACATTTTTATTAGTCTAAAAATGAAATCTGAAATTGAAATGTTAGCTAACCCTTTACTCATCGCACACTTTATCAAAATTTACTATTTTAAATATTTTTTGAAAATTTCAACAAAACTATATCATGTGACACTCCCTCCCTCCCCACACTGGAACAAGCTCGTTGAGCTCATTCCAATGAGGGGTCACATTATATGGTTTTTTTTTAATGTTTAGAAAAATAATGTTTTTTCAACTATCAATTTATAAATTACGTGGGAGGAGGCATCCAATTCATTAGGTAAAGTGTTAATCAAGTTATTACAGTGGAGAGAATTGTAAGTTAAATCTATCAGGCCTAAAAAAATAAAAAATCTGTTTCTCAGGCCCTCCCGCATGGTCCTTTTGGCTGCCGCATGCTCTCTTTTTATAACCAATTTAAACTTAAAAAAAATAAAAATTAAATGGTTTATGTCTGATATTTTACCCAAGTTAAAAAAATTGATGAATTTGTCCCTTGAGTGCAAGAAGGCTTTGCAATGCTTTAGCATTGCAAAGCCTTCTTGCACTCAAGGGATGAAATACACGACCACCCATGCTATTCTGTAGATTATGAGGCCTAAAACTTGAACCAAGAACATGAACTTTTGATGGCAAAGAAGAAATTACTGAAATAAAAAATAAAATAAAAAACCGCTCGCCCGCATGCAATTTCACAAATAATGGCCTGAGAAACAGAAGATCTACTTTGTGTGGCCTCATCACTATTATGTTTAGGTTCAAAATTTTGTATCCAAGTCTCACTCTTGTTTCTAAGGCTCTTTCTTGACTCATCGGCTCGTTGACATATGGCCTTAGACACAAGAGTTTGTAAAGAAACGTAACAGTGGTAATAGATATTTATCTCACAAGAAAATATTTCCCGCAATACAAGTACAGTGGAGCCCACTTAATTGGATATCTCTTAATTGTATATCCCTGCTAATTGAATATAATTTTCAAACACAAAACCATTTACCATACCCTCAGTACAAATTTGATCTGTTAATTGCATATGGGTTGTAGAGTAAACTCCTGTTAATTGTATATAAATTTTTGTAATATGTCAAAAAAATTACTGTGACACGCGCCAAATTCCCCTTATTTATCAACCTTTTTGGCCTCACTACATCCAGTACAGGCATTTATTCTATTATATCTTGTTTGACAGAGCTCTGTGAGCTCTGTCAAACAAGATATAATAGAATAAATGCTCCGTTTACCTCCAGAACACAGGAAACTGACCAAATCCCTGTTAATTGTATACTCCTGTTAATTGAATAAATTTCACTGGCAAAATGGATATTCAATTAAGAGGATTCTACTGTAAAAACGTCTCGACTAAATACACATCTGTTTTGAAGGAAGCAACCACATGAGTTATCATTCAATTCAGAAATAAAACGGTTTTTTTTACCTGCACTTATCAAAAACTAATTTATGAATATTTCCATACAATAACTTCTATTCTATATGGAAAACATTCAGATCCTTTAGGGAGCAATATTGATGAGAAGATGAATTTCCAGCATAAATTTGTCCAATGCTTACTTCCATTTTTAACATCTAACAGCAAAGGGGAAGTAATTTCTGTTCTCATTTGGAGACATAGTCCATCTGTGTTAAACTTTGTCTTCTCCTTTCCTTTTGCACCTTGGGCATTTTAAGCCATGATAATTTATCAATTTATATTTATTATCTGGTGATGCTTTTTATCAATAAAATCCTTCGGTCTACCTCAATGCAATTCTCTACTTATATACAACAATACAACAGAATATTCTGGAGTACAATAGACATCTATTTTCAATTCTGCTTCAGACGCTCGGATTTCAGCTGTCGGGGTCAAAATAACACCTGTCTACTTGTTGGGGACAAGTGTGATTTTCACCATTGACAATCATAAAATAAAAGTACCTGTATTGAGAGACAAGGTGTTTTTTCTCATCTTGGAAAAAAATATGGTCTCAGTGAAATAATACATAGGGAATGCCCCATAAGTGATGATGTGGTACACTGATTAATATGGAATCAGTCATCTACGTGCGTCATCACCTATGGGGCTTCCCCTTGGTATTATAGTTTTGTTTTTGTTGTTTTAAGTTTATTTCATATTTAATTCTTGTATAAAAAAGAAAAACTGGTCCATATGGGAATGTTCAAGTTGGTTTTATGGAGAGACGATAGAAAAAAAATTTACTTCTCACCACTGACAGGTAAGTTCACAAAAACATTTCGACTCCTGAGCTGTCCTCGGGTGAAGTTGGTCCTGACTCAGTTCTCTGATTTCATGACAAATATTCTCATTCATCTGAAATGTGACTGTATGCAGTGAGCAAGAGGCAAGTTTTCTTCTCAGCACTTTTGCTATTTACAACTCCAAAGCAACAAGTCACAGTCAAGGAATTTATCTCATTGCCCTGCTCTTGATGCATCACTGACCTAAACAGTATGCATTTACAGCCTAATTGGTCTTACATGTTTCATATGATAGGCAGCCAAATGTTGACAGTTTTTATCAGTTCATTCAGTGTCTCCACTCACTTCTTTGTCAAATTTTACTTCAGACTAATTTTTTTCCAAGGGCTGACAGTGAAACTCATTTTACTTTATAAGTACAGATCTCTTATTGAGACAACTTTCTCAAGTGATCTGACATTGGGAGCAACTCTCAATTTTCTGATCTTTCAGTCTTGATCAGGACCTGTGGACAGAGATACTTGCTGATTATCATAGTTACATATCTTCCAGAAGTTGTGAGTGATTCTTCTAATCATGAGGCTATGGTTATCTCTCTCCTTGAATCACCAATAATTGATTTGTTGGATACTTCGTTGTTACTAGAGAACATTATACGTTATTGTGATGAGTTGACGGTAACATAGTCTGAGGTTTGCGGCTTATGTTCAACCGAGACACGAAGCGTCGAGGTTGAACATACACTCCGGGCTGCAAACCTGAGACCATGTTACCGTCAACTCATCACAATAATGTAAATGTTCCAATAAGACACAACCCATAGCCTAAAACCTACATCGTGAAACACGAGAGGCTTATTTACTAAACTTATGATTGTTAAAAGTTGCCTTGTTCAAGGCAACTTTTAACGATCACAGGTTTAGTAAATAAACCTCTTGTGTATCCATGACAGCACTGGATAAATAATCAATAAACCAGATAAACTCATACCATCTTAGATCACATCGTAAATTCTTCATCTGGAACACCATCTGCTGCATACGTGAAACATCCAGAAAAATGAAGCGGCTTGCTAGTCACTCCATCAATTACGAAATGGACGACGTCATTTCAAATATTTTGCGTTGTGATGTCAGAGGATAACATTTGCCACTTGAGCCGTAAACATAGAATATACTAAGTGAGCTCTCATCCAATCAGAGGAGGAAGATTTTAGTCTTATTGGAACATTTAATCAGAGGAGGAGGATTTTAGTCTTATTGGAACATTTAGAATTTAGGAGATCCATACACTTATGTATCCTTTTATGAGAAATGTTCTCTTTTTGGCATAAATTTAGGAACACAATTAAATGCTATTAAGTCTTTTATCAGATAGCCTCACCATGATTAGCTGATGGTCTATCCTTTATACTGAAGAATTTTCATCCGATTGGATGTTTTGAAAAGGCATTTAAGCCAATATGTTACTGGGAATATCACACATCAACTTTTTCTACTTTGATATCTAATTCGGATCAGGATCACTTTACCTGTGCTGCCAAGGTTCTGGTGCTTGACTGGCTTGAGATAGATAGGTATGCCTTTCGCCTCTCACTTCTGTTTTTTATGTACATTTTTTAGAATGATGTCATGATGATATATTACTGTTGAATATGTGTCCTCTTTGCTCTTCCTTTAGTCCAGCATGCTGACTTAAGGCTTTTGGAAAGGGGAGGGGGAGGATGTTCTTTTATTGTATCGGTTTCCTTGCTTACTGAACCCCTCCTTTTGATGTAGGTCTTCTAATTTGCACTTCAGCAAGAAAGGTAGGAAGATATTCTTTCTATTTCCCACCACATTGCAGTAAGATACAAGTAACAGAGGAAAATTAAAATATTTGCCCTAATTTTATTTCTACTGTACCTACCACACCAACACAAAAGATGTCCTCCCCAGTCTAAATATTACCATATACAATATTTAGAACCTCCTCCCTACACCATATATACACACATATTTGATTTCCAAGATAAGAAATTGAAGTTCTTTGTGCATGTCTGGTGGGAGATGGATAATGAGGTATACTCCAGTAGAGAGGAAGAACAGGACACTGGGTTATGCATCTTGCACTTTTGCGTGATGGTTCAGACCATTTTTGATCTTTTTAATTTTTTTGCTTTTTGGGGGGGTTTATTCTTGAAAAATCCCTCAAATTGATATTTTTCAAAAAGAAAAATTCATAAGGAGCAAAACATGTTGTGTTGGTGTTTTAGGTGGAGTAGAAATAAAATTTGGGAGAAAGTTTTAATTTCTGGGCTTGAGCACCCTGCAACTTTGAACCTTTTGAGCATACAAATTGATGGGCTCGATACTTGTCCTCTTGGCAGTATACATGGAGAGGTTTCATGATCCTAGGTCAATGTGCTTTCAAGTTAGAGCCTGGAAATCAAATTGGATGGATGGCTGCATGCACAGAGTCCAAATGAATTCTTTCTTATTTCCCAGGTTTGTTGGAGTTAAAACCTTGATGCAGAATTAAAAATCAAAGGATTCTCAAGGCTAATGCACAAATTTCTAATATTTTCAAGGCCTTGAAAGTCCATTTATTAATTCAAGGACTATCAAGGTTTTTGAAGACCACAATGAATCCAATTGGAAAACTCACCTCACCATGCTTTGGTTGTAATTAATATCACATATAACTTACTCTGTATGAAGCAGCTGAAATGGAACAAAGTTTAGCTCTACACTTTGACATCCTCCTGAAAAGATGAAATGGTCTATACTAAGTTTGGAATAGAATCACAAAGGGGGAGTGATATCTTTCAACAAGCATATATTTTCTCTCGTACTCCCAAGTTACAAAGAACAAAATTGAGAATAGGACCCAAGCCTGGATATAAGCAGCCTCTCATTTGCAGAGAGAGGTTTGGTGGTGCTATCCCACACAGTGGGCCAATTTATCTTCTGGGTACCTCTTCCTGTTTAGGCTTGAGATCTTGATTCAGATTGAGGCTCAGAGGCTAAATTTAGTGATGCTACCCTGCTGTGCAGTGTAGCATCACCAAATTCACCCTCCGGGGGCCTGATTCTGCAGATGACAGTCTGCTTATTTCCAGGCTTGATAGGAACACTCCATATAAACTAAGGAAGTGAGATGATGAAAGCTGCACTTGATCACAAGAGTAATCAAATACTTCGAATTATACACATGCTGAGGTCACTATTTTTGGTAACACTAAGTCAATAAAAGCTGTTTTAACTCTTTACCCAACATAACGGCCAAAACCAGCCAGCGATATTCTCAAAAATCACCAATTTTCATCATTTTTTTCTCAAAAACATAGGTTATGACCCCTCATTGGAATATGACCCCTCATTGGAACGAGCTTGTCAAGCTCGTTCCAATGAGGGATCACAACCTATGTTTTTGAGACAAAAAAATAGTTATTCAATAATTTTGTTGGTAAGTGTCGTCTGCTTTTCATGTTAGGTAAAGGGTTAATAACATTAAGCGCACTTGATTAACTGAACCGGAAATGCCAAGTCCATAGAGGGAAATAACTCTGACAAGAATACCCTGAATAACAAATACATTGAACATGGGACAAGACATCAATAACAGACACTTGCAAAAATACAATGTCATTCCACCCAGTATTTTAAAAGTTATTGAGTTTAAAAACTTGTTGGGGAGCGCGGTGGCTCAGTAGGTAGAGGTGCAGGCTGCAAGCCGAGTGGTCCTCGGTTCGAATCCTACCTGCGGCAACCGCGTTGTGTCCTTGGGCAAGGCACTTCATCTCCATTGCCCGTGTGGGGGCACGATGACGCCGTGTACTAAGGTGTATTGCACGTCGATGGTACGCATGTCTTCAACCAATCTAACCTTGCCTGTGAGTTACGATGTTGGGGAGCTGGCAGCTGCTCGTCGTTGCTCGGTGGTTCTCTCTGGGTGATCCGGCTTCCTCCACCCGTAAAACTGTCACGGTCATGATTAGCCATTGTGCATAAATATGTGACCTTAAACATCAATAAATAAATAAATAAATTAAAAACTTGTTGGTCACAGACTGCCAGTCCGACAAACCAACATACCAACAGACAGACACTGTCACACTGCAACATAAAAAAAAATATGCCACATAAAATAAACATAAAAGATAAGTCTTTTTTTCTTGAAGGACTTTTATGCTGGTGGGGGGGGGGGGGGGGGGGGGGGTCATTAAGGTTCTGATCCAAAAACGTAGTGTTTCTGTCCTTTTTCTTTTTGCATTATAAAATGAACATTTCCTTCTTCCCTGTTTCTTTCTTTCCTACATTCAAAAGACCTGTGGTGCCTAGCAATTTTTGAGGCATCAACAGTGTTCACACTGGGCCGAAACTCTCTGGTGCCTTGTTTTTAGCCATTCTGGATGTTTTAGAGCCAAACAATGTGTTTTGGTGCTGTCTGATCCAAATAAATTGATTGTGTTGTGAAAAATGAACTTGAAATTAATTATGTAATGAATGGAGAATTGGTCACAGTAAAATTTGATAGAATGTGGAAGTTCTGATGAAATCCTCAGTTGGCACAAAGGGTGGGCATCTAAGTTATATCAATGTCACCGATTCAATTAACCCTTTACCCAACGCAGGCGATATCAAAATTTATTATTTTAAATATAATTTTTTTTAATTTTTAAAAAAAATTCAACAAAACCATATCATGTGACCCCTCATTGGAACGAGCTCTTTCCAATGAGGGATCACATGACATGGTTTTGTTAAAATATTTTCAAAAATTAAATATCTTCAACTGCTCAATTTGCATAATACGCGGGCGGATGCAGGCGATTGGTTAGGTATTATTTATTTATTTATTGGTGTTTAAGATCACATATTTCTGCACAATGGCTAACCATGACCGTGACAGTTTTACGGGTGGAGAAAGCCAGAGTACCCGGAGAGAACCACCAAGCAACGGCGAGCAACTGTCAGCTCCCCAACATACCAACTCCACACAAGCAGGGATAGCATTGGTTGAAGACAGGTGCACCATCGACGTGCAGTATGCCTTAGTACACAGCCTCACCGTGCCCCCACATGGGCAATGGGGGTGAAGTGTCTTGCCCAAGGACACAATGCGGTTGCCGCAGGTGGGGATTGGTTAGGTAAAGGGTTAATGGGCTGAATGATGTTGGTACATATACTTGTTGTTGGACTTAGATGGTAACAGATTAATTTACTGATTACAGTTAATCCACTGGCCTCAGCAGGCCACAAGTGCTTACAAAAGGTAGTACAGTGGAACACTGTTAATTGAATAGCCACTTTGCCAATGAAAATTATTCAATTAACAGGAGTATTTAATTAACAGGAATTGTGTCACTTTCCTGTATTCTTGGGTTAAACTTAGCATTTATTCTATTATATCTTGTTTGACAGAGCTCTGTGAGCTCTGTCAAACAAGATATAATAGATTAAATGCCTGTAATGGATGTTCTGAGGCCAAATGGGTCTATAAACAAAGGAGAACTGGGAAGAGTAAGGGTAATTTCTCGACAGGTTACAAAATTTTTTATTCAATTAACATGAGTTTACTCTATAACCTGTATTCAATTAATGGGTCAAATTTGTACTGGAGGTATGATAAATGGTTTTGTGTTGGGAAATTATATTCAATTAACTGAGTTATTCAGTTAAGAGATATCCAATTAATTAGTTGAGGGCTAGATTATTTTTGGTGGTCTAAATTTGTTATTCAGAATATGTTTTATTATTACAAATTACTGGAGAATAATTTGTAATAGAACAAGTTTATAAGAACAAGTTAATATAAACAAAATATTATTTGTAATTGAGTATGAAACATGAGGAAGGCAAAGGTTGGCTTTAGCCCTGGTACCCTCCTTTTTGTGAAAGCCCTGATAGTGTCTTCTAGCACTCAACCAGTGAAGGCTAAAAAAAATAATGTTTTGATTCTCAGGCCCTCCCTCGTTGGATTTGAACCTCCTCATTAGACATTTTTATTATGTCATGTTTTTTAAAAAATTTGTGAAAACCTGGAATGGTCATTTTTTTACATTTCTCGACATATAATTATTTAGCTGTGTTAGCAGTAAATTGGTTTTTCTTGTTGCAGTTTATGGGAGAGTGCCCAGGGGCACTCTCCCCTAAACTGTAACAAAGAAAATTCTGATATACTGGATCATGATTTAATTATTTATTTATTTGCTAGTGTTTAAGGTCAAATATTTCTGCACAATGGCTAATAATGGCCGCAACACCGATATAAACTCAAGTTTAACCAATCATTTAGAGCCATGTTTCTCTATTTTAAAGGACTCCTACCCCATGGTTAGTGGGGAGTATTCTGATGGATCATGATGCTTGACAGATCTATACCATTAAAAAGAACAATAAAATTCAAATCCTTTTAGCTGTTGTTACGGCAGTAAGTTATAAAAGGAATACTATAATTACACTAAAATACAACCTTTTCTCTTTTTCAAGTGGAAAGACAGCAAGATATACTGAGTATACTCAACCCTTTTACACGAAATTTTTTTTTTAAAAAAGTAAAAATAAAATCCTCACTCCCTCACCGATTTGAAAAAAAAATTGCCTGAGAATCAATTCAATTTTTTTAATTGGCCTAATTGGGCTCCACCATATTCAATTAGATAAATCCTTCATACTGTCAAAAATGACTCGCGATGATATAAAGTATTTATCAACTTAACCCTTTACCCAACGTAACGGCCAAAACTGGCCAGCGCTATTCTCAAATATCGCCAATTCATTTTCAGTATTTTTTCATTTTTTGTCTCAAAAACATAGGTTATGACCCCTCGTTGGAATGAGCTCGACGAGCTCATTCCAACGAGGGGTCATAACCTATGTTTTTGACACAAAAAATTTTAAAAAATAGTTACTCAAGAATTTTTTTTGCAAGTGCCATCTGCTTTTCATGTTAGGTAAAGGGTTAAATACTACCTTTTGTGAAGTTGATAACATGCAATGTTTCATTGAAGACAAAAATAATGCCACATTACCACTCACAGACAATTAACACTGAAAATGTGTCCAAACACAATTTCCAATACCTTATTGACAAAAGACGTAATAAGACATTATTTTTTGTTTCATCATCGATCGTGCTCTTCATTGCCACAGTATTTTTCCTTCACAAGTTAAAGAAGCCTTTTCGGGGCCGCCAACAAAGATATTTTGATGCCAAATGAAAATTTTTAGTGCAAATGGCTAAAATGACACCCGACAGCATGAACTCTGGACATTAAAAATCTATTGAAGACCCTGGAAGTGGGATGTTTAAAGCATCCCTGGAAGCTATCCCCACACTAAGCCCTGTGCAAACATAATTCAGGGTAGAGTGTGCATGTAATTTGTTCATAACTTAAAATTCAGTGCTAATTCGACTGAAATACTTTTAGAAAATGTTGAAACAATTAATCAACGTCAACTAGATTTTTGTTGTTAGCAAAATCACTGACAGACTAGTCACCCCTTCTACCAATCACAACATATCATCGCCCACACGTGAAAGTTGTGTAGTTACCAGCATGCAAATGTTATTCAATCCTAATTTACTTTGTAAAACACATTCGAACAGAGAAGGCTGACAGATTCCGGAGTCACCATGGCCCTCTGCTCTTTGATATTGCGCCCTCCCACTGAGAAATAGTTAATTATTGTCATCGCCTCAAGAGTGAGCAGCAACTCAATCATATAGTTTTAAGCTCACCAACTTTAGTTGTGTCAGCTTATGGCATGGCTCGATCGGTCAGCGTCAGCGTACGTGTCCAATAATGTTAAAGCGTCTGTTTAGATCATTTACTCGCCCTGTTTCCATATCATGGCCTTTATAATGCTGCTATATTATGATTATTATCATTTTACCATGATTTAACCCCTCATATCCTGCATTTTAAACATTTTCCTTAACATTTTTAGTTGCATTTAGTTTTCTGTTTAGCTCGGAATTTCATGTTTAACTTAGTCTTTAGGTCAACTGCTGTGCTCCTTCTCTTCCCATGGCACTTATATTCATCATACATGTTCCTCAGTATCATTGTTCCATGATTAACCCCTTCATACTCTGCATTTTAAACATTTTTCTTGACATTTTTAGTTGCGTTTAGTTTTCTGTTTAGCTCAGAATTTCATGTTTAACTAAGTGTTTAGGTCAGCTGCTGTGCTCCTTCTCTTCCCATGGCACTTATATTTATCATACATGTTCATCAGTATCATTGTTCCATGATTAACCCTTCATAACCTGCATTTTAAACATTTTTCTTGACATTTTTATTTGCGTTTAGTTTTCTGTTTAGCTCAGAATTTCATGTTTAACTTAGTGTTTGTCAGTTTCTGTGTTTGACTTTTAAGAGGTTGTGTTTAGGTAAGCTTTGTCGCACAGATTATTTCCACCTAAAGTGAATTATAAATCGTGAAGTTAGAAGCAGAAAATTGTCACTATTTTATCGTAAGGTTGACACTATACTGTAGTGTTATGGTGATGGGTGTTGACTTGTCGTTTATACACCAACTACCAACTATGAAATTCCCTATTCATTTCAACAATACTTTTTATACAGCAGGTCCGATAAAGTATGATCAGTTCAATTGGGAGTTATTCTGCCGATTTCACATTGGGAATGGGGCTGAAATTTGGCCTAAAAGGCCCAAGATTAAAAGCTTTTGAAACCGTTTGTGTTTCCTTGTTTAGGCCAAGCTCCCGTGTTAACACACGAAGCACTTACTTCTTCAAAACAACAGCATTTTCACGTAATAGATTTGGAATACATTTTTGTTTAAAACTGAAGCATATTTGTATTCTCCAATATATTTTTGTCAAGAATTAATTCATCTCAATATCTATAAGCATTTTATCTGTAGCTCTGTATTCATAGTTCAAAAGTCACCTTCAAAGAGCCTGATACTTGGCAAAAACAATAAATTTAATTTATTTTACAACAAGAACGCATTTCCCCCAAAACAAGAGAAAACATCTTGACAAAATACAAATCTGTATCGAGAGTAGCAACAGCACATATGATTATTCGATTCAGAATGAGAATGTTTTTTACTTGCACTCCTTGAAAACTGATCACACATGTTGAGGCCACTGTTTTTGAAAATATTAACCCCTTACCCAACTAATCAGCCACATCCGTCCGCATAATATGAAAATTCAGCAGCTGAAAAATATTATTTTTAGAAAAATTTCAACAAAACCATATCATGTGACCCCTCTTTGGAATAAGTTCGAGCTCGTTCCAAAGAGGGGTCACATGATATGGTTTTGTGTAAATTTTTTGAAAAAATTTAAAAAATGATATTTAAAATAATAAATTTTGAAATCGTCTACATTGGGTAAAGGGTTATTAAATGATAAATAACCAACTCAACGGAATAAATTTGTCTCAATCATTTTTTGCCGTGATGGTATTTTTATATAGGCCTACCATGTGTTAAACCTGAAAAATAAAACTGAAGTACTGCCATAAACTTCAGTGGCTTTAGTACAAGAAGAATAATGAATGGGGATTACTAGTATATCATGCAAAGCACAAGAACTCAATAACATTATGTCATGATTTTCAATCATAAAAAATCAACTCATAGGGGGGGGAGGGGGGCGCGGTGGCTCAGTGGGTAGAGGTGCAGGCTGCAAGCCGAGAGGGCCTCGGTTCGAATCCCACCTGCGGCAACCGCATTGTGTCCTTGGGCAAGACACTTCACCCCCATTGCCCACGTGGTGGCACGGTGGCGCTGTGTACTAAGGCGTACTGCACGTCGATGGTGCACTTGTCTTCAACCAATGCTAACCCTGCTTGTGTGGAGTTAGTATGTTGGGGAGCTGACAGTTGCTCGCCGTTGCTCGGTGGTTCTCTCCGGGTACTCCGGCTTCCTCCACCCGTATAACTGTCATGGTCATGATTAGCCATTGTGCATATGTGACCTTAAACACCAATAAATAAATAAATAAATAAATAAATAAATAAATAAATAAATAAATAAATAAATAAATAATCAACTCATAGATGCGAACAATTGTCAAAATATATGTGAACAAGTCAAGAAAGGGAGGAATAGTGTAAGATAAATTGGTTATTACTACTAAGTGGGTTTCCAAGATGGTGTCTCAACCTCCACCTCCTAACGAAATCGTCGATATATAAGACAAGGTCTCGACTTCAAAACATCCTCTTGGAAACCCACATGGTGGTAATAACCTTTATTTCCAAATGAAACAAAATACTGCATTTTGATTGGCTGAGAGGTACGGTGTAACTTGCAATCCACGGTGGCTTTTACACCGTGTGTAACTACGGTGTAAAAACAAGAAGATACAAGAGCAAGCTATATGGCTAAAAAGTACCCATTTTTAATTATTAATTCAAACCTCCTGCTCGGTTATGTTAGAACAAAAATAAAAATACAGGAAATTTAAAATTTATGTGCAATAAAATATTACAGATATGGATGTCATTGGAACTGGCTCATTGAGCCAGTTCCAATGACATCCATATCTGTCTAACTTGCACAGTACAAATTTTCAGTCAGTTTTTGCCCACAATGAAGGTTAAAGTATTAAGTACATGAAAATTCTTGGAAATAAATCTGTTATCCTTGTGTTTTCCAGGGTGTATGGGAATTTACACCGGTTTGGGAACTCATACAACCTGAGGCTTCGCCTCAGGGTGTAAGAGTTCCCAAACCGGTGTAAATTCCCATACACCCAGGAAAACACAAGGATAACTAAAAATACATGCTGCTCCAATACATGTACACAAATTCTAAAACATACGTGCAACAATATCCAAGCTGTAATTATCGGACATCCATGAAGAAGAATAGAAATTTACAAACTGACTGGATGGTTTCCTAATATTATCTGCTGCATTGACCTGAAAGAAAAATTATGCAAACTCTGATATATAACATGAATGAAGTACAGTATAGTCGCTGTGCACTTGTCATAATCCATGCGTGGCAGTGATGTCGACATATGCATCTACCAGGTAATAAAAATTATCATCAGCAAAATTTTAATTATGAAGCATCGGGTTGTACCCACTGCTTCATTAATTAAATGTTTTATGATCATTCCTAAAAGTGTTTGGAATGTGATATTATTGTGGCAATGGAAATAGGGTTCATTCCCACTAGACCAATTCCCTTTAGACCAATTCTCACGAGGCCAATTCCCAAAAGACCAATTCCCCTTAGACCAACTGGTGTGTTCTACTTCAAAAATAATTCTATGTCAGTAATTTGATATATTTATAAATATTTATAAATGTATTTAATGTTATTGATATTCAAGGCTGAAAATAAGCAGTCTGTCATTTGCAGAATGAGGTCCCCAGAGGTTGAATTTGCTGATGCTATCCCATACAGTGGGTCAGTTTATGCTCTGGGTACCTCTTGCTGTTTGTTTGAGAGCTTGATTCAGGTTGAGGTTCACAGAGGGTAAATTTAGTGATGCCACCCTGCTGTGCTGGGTAGCATCACTAAATTCACCCTCTGGGGACCTCATTTTTCAGATAATAGTCTCCTCATTTTCTGGCTTGTTGATATTTTATAGATGTTGGGCAGATTTTTATAAATAAATGTTTTCCTAATTATCCTTAATCAACCATTTATCAATAACAGTATGTAGTTGGTCTTTTGGGAATTGGTCTTTTGGGAATTGGCCTAAAGGGAATTGGTCTAAAGGGTATTGGTCTATTGGGAAGACACCAGAAATATATCATTCCACGGTGGCTGTACTGCAATCTGATATATTGTACATGGACACAAATCTAATAGGGGTATGAACCAGGGAATGGTATTTATGAATAAAACAGAACTCTGATCATAAAGAATTTTAACTTGATCATGACCCCGTTTCTGGGAAAAATATTCGGTCTACTTTCTTCAACAATGTATTGTCTCACTAAATCCTTAAGTGCCTGGACAACTGTCCTGAATTCACATCTGACCACAGCCTGAACATGTCCAGTGGTTTAACAGTGATTTCTAGTCGAGTCTTATAGAATCCACTGCCTATGTTATCTGTCGACTGTCAGCAGGGCCTACTCAAGATGGCATGTTAAGGGCACCTGCTTTGTGCCCCTATTGATTTTATTTGTGCCATGGTACAGACTTTTAAAATAATAACCACCTGACAGCTCTAACTGACCAGTTAACTGTAATATTATTGATATTAACGTAATTAACAAGAGATGATGACCAACACATAAAGAAAGGACATACCGTAAACCGGGGTGTATAGGGACACTTTTGAACGTTTATGTATTTTTAAACTATGTTAGGATACAAAATTTGGGGTTTTCCTAATACTGAACTATGACCCCGATGTGATACTTGAGATCCATCAATAGTTTTAGTTTCTGTTGATTATTTAAGTATATATTTTTTTTAATAAACAGCTGTCCCTATTCACCCCTCGTTGTGGGGTGAATAGGGACAGTCTGCCAATCATATAGCTGTCTCTTTTCTACCCTTGCTTGGGGATAATAGGGACTTTTTACAGGTTTTTAAAAAACAAATTGAACAATGATAAGGCAAAATGAACTGATATTTTGGCAGACTAGATTCACAATAAGTCAACATTGAGCAAGGAGGGGGGCTTGGATTGGTACATCCTTTAGTGTTTCAGACAGATTGTCAAAATAGTCATTAACTGTCTCTGGTGAAACCCCGGCCCTTGACCGTTTTATGTTCTGGCACATTCTTTGTGGTATTTCATCTTTATTCCTTTTCAGGAATGAACGCACCCAATCCCAACTCGGCATATTGTTTTTAAATTTTTTTGATGTTATGCCACGCCGATCCACATAGCCTTTCACAATTATTCTGACGTCATACTGATCCATAGGATAGCCCCACTCTGCTGAAGTCTTCAACCTCTTAACTAAGTGATCTTCAGTAGATTTATCCAGTTCAGTCTGCCCACCCTTTTTTCGAGTCTCTGGACATTTTTTATGTCTGTATAGAACAGTTTTGGGGATATTAAACTTTTTCTCGGCCTTTCGAAATGACATACCCCCCTTCACAACAGCTAATGCAGCATTCAAAGCATCTTTGTCGTGCTTACGATAGATTTTTCCACCCAGCTTTGGTTTATAGTTTCGCGGCATGTCTGTCCTTATTCACCTCTCGAAACTACAACGTAATGCAGGAATTCATTGATATCGGAAATTTACCTTTGTGACACCTGGGGTTGAGGTATCAAATGTTGCAGGAGCCCATATCTGCTATACTTAGCTCTGGACATACAAAGTTTTCGCCCCTTCTAAAATTTTTCAGAAATTACATCCCTTGTTCTTGGCTCTATCACTACACTTGATATGTGTCAAAACTATTATTCTATCTTGATGAGTTTTCTTTAGTCATAGACCCATCCGTAAATAATACATAAAGAATAAAAAATATATATCTAGGCATGTTTACAAAACATGAAACAACTTTTCAGTTTACTGTCCCTATTCACACCGCAGTCCCTATACACCCCGGTTTACGGTATGTTTCTGCAGGCCTGACATTTTCAGGAGAGCGATTTATTCGCTTGCCTACTGCTCGCTTTAAAAAAATTAAGGCGTGAAAACTAGCTCTCCTGGCCTTAGAAAATAATGATTACCATAACAGCCTATTCCTGAAACCCACATCTTTTCAGATCTCTGGTATGTTAGTGGTCTCTGTAAGATGGCCACTCTGCCTCTCCACAACTTCGGGCCTTGCTGAAGCCCGGAGGTGTGGGAGGGGTAGTGTAGCTGTCTCTCAGATACTACCTTGTTGGCAACACTAAATAAAATGTACAATGTCCTTTTGGTAGATTTCATTAATAGTAAAACTTCATTTTGTCACTTTTAGATTTCTTATCAACCTACCTTACAATTGTTTACTACAGGCTTGCACTCCAGAGGAAGAACCTAACTCGGATAAAATACTCACTATTTTAATCTTTCCCAAGAGATTTGGGAAAGAAAGGTGGTGAAAAACACCACGAAAAAATAAGCCAAAACTGGGTCGCGTGCCATCGGCACTCACCCAGTAAGGGATGCTCCTCTCTTAGTACAATTCCACGACTTCCGTTAACCAATGCACAAGCAGTAATCAAAACCATTCTTCTTTTATTCGTGCAACATGGTTGACGTGTTGTCATCTTTGCTTTATGATACAGTGATAATTCAACTCGTCGATAATGGTTTTCCTGTGACTGGATTATGGATCTGAAGATCGTAAAATAACAGGACTGTGTTTTATATATTCTAGTTAATATTTTCAGCCACATTATCATTGTATATTATTTATTATTCCGTTTTCGCAAATGTTTTTTCGACATCGTGTCAATGTGGTTCGACAATGAAATTTTTCGGTTGATAAATTTAAATTGTTATTGGAGTTAGGTGTCAATGAGGGACTGTCTGGACAGGATTTCTTCACTCTGTTGAGGGCTGAATTTATGTTTTTTCGCTCCCTGTCGGCCGTCTGGGTTCTGTCGTGTACCCGTTTTTTTTTCTGCCATCTTCTCTTGTAGGTGAGGGTGTTCTACTTTCTGTATATGTTGAGTTCACCTTTTTCTTCTACTGCTCTCTCTTCTGTTTTTCCAGTTCAGTTCCTTTAGGGCAATTCCTTTTGCCCTCGCCTTAGGTGCATTCTCATGGCTGTTTCTCCCGCACCCACGGTGGGTGTGGAATGTTGTCGTTTCAGGGCCTCCCGACTCAACGACGTCTGTGAGAGTTAATCCCCTTCCATGGGGGATGTACAGTTTTTTTTTACCGTGGTGGATACTGCAGGAGCTGTTGGATTTCTGGTGAAGAGATGCCTGGTTCCGGGACTATGCACGCTCTCCAGTCGACATCTGAGGCTGTCACTAGGGTTGTGACTCCTCCTTTGGAGGCCGAGCTAGGTGGTTCTCTCCCCTTTTCCGCCAGTTCCAACAGCTCCCATCATATCTCCTGCTACTGCTGTTCCGTCTACAACGTCATGGGGCACCGTTTTTAGCCTGCCTCGGCTTATCCCTGCAAGGGTCTGCAGGGATGTCTGTAGTGTGGTTGTGGGGTATCGGCTCAGCCTTCCCCGACTTCAACTCAGCGATGTCGGAAGTGGCTGCTGACTGAACCCCCTGCTGTGTCCTCTCAGCCGCTGAGCACAGCAGTTTTATTCCTGCAGTGGTCTGCAGCGGTGTCTGGTAGTGTAGATGTGGGGGTATTGGCCTCAGCCATCCCCGACTTCAACTCAGCGAAGTTGGAAGTGGCTGCCGGCCGGATCCTCTACTGTGGTCTCGGCGCCGTCGAGTACCACAGTTTTGTCATTGGTGTTTTCTGTCCACTCATTCTGGTCACACGGCCAGTTTTGCGGGACCAACGCATTCTGTGCAGCCTGGACCTTCTGTCCGTGGCACCTCTCCTGAGTTCCCGCTATGTTGATCCTCAGGGTGTGTCGTATCCCTATACACGTCTGCTCTCAGATGTTTTGGCTGCCACCCGTCGCCCCGCTTTGGGTGTATTGGAGGATCGTGACCCTTTGCTGGTTAAGAGGGTCAGGTGTGAAGCCACTTTGCTGGTTTGTCCCCATGACGAACCGGCTGGAACGGGAAGTTAGCTTAGGGAAGCCCTCTCCTTACTCACTCAGGTTCTGTCCAAGAGCCTTCCCGTTGCTTCCAGCGAGGCAGCACGTGGTTTCCAGGTGCCCCCTATAGCGCCACCTCCCGGGATTGGAAACAGGCCGCTTTCTGAACCCCCTGGTGTGCCTACACCATGGGAGGTGCCGGCTGGTTTGCCCACGATGGGCTATGTGTCTTCCGACTCCGGGGAGGAGTCAGACATTCTTGATGTCGAGAGCCTGCAGTCTTCTGACTTGGGGGCAGCTCTTGACTTTGTGTTTGGGTTCCTTCCGGATCTCAAACCATCAAACCAGCCGACAGTGTCAGCCAGGCCGCGATCATCGGTCGCGCGCCTACAGCCCGTGGAGCAACCTGCTTCTGGGTGTCTTCGACCATGCCAGTCATTGGCGTTTTCCGTCCACTCATTCTGGTCACATGGCCAGTTTTGCGGGACCAACACCTTCTGTGCAGCCTGGACCTTCTGTCCGCGGCAACTCTCCTGAGTTCCCGCTATGTTGATCCTCGGGATGTGTCGTATCCCTATACATGTCTGCTCTCAGATGTTTCGGCTGCCACCCGTCGCCCCGCTTTGGGTGTATTGGAGGATCGTGACCCTTCGCTGGTTAAGAGGGTCAGGTGTGAAGCCACTTTGCTGGTTTGTCCCCATGACGAACCGGCTGGAAAGGGAAGTTAGCTTAGGGAGGCCCTCTCCTTACTCACTCAGGTTCTGTCCAAGAGCATTCCCGTTGCTTCCAGCGAGGTAGCGCGTGGTTTCCAGGTGCCCCCTATGGCACCACCTCCCGGGATTGGATCGCTTTCTGATCCCCCTGGTGATCAGAGGAGTCAGACATCCTTGATGTCGAGAGCCTGCAGTCTTCTGACTTGGGGGCAGCTCTTGACTTTGTGTTTGGGTTCCTTCCGGACCTCAAACCATCAAACCAGCCGACAGTGTCAGCCAGGCCGCGATCATTGGTCACACGCCTACAGCCCGTGGAGCAACCTGCTTCTGGGTGTCTTCAACCGTGCCAGTCAGTACAGGTGGTTGAAGCATTTTCAGCCTAGGCCTCTAAGCTGAGTTCCAAGGCTATAAAGGCTCCGTTCTTCATCAGGGTTGACACCTTTTTGCATCCGGTGCGTTATCGTTACTACGATTTCGCCAATCCGTCAGTCTGCCAGACTTTGACGGTTTTGGATCAGGACTCCAATTCCCTCGGGCTTTCCAAGGCCCAAGTCTGCCGTCATCCCTATGATGACTCTGGAGTCCATGTTGGGCTTATCGAGAGGAATGCTGGGTATGCTTTCTCTCTCTGATCACATCGTGTCTGCCTTAGCTGCCTATCTGTCTCCAGATAGGTTTGACGATCTACAGGCTCCTTCGTGTGTGCTGTCCAAGACGCTCAGGCATCTTACTCACACGCATGCCTGTGACATGGCTATTTTGGAACTAGTTCGAAGGGACTCTGTGCTGGACACAGGCCGATCCGCGTGTCGACGGTCTGGGATGACATCCTACGTCATTCCAAAGATCAGCGGCTGCTTCGTCAGCTTGATCAGCCTTCTAGGGGAGGCAGGGACCGTTCAAAGCCTAACAAGTACCCTTCTGCTTCCTCTGCGAAGCAAAGGGCTGATCCTTCTGCCACTGCTTCTACTTCTTACTCACGGGGTAAGGGTAAGCGTTGGCAGGCTAGAGGGAAGTCTCAGGATTCTTCATTCAGAAGAGGAGGTGGTTTTCTCCTCTTGCGGGCCTTGTTGGGGCTCTAACTGAAGGTCCTCACCTCAATTCGTCCCAGGTTGGAGGAAAGATAGCAGAGTTCGCAGACCGTTGGGCACCATCACATCTGATCCTTAGGTGTTAGATGTTGTTCGGTCCGGGCTGTGAATATCCTTCCGAAGGCACCCCACTCTGTACAGAGTGCCTCTTCCAATTACAGTTCCTTCAGACGTTTTACGTCGACAGCTTGTCCATGGAGATAGACAATCTCCTGGCCAAGGGGGCATTCAAGATCATCAAGAACATTCAGTCAGTGGGGTTTTTATTCCCGCCTGTTCTTGGTGCCGAAGAAGGACGGCCGACTCCGACCGGTTATCGATCTGAGTATCCTGAACCAGTCTATCATTGCTCCCAAGTTCAGCATGGAGACTTTCAGGTCGGCCTGCCATTCCATTCACCAGGGAGATTTCGCTTCCAGCATCGACCTGCGAGACGCTTACTTTCATGTTCCGATTCATCGGGTGTCGCTGAAGTATCTCAGGTTCGCTTTTTCTGGGGCGAGTTGACCAGTTGAAGGCCATGCCTTTCGGCCTCAAACTGTTTCCTTGGATCTTCACCAGACTGATGTCACATGTGATAGCCTTTCATCGCACACAGTCCAGGGTGACTACTTCGGCATATCTAGACGATATCCTCCAGAGGCATTCCAATGCTGCCTCACTGGAGTTGGATGTCGACACTCTGTTGAGCTTGCTCACGTTGCTAGGATTCAGAGTCAATGAGGAGAAGTCAGATCTGGTCCCTTCTCAGTCGTTTTGTCATCTGGGGATGGCCTTCTGCACTCAGTTCATTATGGTGGTGGTTCCCCAGGCCAGGGCTTTTGATTCTCTCGGCTTTTACTCTGACTCTGTCCCAGTTCACATCTGCGATAGCACGGGGTATTCTCCAGTTGCTCGGTCTCTGCGGTTCGGTGACGGATCTCATTCCTCCAGATCAGCTGCATGTCAGACCTCTCCAACACTTTTCTGCTCAGTCGTTGGAGGCCGAATGTCGATTCTCTGGATCTGATGCTTCAGTTACCAGAATCTCTCCATCCTCACCTTCTCCACTGGACGAATGTTCAGTGGATCACGCAGGGTGTCCCATTGGACTTACTCACATCCGATCGCATTCTGATGGCAGATGCCAGCGATCTCGGATGGGGTGCGAAATTGGATCCTCTAGGTCTTTCCCTTCACGGGATGTGGGACCAGGATCAGGCATCTCTACACATCAACCAGAAGGAGCTTCTTGCTCTTCTGAGTTTCAGGCAGTGGATTCCTCACCTGTCGAATCGTCAGGTCCTTCTGTTGTTCGACAATTCGACAGTGGTTGCTTACATTCGGAACCAGGGCGGCACGCACTCGGTTCCAATGTACGAATTGCTTCGGGATCTTCTACTGCTCACTCAGGATGTCAATGCGGGGGTGGTTGTTCGTCACATTTCCGGTCGTCTGAACGTCCAAGCCGACTCCCTGTCCCGATGGGGCAGGTTCTTTTCCACCGAGTGGCTGCTCCACATGCCGGTGTTCCATTGATCTCTTTGCGACTCGTTGAAACCATCAGGTGGACATTTTCGTGTCCCCGTGTCCAGATGCTCTGGCTTTCGCCGTGGACGCTCTGGCCCTCCTTTGGGACAGTCTTGTCGGCTACGCCTTCCTACCGGTTCCAATTCCGCCTCAGGTTCTAGCCCAGATATGAATCTGCAGTCGTCGAATCCTTTCGATCACACCCCTGTCGCCTCGGTGGGTGTGGATCAATCTGCTCCACTCTCTGTTTGCGGCGGTTCCGGCATGTCTCCCTCTACGTCGCGACTTTCTTTGCCAAAGTCGCCCGAGGAGGTTTCAAGTTGACCCGACTTCATTGTGCCTTCGCGCATGTCTTTCATCGGGTCCTGTCTCCTCCGTAGTGTTTTTTTAGAGACAAGCAGTGGAGTTGCTTTTCTTCTTCAAGGAGGCACTCACTCCACTGGTTTAGCCTCTGTGGCTAAGTAGAAGGTTCTTCTGTTGATGGTGTGCGATCACTCTGCTGCTTCTGTCACTCCTTCGATCACACTGCTTGCGGAGTTTTCTGGTATATGTTTGTTTTCTGGGGGTCTCCAGCAATGGGTACAAGTCCATGTTTCGGAGACCTTTTTTTCATATGTGGTACCGCATTGTTTCGACACTCATCCTTGCCTCTCCAAGCTTGTTCAGCTCTTTTTCCTTGAAAAGGCCTAGGACTTTTGCAGTTTTACTCCAAGATGGACACTTTCTTGGGCGCTGCTCTGCTTGGGAGGGGGTGGGGAGGGGGGGTGTTCGCGCCTTTTATCCTGGATGGATATGCGTTTTTCTCACATGCCAGATCTCTCCTGCATCCATTGCCCAATGGATTTGTCTTGCTATTCATGCAGCTTCCACATTACCAATTCTGTCACGAGGTGCGTGCATTGTCTTCCTCTCAGGGCTTTTTACTAACTCCGTCATGTTGTCGGATGTTACATTGGCAGCCTACTGGAGAAATGCTACCTTCTCCATTTATCTGCGACAGTTGCAAGAGCCGACAGGTGACCTTTGTCCTATGGGCCCTCTTTCTTCGGCTCAGGCTGTTGTCTATCCCAGCCATTCAGCTTTTTACAGGGTCAGTTCCACCTCCGTGCTGTTATTGCCCCTTTCTGTCTGTGCATCGCACTTCACCATACGCCTCATCATTCATTGTCTTTTTACTAATGTTTGTGATGCTATGGTTTGATAGGCCTAGGGATCTCTTCCTCTGTCCACGGTTCCAGTGCAATTGAGTTATGTGTGGGTTGGTTATGTGATTCCCTCCATCCTATTGTCTATTCAGCCTGTAGTAAACAATTGTAAGGTAGGTTGATAAGAAATATAAATTTTATAGTAAATTTCCTTTCTTATTATACCTACCGCAATTGTTTACATGGAGGCCCTCCCGTCTTCTTATTCGGGTAAGAATCCTTCCTCCCCACTGATCACATACCTCCTATGTTGGCGGACTCAGAAGAATGGTTTTGATTACTGCTTGCGCACTGGTTAACGGAAGTTGTGGAATTGTACTAAGAGAAGAGCGTCCCTTACTCGGCGCTCGACCCAGTTTTTGGCTTATTTTTTCGTGGTGTTTTTTACAACACTTTTCTTTCCCAAATCTCTTGGGAAAGATTAAAATAGAGAGTATTTTATCCGAGTTAAGTTCTTCCACTGCAGTGCAAGCCTGTAGTAAACAACTGCGGTAGGTATAATAAGAAAGAAAATTTACTATAAAATTTATATTTTGTAAGCTTGAGGAGAGCTAATCGCTCCCCTAGGCCATGTAAGGCTATTGATTTTTTAGCTCTCCTACATTTTTTAAGAATGCCAGGCCTGTTTCTGTGATCATCATTTAGATATTCGATTTCAGTATTCGGCAGTCACATATTCAAAAATTGAATCAAATTAAATCAAATAAACAATTCAAGATTTGAATCGAATCAAAACATTCACAGGGCCCTAAGAAAGTTATAACATTTTGTGATCACAGTACTTTAGTAATTGGCATCAAGCCAGAAAATTAGTAGACTGTCATCTGCAAAATGAGGTGCCCAGAGGGTGAATGTAGTAATGCTACCCTGCAGAGCAGGGTAGCATTACTAAATTTACGCTCTGTGAACCTCAGTCTTAATCCGGGTCTCAAAACTAGACCGAAAGAGGAACCCAGAGGATAAACTGGCCCACTGTATGGGATAGCATCATCAAATTCACCCTCTGGGGACCTCATTCTGCAAATGTCAGACTGCTTATTTTGCCTGACTGGCATTCCAACAGTCTTTCGATTTTGAAAGTGGAAGGTGCACTGTATACAGTCGCTACCTTCTGAAGTGAAGCACACTATTGCTGAGTTCTGCCATTGGGAAAATGTTTTTCAAGAAAAAACATCAACAAACATCTACTCCACTGGTGCATAGTAAGTAGAGATTCTAAAAATATTACAAAGCAACTTCAATGGAGCAATCATCAGTCAATCAGATGATTACCAACAGACACTCTTCAATAAAGTGTCACAAAACAATTTTATATAACCATCTTTATCAACAGCTGAACAGACAGCAAGCTAATACATACAGAATAAATGTCTAATGTTTTTCAAGTAAAAAATTTATTCTACGAGTAGGATTAAGAATGAAACCGACGAACCTCTGACAAGTCGGGTTTCATTCTTAATTCTACGAGTAGAATAAATTTTTTACTTGAAAACACTATACGTTTTATTTTGTTTATCCCATAAATCTTCTACAGGGCAGTCACGGCAAAATCATGCTATAATTCGCTACAAAACACAGTGAGAAGTGAGGAGCACATTGGTCCAATTCGATCGTCCAGCAAAATTGGCAAAAATAAACAAGGCCCAGTAATACATTTCTGTCTAAAAATAATTCCCCTTACAAACTTGAGCTAAACTTGCAAAAATACTTTATTATATGAGCAGTGGGTGGTGTTTTTCTACTGGCATTGTGGAATACTTTCAAAAAGATTTAAAGAAATCAACAATCAAACTATTAATTATGCTAGACAAATGTGGTACAGGCCAGAGGTCAACAAGTTTTGTCGCTACTGGGGGAATAAATTCTTTCAGTGTTAAACCTATGGGGAAAATTTTTCACCCCACTAGGTGAATCAAGCAAAAATTTATCCAAGGCCTTTATTGTTCAAATAAAAGGCCATTTACGGGATAAATACACTTTCAATAAAGTTTGATAGTGACTTCAAGCAATCATCCAGTTATGTGAGTAAAAAGCAACTCTTACACTACGCTGCAAGCGACGATTACATGAATCGCCCAGGTCCGAGTTAAGAGAAAAGATTTGAAACCTGTCCGATATTATGCCGACTGAGTTAGCAATAATTAAATCCAGTGAGGCATTTTAAGAGAAAAGGATTAGCTCATGTCGCGTAATCTCGGAGATAATTGTGTAAAGGATTAGCGGTAATTAACTTCTGTACATCAACTCCACCTCAAGAAAACAAAGCTCTCTTATAGACACATGCACATTTTATTCTGACAATTTCTGTCTACAATGTCACCTTGAAAATAACATTAATGAGCAATACATTACACTGACAATTCTTCTTGAATTTTTCAATCACCTCAAGCTGAATTAACATACAGTTTGAAAATGTTGAGAACAAAAAACGTCCTCATAATATTATACGCCAAGTTAATGTCATAGCGAACTCATTCTCAATTATTTCTATTCAAACTTTGTTGTGACGGTGTTGTTCATTTTAAATAGTTTAGGCAACATGTTGGCCTTCAGTTCTCATTTTTCTGCGTACGTGCGTGCGTGTGTGCGTGCGTGCATGCATGTGTGCGTGCATGCGTGCGTGCATTGGAAAACAGTGGTTAGAGTCTGCTTCTGATTATCGTTTTTTTTCCCCCCGTATTGAATCTTCTAATTATCGATGATATCACCATCACGTGCCAAAACAAGCACAGGTACTCGGCACAAGCTTAGAAATCGAAAAAAAAAGGATATCTGATAGCATTTTTGGATTGATGCTGTCATGTCCTTATTAATTATGGGTTATGGAAGCACGGCAGCATCGATCCAAAAATGCTATCCGGTATCTTTTTTTTTTAATTTATTTCCCAGCTCATGTTGTGAACCTGTGAGAACAAGTTGAGAACAGTAATGTTTTTATTATTGGGGAGATTGGGAAGAATGGGGTACGGTGTGTCCTCAAGTAGTTCGTCACCGAGTGTGAAAGAAAGGGCGTGAGAATAGGGAGGCAGTTTGGAGCACAGGGGTGACCTTCTCAGCCGAGAACCTCGACAAATCAGACCGGCCAAAGTGTTATTATTTTTGTACCAAAAAAATAAGTTACCCCTTCACTGGAACGAGCACGATAAACTTGCCCCCTCCCCCCACCCTCCCCCCCCCCACCCCCACATACTTTTTTTTTTAATGGGCTATGGTTTTTTTTTGTATGCATGTATTTTAACCCTTTACCAAACACGAAAAGCAGACGACACTTGCAATTAAACTTCTTGAGTAACTATTTTTTTTCATTTTTTGTGTCAAAAGCATAGGTTATGACCCCTCATTGCAACGAGCTCAACAGGATCATTTCAATGAGGGGTCATAAGCTATGTTTTTGAGACAAAAAATGAAAAAAATAATGAAAATTGGCAATTTTTGTGAACAGCACTGTCCGATTTTGGCCATTGTGTTAGGTAAAGGGTTAATACAACCAATTGCTGGGGAAAACAAAGGGCGGATCCAGAGTCTCCCTCATACTTTCGCCACCTATGTTTCTCTCGTACTGGTTCAGATTCGATGGATTTTGGATCATTTTTTACAGTAACTGGCAACAAACGCTAAATTGTATACTGTTAAAAAGTCTGTTAACTGAAATAGATTGTAAGCTTACAGACATACAAGTAGGCTACCTAATCCGCTCACCAGACAAGATAATCCACAGGCAGTATAATTGCTGTTAACATTTGGTAAATCATACAGGTGAGGTCTATTTGTCTTTTTGTACAACGACCATCCATCGCTGATCCAGCAACCCCCCCCCCCCCCCCACACACATACACACTTTAAAAAATCGTTCTGCCGCCCCTGATTGAGGAGTCACCTATTACGTTTTAGTAGAAATTGTTTGAACAATGTTTTTTTTAAAGCTCAATTTATAAATTGTGCAGATCAATGTGATTTTTATTCTCATTTCCTGAGTAATTTTCTTAGGTTTTGTCATTTTTATCGAAGTTTCAACATCAGAAAAAATACTGGAAATAAACATTTATTTTTGTTACGTTCATATTATACCCGACAAACAATAGGAAGTTATTGGTAGGGTCATTGCCAACGTGCTCCTCCCATCCAAAAAATATTTATGACTTAATTGCCCCCTTCTGCGGCCAAGATTATCACACATCTCTATTGGCGGCTTTTCTTCAGTAGCAACTATAGATAAGAGGTGTTTTCACATCAGTAGCTGTTGCTGGCTACAATAAAAGCGACTTCAAACATGGGCTACCGGACTAATTAATTAATTATACTTTTCTTGTACATGTATTTATAACATTCCGCTTACTGACAAACTACCTAATTTGTCCTGTTTCATCCACCCAAAGTGTAGGCTAATAGCCATGTCAGCGCAATAAGGAATGGCATGTCAAACCCTGAGTCTCATAATTTAATTTGATTTTTTTAGAAGTGCAAAGAAGTTTTTTTTCCTCACTCAGCTACATATTTTTATTTCTTTAAATTTATAACTGTGTTATCGTGACCATGTGCATGTCCTGTAATTCGTATCAGATTCTTGGCCGTGTTTACAATCGGACCCCAACGAGCCCCCGTAAGGACTCGCTGCGATCAGATTGAAAACACAACCTAGCATCTGATACAAATGACAGGACATGCACATAGTGATAACAAATTTATCCAACTGTCCCGTTACAGCCCATTGCCTTCATTTCTCAGTTTAAATTAGGTTAAATGTGCGTAATAAGAGCCTCCATTGTAAGTATGTACAAGAAAATGAACTAGTTCAATGTTGTTTCACAGAGCTCAGTGAACTCCGTCAAGCGACATTGGCATGGTTAAATTTCCTGTGGATTAGGCCTACTACTGGAACACTTTGCACCTTTCGATTTTTGGATCATAAAATGTTAAACAGAATTCGTCAACTCCTCAGTTTTTCGAAAAACCCCACCAAAAAAAAAAACAAAAAACGAACAAACAACCCAGTTTTTGAAATTGTTGAAATTTGAAATCAGTTACTTGCGGGTTGATCCAACATGTATCTGTTATATTGTTTTATATTTATGTTACGTTTTCTGTTTACATGTATATGATAAGAAACATGGACTGTTGCATGGGGCGAAATGTACAGGTCCGGATGAGTGAGAATGTTTTTTTTATTTCGAACTGCCACGTGTACATTATCACTGTATGTGAGTGAATATAAGTTCAAAAAGTTTATTTTTTTTATTTTGTTGTGTTGAATAAGTATAAATAAATGAGTATTTGAATCTTCGTTCTGCTCTTTTTAATTATACCGGAAGTACTCCTTGATTCAAAGCTTTTCCCAAGAATGAAAATTATCAATTTACCCCAAACAGCATGTAGCAGTCGGTCAATTGAGACTGAGAAGGAATGGCGACTATTGTTTGGAAACTTGCATTCAGTGGCATAATTGGCGCAAAATGGGTTTGGTTGTGGGGGGGGGGGGGTGGCAGTGAGGAATATTTGCACGGCGATGAGTGATGGCCACTGCAAAATGAGTTACGCGGGAAATTTATGCACTTAGGCACAGTGTAATGCGGGGTTGGGGGGGGGGGGGGGGGCTGGATTGGCAGTCATTCAACTATAAATAGGCACATTTATAGGGTGGCAGAGGTAAGGGAGGAACAGTGTCATGTCATATTTCGAAGGGCTCTGAACCACTAACGTTGATTTTACTTTCTCGGTTCTTGTTTCTCGGCCTATCCAATTCAATTTTTTTTAAAAATGCAATCTCCGAACAGAATAGATTACGCTCTCTGTGAAAAACGCCTTAGAAATATATAAATTTATATTAAATAAGGTTGTGCTTATTTAATATTAATATATATGTATACATGTAATCTTGTTTTCACAATTATGGGAAAATCGAGTGTTTATTTTTAAATGGTTGTTTAAATGGGTAATAATAAATTGTGAAGTGTTTCGAAGCGAGTTAAAAATGGTCGGCATAACTTGATTTAGTTTTAATATTTTCATAATTTCTTTTTGCAACTTGAGGGAAAAGTGTTGTTCAAATCTGCTGTCAATAATTGTGAAGCTTAATCTTTTTCACAGTACGGTCCGAGAAACCAATCAAGTCAATAATCCATTTGTCTCGTACTGTCTGAGTTTTTAATCAAATGTCGGACACAGATCACAGACATACTCTCCGACAATCGTCGGCAATTTGTGAGTGATCTTGAGACACAGTTCCTCAGACCTGGGAGATTCATGTAATCGTCGCTTGCAGCGTAGTGTACTTATCTGATAAAAGTGATGGCTGAATAATAGTGACAGTCAGGATATTTGATTGGAAATAATTATAGTACAGTGGTTCCCACTTAATTGGATATCTCTTAACTGAATAACCCTGTTAATCGAATACAATTTTGCAATCAAAAACCATTTGCCATACCTCCAGTACAAATTTGACCTGTTAATTGAATATAGGTTATAGAGTAAACTCCTGTTAATTGAATAAAAAACCTTGTAACCTGTCGAGAAATTACCGTAACCCTCCCCAGTTTTCCTTAGTTTATAGAACTATTTGGCCTCAGTACATCCAATACAGGCATTTAATCTATTATATCTTGTTTGACAGAGCTCATGGAGCTCTGTCAAACAAGATATAATAGAATAAATGCTAAGTTTATGTCTAGAATACAGGAAAGTGACACATTCCTGTTAATTGAATATTCCTGTTAATTGATTAATTTTCATTGGCAAAGTGGTTATTCAATTAACAGGGTTCCACTGTAATGGCATTTTTGACAATATTATTGGCAGGTGAGAGTATCTGGATAGTGTACCCCATTAAATTTGATATTTGTTAATTGAATAACTCTTCTAATTTACATATGCATGCAATTTCCAAACACCAAACCATAAACCATACTTTCAGCTAAAATTTCATCTTCAGTTTTATATAGGTAAATGAGTAGTCTCCAGTTAATTGAATGATTATTGATTGGTGTTTAAGAAGTCTATGGCTATAGTGATACTCTCCCAACACATATGTGAAGTCAAATTAGCCAATTATATATACCTGTGCAGTGAGCTTGCCACATTTCAACCCAGGTGTTAGTGACCAAGCCCTAATTTTACCAGTAAAACAGAACTAGTTTACCTCAGTAAACAACAAGAAAATCAGCAAAACTGATGGATGTTCCCCGACAGTCGACTTAGTTAACAAGCAGATTCGTGAAAATTGTGGTCCCCACTATGGAAAATAGTCTGCCACATCTTTGAAATGCAAGGACCATAACTCTGGTGAAAAATATGCAGGCAACTTTTTGATAACATGTGCAGAAGCAGCTTGTCACAAACATCCCTCATACAAAATTTCACTGAGATATTTCTGCAGACGGAAAAAAAATCATGAAAAATTGACAAAGTAAGGACCATAACTCTAGTGAAAAATATGTGGGCAACTTTTTTATAATATGTGCAGGAGCAGCTTGTTACAAGGATCCCTCAAACCAAATTTCACTGAAATCCATCCCTGCAGAGATAAGATATCGCTGTGTATTGAAAATTTGACAAAGTAAGGATTGTAACTCTGGTGAAAAATATGTGGGCAACTTTTTTAAAACCTTTGCAGGAGCAGCTTGTGATCCCTCATACCAAATTTCATTGAAATCCATTCACTCACCACTGAGTTATTGTCGTAGATGGATGCACAGATGGCTGGATGAGCAGGCAGGCAGGCAGGCAGGCAGACGGACAGATGGATGGATAGATGGACAAAGTGGCACATATATCCTTCCCCAAAATTGATGGATGAACAGGCAGACAGATGAATGGATGGATGGATAGATGGACAAAGTGGCGAATATATGCTTCCCCACAATTTTTGGGGGAGCATAAAAACTGCCCAACTTTACAGGGTTTCTACAGGTAATCAGCCCGAGGTAACTTCATATCAGCCTGAGACTGGAGGTCAAAGGCTGATGTTGAGTTACCAAAGGCTGGTATGTCGGCTAATATGAAATTTACCAAGTAATAACCTCTTTATTTATTAACTGGTAGAGTGCTGAATTATTTTTGGTTATCAAAATTTGTTCATGTGTCTTTGCCTTATTACAATTTATGGGAGAGTGCCAAGAGGCACTCTCCCATAAATTGTAACAAGGCAAACCCATATAGACTAAGTAATTTCGCTTCTAAGATAATGTGAAGCACATCCACAGAATATGACACCTTCAGGCTGGGGTACCTGCTCTTCATATTAAAGCCCTGATAGTGGCTTCTGGCACTCTACCAGTTAAATTAAAACAAATAAGTACAAAATGTTCGGAGAACTGTTACAGTTATTGTTTCTTATTCGTTTCACAATGTCTGATGTTTCCTTTTCTTCTAGCTCAGGTATCCAAATGTCACAGCTTCCCCACTGGTTCAGATAGCTCAACTACCTCTTCTCCAACTTTGAAGACTCTCCTCTTATGACTCGGAATCTTAGTGTGTGTTGAACTCTCTTCTTTCTTCTCTTCATCCACCTAATCTTTACTTATTTCCATCATTAATTTCTTACCATACAAAAACTCAGCTTCAAACTAAAGTACTCCAATATGTCTGGCAAGGACAGTTTTGTTGATTGCGTTTGACAAAATTAATATGAATGGCTGTAAACATGTGACATAAATTAATTGGTTGTGCCTAGTAATGCATAATGGGAGACAACTCTAGCTTAGTTTTTATTGGCCGAGATCAGCATCATATTAGCCAAGTTTGAAGTCATATCAGCTGAGCTTGATAATGGGCAATTCTAGGAAGGAAAATCATATGTAATCAATAAAACAGAATTAATGCTCAGTTTATCAACAAAATATAAGAAAATAGCAAAATTCCTGTTTACTGAATGCTCCTATTAACTGAATATTATTTTTCACTGGTAAACTGGCTATTCAATTAACTGGTTGGTTGGGTGCTAGAAGCCACTGTCAAGGATTTCAAAACTAGACATTATAATAAGTCATTTTACCAAGTTACAATGACATCCCTTCATACATACGACCTGTAGACTGTGCTAAAGGTTTTTGGGTTTGGCTTGCATAGCCATCACGGTTGACCAACTGCGACCAAAAGGGGATGTTCTCATATAGACATGACCTTGAACCTGCAAATGAAATTATGAGATAATTGGACAAGAACGACGGGGTGTAGCCTGTTCTCAAAAAAATGTGAACCGACTCAGACTTCCACATGCGTGATGGCAATAGCTTATCTTGACTTTGTCAAGTTAACCCTTTACCCAACGTAACGGCCAAAACCGGCCAGCGCTATTCTCAAAAATCGCCAATTAATTTTCAAAATATTTTCATTTTTTGTCTCAAAAACATAGGTTATGACCCCTCGTTGGAACGAGCTCGTCGAGCTCGTTCCAACGAGGGGTCATAACCTATGTTTTTGAGACAAAAAATGAAAAATATTAGTTATTCAAGATTTTTTTTTGCAAGTGTCGTCTGCTTTTCATGTTGGGTAAAGGGTTAAGCTAAAAATGAGAGTACCACAGTAAAAGCCAATGTTTTCCTTGCTCATGTTTCATATTGTGCCAGAGGACACTCTCCAATTAGCTGTAACAAATTAAACAAATGAAGAATGGCAAATTCAGACCACCAAAAGTAATCTAGCTCTCAACCAGTTAACAGAACTCAATTGTATTATTTTGAGAACACCCAGCCATGGAGCTCAACCTTTGAGAGCCTTGAGACTTTTGTACATTCATGCTATATTCTGACAGCTCACACAGTGTGACTGCAGTTGTTTCTAAACAAGTCTTAGCTGCCTTTACATGTAGTACTAGAAACAACTGCGGGGCACATTAACTGTAACTTAGAAGTTCTGTTCAACATTATGCTAAAGTTTTGGGGGGCAAATCTGGAAGTGAAAGTGGAATTTTTCAAGCATCTGTATTCACAATTTTGTGCACGCATTGTATTATTTGGCCTATTTCCAACAAATAGATTTTAACCCTTTACCTAACATGAAAAGCAGACGACACTTGCAAATAAAATTCTTGAAGCACTAATTTTTTGCGTCAAAACATAGCTTATAACCCCTCATTGGAACGAGCTCATTCCAATGAGGGGTCATAGCTATGTTTTTGTGACAAAAAATGAAAAAGTAATAAAAATTGAATGGTTTATTTTGTGAATAGCGCTGGCTGGTTTTTGGCCGTTACATTGGGTAAAGGGTTAACCCTTTACAGAAAACTATGATACCAAAATTTTTGGGTTCTTTTTTAATGTTTTACGCCAATTCTTACAAAAATTTCAACAAAACAATATCATCTGACCCCTCATTGATGAGCTGATTCATTATGTAAGGGTTAATTAAGCACTCGCAAGGTGAAACTGAGGTGCACTGTTGTCTACTCACAAAATGTAAAATTGCAGGTGCGATGGCACTCAAGAGCAACAGCTTGCCTCAAAATAGAAAGACTTAGAACACTCATATTTTTCTCAGCCAGATTAATGTCAGGCTGGCCTAGCTTCACTCATCAATTCTCTAGCAAAGCAAATTAACCCTTAATTGCCTAATACAGCTCCAACAACCTTGGTGGTTTGAGCATACATGTTGGAGCCCAAGTATGCAATCATATGGAAGTCTTCCATATAATTATCAAACAACCATGGCAGTGGTTTCCAGGTTTTGCATTTTGGAAAGTGCAGAGTGGCAGAAAATCACTTTCCTGGGTGCTACTTAGGCAAGCAAATTGCTCTCCTGAAGGGTTTTTCATTCTTTACCCCAAGGCCCAAGAAAGTAGATCTTCTGTTTCTCAGGCCATTATTTGTAAAATTGCATGCAGGCGAGTATTTTATTTTTTATTTCTGTAATTATTTCTTTGCCATCAAAATTTCATGTCCTCAGTTTATGTTTTAGGCCTCATAATCTATGGAATAGCATCGGTGGTGGTGTATTTGGTCCCTTGAGAGCAAGAAGGCTTAGCAAATTATATTTAAAATAATAAATTTTGGTATCGTCTGCATTGGGTAAAGGGTTAAAATCAAAGAGAGAATCAGAATAGATTCTTGCAAGGATAACAATCGAGAATCAACTTTGATTCTCACAAAATGTTTATTTGATTGTCATAAATTATGAAACTGTCCTTATTTTTGATTCCTCATAATAAGGTAGCACTTTAACTTTGCACTTGTGTTTAGTGAAGTCCTGGCTGCCAGTAGAAGCCACTGATAACATCTACCTGGCTATCAGCAAGGGGGGGGGGGGGGGGTTGGAGGGGGTAATACTGTATACCGTGGTCACAAAAGCAGACAGAGAATTTTGATCGGATTGTGACGACCATTGCCCCTGAGATGCAAGTTTCATGATTCAGTCTTCATTTGCAATATTTTATTTATGAACTTTTACCCACTGGTGTGATCTGATCAAGAAAAATATCACTCTTTGTGATCATAGTACAGTTAGTAAATCACTATTAAACAAAGCTGTTAGAGATGAGCAGTGTACCAAAAAACCAAACCGATAACATGGGGTACCTAAAATCTAAACCAAACCAATCACTGAATACCAAAACCATCTGTATTTCCCAATTTTCTAACATTTGGTATTTATAAGGCTCCGCTGAGTCCCGAGGGCAGCTGAAGTGTTCATTTTCATGAAAAAAATTGCCGATTTTCTTTTCAGTTAACCCTTTACCCAACGCAGACGATATCAAAATTTATTATTTCAAATATTATTTTTTTAAATTTTTCAGAAAATTTCAACAAAACCATATCATGTGACCCCTCGATGGAACGAGCTCGACTATATGGTTTTGTTGAAATCTTTTGAAAAATAATATTTTTACAACTGCTGAATTTGCATATTACGCGGGCGGATGCAGGCGATTCGTTGGGTAAAGGGTTAATTTGCTAACCCTTAAGGGACTGGACATGTACAACCTCTGTTAAGGCAGCGAAGACTTGACTAGAAATCACTGCCTACGTGTTTTGACAAAAGTCTGCAGGACCTCCAAATAATCTCATGTAAAGTAGAGCTGAAACGGTTAACCAATTAATCGATTAATCAATGATCAACATCTTGATCGATCTAAAAAGTAATTGAGCGATTAACCGTTACTTTAGATCTACTATATTATATGGGTCAACAAAGGAACATTTATTTATTTATTGGTGTTTAAGGTCACATATTTCTGCACAATGGCTAACCATGACCATGACAGTTTTACGGGTGGATGAAGCCGGAGTACCTGGAGAGAACCACCGAGCAACGGCGAGCAACGGCAAGTGCACCATCGACGTGCAGTACGCCTTAGTACACAACGTCACCGTGCCCCCACGTGGGCAATGGGGGTGAAGTGTCTTGCCCAAGGACACAACGTGGTTGCCGCAGGTGGGATTCGAACCGAGGACTTCTCGGCTTGCATCCTGCACCTCTACCAACTGAGCCACCGTGCCCCCCAACAAAGGAACAAACTTCTTCCAAAACAGGCAAACATTGTCACACTGACTCACATCAATTATATGAGACAGAGTAAAGCATGTTACTTGCTGACATACTTGTTTACTTGCTTGATCGTCATACTGTATCAGAAGCTGAAAATGGTCATTCTTAACCCCTTACCCATTGCAAAATAAATTCATGAATTACAAAAACTTTTCAATTTTTGTTTCAAAAACATAGCTTATGACCCCTCATTGGAATGAGCTCAGTGAGCTCATTCCAATGAGGGGTCATAAGTTATGTTTTTGAGACAAAAATTGAAGACATAATAAATTTAAATAGAGATTTTTCGTATATAGGCCTAGTCGGTTTTGTTTGTTCTGTTGGTAAAGGGTTCATGCTGTTTATCATCAACGGTGTGGCAATTATTCAAATATCTCTTTGGACAAGTGATTAATCAGTTAACCAAGGTTAATCCACGTGATTAATCGATCAAGAAAACCCCTTAACCATTTCAGCTCTAATGTAAAGGACACATGCTATGAGATCGCAAAAGCCTGATATTGGTCTTAGAGGTTAGGGTGTGCTTGGAACAAGTCACAAAATTACTGTAGGTATGATCTGTGTTGGCAAAACAGTGTCGATCTTCAGCCCATTGGCACTGGCATTTGTAGTGCCATGATAGAATGATACAAGAATAATCTGCATTTTCCTGGTCTTTGGTACTACCAGTAAATCTCAATCAAGTATGATACCGAATACCAAACCAATACTGTTGTACTCATGCCTAAAAATACTGAAACCTAGGGCTGTCACGATTTATGAATTATAGGATTCGATTAATCATCGCAAATAATCGATAATAAACGATTAATAGTACCTAGATGACCCCCTTCTCCCTCTCTTTGAAGTCGTTAAAAATGAAGTTCAAGTCAGGTGACCTACCTCAAGTAAACAATGAAGACGATCCTCTTTTAGGTACATTCAAAGCTTTGATGTTCTGAACTTTTGAACCGTCAGTGTAATAACCAAAACTTCTCAACTGACGACCAGTCTTGATTATTACACTGATGGTTCAAAAGTTCAGAACATCAAAGCTTTGAATGTACCAAAAAGACAAATGCTTCTAATGGCTTCTTGAGGTTTAACGTCGACGTTCTTGACCTTTTACCTTTAGAAACAATAGTTTTTTCATCAATTTTTTTTTAATTATTAAATATCTAAAAACGGGGTAAAATTTACTGATTCTTCGACAACAAAAAATACAAATTGATTTCGGCATGACCGATCGACAATTGATTAATCGTGACAGCCCAATTGAAAGCAATACCAAACTCAAAACTCAAATACTGACCATCTCTGAAAGCTGTGCAGCTGTCTCTCTCATCCACACTCATTCATTAGGGCATCATTAAGACAACACACATACACAAAATCATACATTTTATCATGACTGCAAGTCGGGGTGCAGTGGCACTGCGGTAACCGAAGTTAAGGAACGCCGAGCCCGGTTAGTCCTTGGATGGGTGACCGTCGGAGCAATCGATTTGGACTCCCACATTGTGTCCTTGGGCAAGGCACTTAACCCTGATTGTCCACATGGGGGCATGATGATGCCGTGCACTAAGGCCTACTGCAAGTCGATAGTGTACATGTCTTCAACCAATCTAACCCTGCCTGTGCTGCAGTGCGGGGTTACGATGTTGGGGAGCTGGCAAGTAATAACCTCTTTATTTATTAAATTAAAACAAATAAGTACAAAATGTTCGGAGAACTGTTACAGTTGTTTCTTATTCATGTCACAATGTCTGATGTTTCCTTTTCTTCTAGCTCAGGTATCCAAATGTCACGGCTTCCCCACTGGTTCAGATAGCTGAACTACCTCTTCTCCAACTTTGAAGACTCTCCTCTTATGACTCTGAATCTTAGTCTGTGTTGAACTCTCTTCTTTTTTCTCTTCATCCACCTAATCTTTACTTATTTCCATCATTAATTTCTTACCATACAAAAACTCAGCTTCAAACTAAAGTACTCCAATATGCCTGGCAAGGACAATTTTGTTGATTGCATTTGACAAAATTAATATGAATGGCTGTAAACATTTGGCATAAATTAATTGGTTGTGTCTAGTAATGCAGGGACCGACCTGGGCATTTGGTTCCTAAACATCAGGACCTGGCTCTTAAATCTCAGAAATAGGCTTCTCAGTTGGTGCGTAACTTCTCAGATCATATTTTGATATTCTTTCGATGGATAATTGAGAGAGACACTCTTACATGTATTATATATATGATTATCATTTATCATTGTTGTAGAGTGCTTAAGTTAATACTTCAAGTCTAAATTACCAAGCATTAATCTTCACTGTGGTTTCTGATCAAGTCTTGGCTGCCTAAATAGGCAGCCAAGACTTGATCAGAAACCACAGTGAAGATTTATGTTTGCTATAGTGTACTAAATGAAAATGATGAGAGCTATTACATACTTGCAGTGTGTGTTACAAACAGCAGTGTGACTCCGTAAATTGAAATCTGGCGCATGAATTGAAAAAATAGGCTCCGAGGCTAGAGCATATTTTAAATAGTCCTGATCGGTCCCTGCTAATGCATAATGGGAGACAACTCTAGCTTAGTTTTTATTGGCCGAGATCAGCATCATATTAGCCAAGTTTGAAGTCATATCAGCTGAGCTTGATAATGGACAATTCTAGGAAGGAAAATCATATGTAATCAATAAAACAGAATTAATACTCAGTTTATCAACAGAATATAAGAAAATAGCCAAATTTCTGTTTACTGAATGCTTCTGTTAACCCTTTACCTAACATGAAAAACAGATGGCACTTGCAAAAAAAATTCTTGAATAACTAATTTTTTTCATTTTTTGTCTCAAAAACATAGGTTATGACCCCTCATTGGAACGATCTCGACGAGCTCGTTCCAATGAGGGGTCATAACCTATGTTTTTGAGACAAAAAATGAAAAAAATAATGAAAATTAATTGGTGATTTTTTAGAATAGCACTGGCCGGTTTTGGCCGTTACGTTGTGTAAAGGGTTAACTGAATATTATTTTTCACTGGTAAACTGGCTATTCAATTAATTGGTTGGGTGCTAGAAGCCACTGTCAAGGATTTCAAAACTAGACATTATACAGAGTCATTTTACCAAGTTACAATGACATCCCTTCAAACATACGACCTGTAGACTGTGCTAAAGGTTTTGGGCTTGCATAGCCATCACGGTTGACCAACTGCGACCAAAAGGGGATGTTGTCATATAGACATGACCTCGAACCTACAAATGAAATTATGAGATGATTGGACAAGAACTACGGGGTGTAGCCTGTTCTCAAAAAAATGTGAACCGACTCAGACTTCCACATGCGTGATGGCAATAGCTTATCTTGACTTTGTCAAGTTAACCCTTTACCCAACGTAACGGCCAAAACCGGCCAGCGCTATTCTCAAAAATCGCCAATTAATTTTCAAAATATTTTCATTTTTTGTCTCAAAAACATAGGTTATGACCCCTCGTTGGAACGAGCTCGTCGAGCTCGTTCCAACGAGGGGTCATAACCTATGTTTTTGAGACAAAAAATGAAAAAAATTAGTTATTCAAGATTTTTTTTTGCAAGTGTCGTCTGCTTTTCATGTTGGGTAAAGGGTTAAGCTAAAAATGAGAGTACCACAGCAAAAGCCAATGGTCTCCTTGCTCATGTTTCATATTGTGCCAGAGGACACTCTCCAATTAGCTGTAACAAATTAAACAAATGAAGAATGGCAAATTCAGACCACCAAAAGTAATCTAGCTCTCAACCAGTTAACAGAACTCAATTGTATTATTTTGAGAACACCCAGCCATGGAGCTCAACCTTTGAGAGCCTTGAGACTTTTGTACATTCATGCTATATTCTGACAGCTCACATAGTGTGACTGCAGTTGTTTCTAAACAAGTCTTAGCTGCCTTTACATGTAGTACTAGAAACAACTGCGGGGCACATTAACTGTAACTTAGAAGTCCTGTTCAACATTATGCTAAAGTTTTGGGGGGCAAATCTGGAATTGAAAGTGGAATTTTTCAAGCATCTGTATTCACAATTTTGTGCACGCATTGTATTATTTGGCCTATTTCCAACAAATAGATTTTAACCCTTTACCTAACATGAAAAGCAGACGACACTTGCAAATAAAATTCTTGAAGCACTAATTTTTTGCGTCAAAAACATAGCTTATAACCCCTCATTGGAACGAGCTCATTCCAATGAGGGGTCATAGCTATGTTTTTGTGACAAAAAATGAAAAAGTAATAAAAATTGAATGGTTTATTTTGTGAATAGCGCTGGCTGGTTTTTGGCCGTTACATTGGGTAATTGTTTGTTGGTGGTTAACGTCACATATTTATGCACTATGGCTAATCGTGACACAACATGGAGATGAAGTCAAGTTTAGTCAATCGTTGAGCAACATGCTGCCCATTTTAGAGGACTTTCACCCCAAGCATTGGTGACTGGGTCCTATTTTACTAGTAAAGCGGAACTGGTTTACCACAGTAAACAAGTGCTGCTTACTTCCCGGGGTTCCCACGGGGAACATTGGGTAAACCCTTTACAAAAAACTATGATACCAAAATTTTTGGGTTCTTTTTTAATGTTTTACGCCAATTCTTACAAAAATTTCAACAAAACAATATCATCTGACCCCTCATTGATGAGCTGATTCATTATGTAAGGGTTAATTAAGCACTCGCAAGGTGAAACTGAGGTGCACTGTTGTCTACTCACAAAATGTAAAATTGCAGGTGCGATGGCACTCAAGAGCAACAGCTTGCCTCAAAATAGAAAGACTTAGAACACTCATATTTTTCTCAGCCAGATTAATGTCAGGCTGGCCTAGCTTCACTCATCAATTCTCTAGCAAAGCAAATTAACCCTTAATTGCCTAATACAGCTCCAACAACCTTGGTGGTTTGAGCATACATGTTGGAGCCCAAGTATGCAATCATATGGAAGTCTTCCATATAATTATCAAACAACCATGGCAGTGGTTTCCAGGTTTTGCATTTTGGAAAGTGCAGAGTGGCAGAAAATCACTTCCTGGGTGCTACTTAGGCAAGCAAATTGCTCTCCTGAAGGGTTTTTCATTCTTTACACAAAGGCCCAAGAAAGTAGATCTTCTGTTTCTCAGGCCATTATTTGTAAAATTGCATGCAGGCGAGTATTTTATTTTTTATTTCTGTAATTATTTCTTTGCCATCAAAATTTCATGTCCTCAGTTTATGTTTTAGGCCTCATAATCTATGGAATAGCATCGGTGGTGGTGTATTTGGTCCCTTGAGAGCAAGAAGGCTTAGCAAAGCCTTCTTGCACTCAAGGGACAAATTTATTAATCTTTTAAACTTTTGTAAAATATTAGACATGAGCCATTTAATTTTTTTTTTTTTAAGTTTACATTGGTTATAAAAAGAGAGCATGTGGCAGCCAAAAGGACCATGTGGGAGGGCCTGAGAAACAGATTTTAAATTTTTTAGGCCTAACAAACAACTTCTGAAATTGTTTTTTGAGGGAGGAGGGGGGGGCAGCAGGTGGTGGGGGGGGGGGTGGCAAGTGGGGGGGGATTCTGGAATTCAAAGTAGAAAATCTTGGTCAGTGTAAAGTCTTGGGTTTTTCAGGACTGACTTCTTCAAAACCCTTATGCTTGAAAAATTCCATTTTTGTTCTTATTATCACATTACACTGAATTATAAGAATCAATATAATAAAAATAAACAACCAACATTTAAAGAATGGAATCGAATCATAAAGACTTGTACAATTCTGATTCTTTGCACTGAATCAAACTTTATTTGAAAACTGAACAAACTGGAATAATTGACTAACAGTAGACATTACCCTTCAACATTTATTTAAATTTTTTTCCTACTTTTATTTGGACTCATAGCATATGATACTTCATTGAAAAAAGCTAGAAGTTTAGAGCTTAACCCTTTACCCAATGAATCGCCCGCATCCGCCTGCGTAATACGCAAATTCAGCAGTTGAAAAAATATTATTTTTCAAAAGATATCAACAAAACCATATCATGTGACCCCTCGTTGGAACGAGCTCGACGAGCTCGTTCCAACGAGGGGTCACATGATATGGTTTTGTTGAAATTTTTTGAAAAATTATATTTAAAATAATAAATTTTGGTATCGTCTGCATTGGGTAAAGGGTTAAAATCAAAGAGAGAATCAGAATAGATTCTTGCAAGGATAACAATTGAGAATCAACTTTGATTCTCACAAAATGTTTATTTGATTGTCATAAATTATGAAAGTGTCCTTATTTTTGATTCCTCATAATAAGGTATCACTTTAACTTTGCACTTGTGTTTAGTGAAGTCCTGGCTGCCAGTAGAAGCCACTGATAACATCTACCTGGCTATCAGCAAGGGGGGGGGGGGGGGTTGGAGGGGGTAATACTGTATACCGTGGTCACAAAAGCAGACAGAGAATTTTGATTGGATTGTGACGACCATTGCCCCTGAGATGCAAGTTTCATGATTCAGTCTTCATTTGCAATATTTTATTTATGAACTTTTACCCACTGGTGTGATCTGATCAAGAAAAATACCACTCTTTGTGATCATAGTACAGTTAGTAATTCACTATTAAACAAAGCTGTTAGAGATGGGCAGTGTACCAAAAAACCAAACCAATAACATGGGGTACCTAAAATCCAAACCAAACCAATCACTGAATATCAAAACCATCTGTATTTCCCAATTTTCTAACATTTGGTATTTATAAGGCTTCGCTGAGTCCCGAGGGCAGCTGAAGTGTTCATTTTCATGAAAGAAATTGCCGATTTTCTTTTCAGTTAACCCTTTACCCAACGCAGACGATATCAAAATTTATTATTTCAAATATTATTTTTTTAAATTTTTCAAAAAATTTCAACAAAACCATATCATGGGACCCCTCGATGGAACGAGCTCGACTATATGGTTTTGTTGAAATCTTTTGAAAAATAATATTTTTACAACTGCTGAATTTGCATATTACGTGGGCGGATGCAGGCGATTCGTTGGGTAAAGGGTTATTTTGCTAACCCTTAAGGGACTGGACATGTACAACATCTGTTAAGGCAGCGAAGACTTGACTAGAAATCACTGCCTAGGTGTTTTGACAAAAGTCTGCAGGACCTCCAAATAATCTCATGTAAAGTAGAGCTGAAACGGTTAACCAATTAATCGATTAATCAATGATCAACATCTTGATCAATCTAAAAAGTAATTGATCGATTAACCGTTACTTTAGATCTACTATATTATATGGGTCAACAAAGGAACATTTATTCATTTATTGGTGTTTAAGGTCACATATTTCTGCACAATGGCTAACCATGACCGTGACAGTTTTACGGGTGGATGAAGCTGGAGTACCCGGAGAGAACCACGGAGCAACGGCGAGCAACCGTCACCTCCCCAACATACCAACTCCACACAAGCAGGGTTAGCATTGGTTGAAGACAAGTGCACCATCGACGTGCAGTACGCCTTAGTACACAACGTCACCGTGCCCCCACGTGGGCAATGGGGGTGAAGTGTCTTGCCCAAGGACACAACGCGGTTGCCGCAGGTGGGATTCGAACCGAGGACTTCTCGGCTTGCATCCTGCACCTCTACCAACTGAGCCACCGCGCCCCCAACAAAGGAACAAACTTCTTCCAAAACAGGCAAACATTGTCACACTGACTCACATCAATTATATGAGACAGAGTAAAGCATGTTACTTGCTGACATACTTGTTTACTTGCTTGATCGTCATACTGTATCAGAAGCTGAAAATGGTCATTCTTAACCCCTTACCCATTGCAAAATAAATTCATGAATTACAAAAATTTTTCAATTTTTGTTTCAAAAACATAGCTTATGACCCCTCATTGGAATGAGCTCAGTGAGCTCATTCCAATGAGGGGTCATAAGCTATGTTTTTGAGACAAAAATTGACGACATAATAAATTTAAATGGAGATTTTTCGTATATAGGCCTAGTCGGTTTTGTTTGTTCTGTTGGTAAAGGGTTCATGCTGTTTATCATCAACGGTGTGGCAATTATTCAAATATCTCTTTGGACAAGTGATTAATCAGTTAACCAAGGTTAATCCATGTGATTAATCGATCAAGAAAACCCCTTAACCATTTCAGCTCTAATGTAAAGGACACATGCTATGAGATCGCAAAAGCCTGATATTGGTCTTAGAGGTTAGGGTGTGCTTGGAACAAGTCACAAAATTACTGTAGGTATGATCTGTGTTGGCAAAACAGTGTCGATCTTCAGCCCATTGGCATTGGCATTTGTAGTGCCATGATAGAATGATACAAGAATAATCTGCATTTTCCTGGTCTTTGGTACTACCAGTAAATCTCAATCAAATATGATACTGAATACCAAACCAATACTGTTGTACTCATGCCTAAAAATACTGAAACCTAGGGCTGTCACGATTTATGAATTATAGGATTCGATTAATCATCGCAAATAATCGATAATAAACGATTAATAGTACCTAGATGACCCCCTTCTCCCTCTCTTTGAAGTCGTTAAAAATGAAGTTCAAGTCAGGTGACCTACCTCAAGTAAACAATGAAGACGATCCTCTTTTAGGTACATTCAAAGCTTTGATGTTCTGAACTTTTGAACCGTCAGTGTAATAACCAAAACTTCTCAACTGACGACCAGTCTTGATTATTACACTGATGGTTCAAAAGTTCAGAACATCAAAGCTTTGAATGTACCAAAAAGACAAATGCTTCTAATGGCTTCTTGAGGTTTAACGTCGACGTTCTTGACCTTTTACCTTTAGAAACAATAGTTTTTTCATCAATTTTTTTTTAATTATTAAATATCTAAAAACGGGGTAAAATTTACTGATTCTTCGACAACAAAAAATACAAATCGATTTCGGCATGACCGATCGACAATTGATTAATCGTGACAGCCCAATTGAAACCAATACCAAACTCAAAACTCAAATACTGACCATCTCTGAAAGCTGTGCAGCTGTTTCTCTCATCCACACTCATTCATTAGGGCATCATTAAGACAACACACATACACAAAATCATACATTTTATCATGACTGCAAGTTAACCGAAGTTAAGGAACGCCGAGCCCGGTTAGTCCTTGGATGGGTGACCGTCGGAGCAATCGATTTGGACTCCCACATTGTGTCCTTGGGCAAGGCACTTAACCCTGATTGTCCACATGGGGGCATGATGATGCCGTGCACTAAGGCCTACTGCAAGTCGATAGTGTACATGTCTTCAACCAATCTAACCCTGCCTGTGCTGCAGTGCGGGGTTACGATGTTGGGGAGCTGGCAGCTGCTCGTCATTGCTCGGTAGTTCTCTCCGGGTACACTGGCTTCCTAAACCTGTAAAACTGTCATCGACATGATATGACCTTGGCTGTTAAAGTGTTGTTAAACCTTAATAAACAAATAAATATCACTAGAAGTCAAGGAAAATTTTGCTTCACACAATTGTACAATGTGTACAGGGGAGCATTTCCCATATTATCTCTGGTATGGCCAGGTATTTTAGGGGTGTCTACAGGGACCAAATATGAGACCTTTTCCCAATAACATTTGGGCATGATTTTTACCAAACCCCCAACCCCAAATTTCTCAATCTCAAACAAATCTTTAATGCTGAAAAGAAGTTTACTGATTTTCATTTTCAAAAATATTTAAAGTTTCTGAAAAAAAAATGCATGAAGCCTCAGGAAACTTTCAACTAATGAACAACTGAGTTGTAAGTTTTTCATTTTTCCAAACCATACCCGGTGCTTCATTCATTGAAAATCTGATGGTGATTCCACTGTTTTATGTCACTGTTAATACTTGTGTGGAAATACTATTCATGCGTGGACTTTGACCTTTCAACAATGATCGTACTGTACCAATGAAAAGACAGAGAGGCAGCATCAGAGTTATATTTCGACTTTCTCTCCGAATTTTATTTCAGTATTTAGTACTGTGAACAAAAAGGCAGACAGAGAATTCCAACTGGATCGTGACTGAGTTGCGATCAGGTCCAACCCTCTTTCCGTTATTCTCCCCTCAGCGCTAAAGAATCTCACCAATTTAAAAAGAAATATGAGGAAAGTGCATTTCCTCATTTGGTGTTTATTTGGTCGTATTTTATTTATAAAATCTCTATCCCTTGGTGTGCATGTGTGTCACATCCTGATAGTAGAGCTGGGTGGTATTGAATTTTCAAGTTCAGTTTCGGTATCGGTATTTTAAGTCTGATTTACCACAACAACAACTATACACATGTACTCACACTGATACCAATATCAAATGGTATTTTTGATATACTGCCCAGCACCTTGTCCCCATTTTATAGCAGACAAAGCCATCAAATTGTCAAAATGCTGGAAGTAACACAGTCCCTCTCCATCGGTCATTTGATGTAACAAGAAAGCTGAAACAGAAAAAATCTGGGGAATTTTCTCTCTGCATTTTTGTTACATGAAATGCCTGGTGGTGACTGCCTTTAGAAATACACAGACCATTGGCTCTTCTTGACATTAATTTTGCAAAATGTTCTGTTGTTTGCCCTTTTTTTTTTAACAAATGTTGGGAATATTTTTTCAGTTCCAAAATTTCGGTAGTTTGAGATTCCCTCGGTATGGTAAATTGTTATTGGCACGATACCAACAACATATGGTATTTAACCCTTTACCCAACGCAGACGATATCAAAATTTATTATTTCAAATATCATTTTTTCAAAAAATTTCAACAAAACCATATCATGTGACCCCTCGTTGGAACGAGCTTGATGAGCTCGTTCCAACGAGGGGTTACATGATATGGTTTTGTTGAAATTTTTGGAAAAATAATATTTTTTCAGCTGCTGAATTTGCATATTACGTGGGCGGATGAGGCCGATTCGTTGGGTAAAGGGTTAAGGTATACCGCCCATTTCTCCCCAATAGTTATATCTGATCTATAAAAACTTTGTGGTCACTCTACTGCAAAAAAAAAATTACCTTCAGAAATGTTATTCCAATTATTAATCCATTTTTGTGGTTACACTTATCAACAGCATCAATAGATACAATCTCAGCATCACCTGAAAAGTTTACAAGAACCTAGAAAGAACAAGTCATGAAAACACCAATAATCTACAGTATAGTCGCCGTGGACTAGTCATAGTCTGCACATGAGCAGTGATCTCCACGCACGTGTTCACCAGGTAATAAAAATCATCATCTGCAAAATTTTAATTAATGAAGAGCTGGGTTGTACCCAGTGCTTTATTAATTAAATTTTTGATGATTATTCCTAAAATTAGTGTTTTTAAATTAATATTGTTGCAGTTGTGGAAATATTGCCCAGCTGTGGAAAGTGAACAGTCCATGGAAGCTATACTGTAGAACAACCATTCAGACAACGAAACCTTCTACATACTGGGTATTTTTTGTTTTTAAAAATTTGCTTAGCAGCTTTTATCGTTCAGCCCCCACCCCCCCACACCTCCCCCTCCCTCCCAATTCCCATTTTCTACCACATACTGCCCTGCCTGGTTACTCGTGTCTGGGCTCATACTCTAGCATAAGTCCATCCCTAAATTTACAAATGTGAGTTACAATGTGGTCTTTCTGAGTCAAAGCACAGCCTTCTTCATGTACCTTTCAATTTTCGAATAGACAATTTCAGTCACAGGTACTGGTAATTATGATGAAAAGAGGTAAGTAGTCATCTGATGATCGCGACAACTCACCTTACCAAATACATAAAAAGCGAGAGTATCCTGGTCCCGTGGGTTGGCAATGAAAAATAAATACATCAGTGATTGAAAAATGCTCTTGCAGTTCAAGATTCGACTTCCACTTTGCAATTTTCAATTCGATCCACCCGAACGAAAAAAGACATGAAAGATGATTATGAAGAATGACTGGTGCACATCAAGGGAGCTAATTTATAGGCACCGACATCGTAGAAAACACTAATGGAGTTCTGTCACCTGATTTGAAAACACTTGTAAAATGGTGGTTAAATTTATCATTTCGCATGACCAATGGAAGTGCATAATAAATGGAGGCTCATAGTATGTAAATTACTTTGAGCCAGGTTTGTGTTTGGGAAGAACAGTTCCTACCTAATTAGTAATCTGAGATATTAATAGCTTTGGCTGGGCATGTACAGTTCTACACTACATGTACATTGTGGTGTAGAGTTTCCTTTCCTGGAACAGTCCATCCTATCTGTATTTGATTGGCTCTAACAGGTGCTATTTCTGAAAGTCAAGCTTCCAGATTTTCACTTTGTGCCATTTCCACGAGAAATGGCACAAGATGTTCATAAACATTACAAATTCATATCATTCTAAAATGTAACCTATTAACCTTCTAATTAGCCAACCTGGTCTTTCTCAAGTACTTCTCGCATTTCGGGGTTTCATACACTGTCCGCATAGCTCCAGGACACTGAGTTCACGCAGCAATGCAGTCTCAATTACTTGAGGCTTACGCTTCACATATAAAACCCTTGAGTTTCATATGCGGGCAGGTGAAACTTCTCGGGTGACATCTCCAGGGCAGATGAATGCACACGTAGCCTCACTTTAAATTCATCATCCAGAGGTTTCATACAGGTGCAATCATCTCTTCGGGATCGACACCACCCACATATTCTCAGTAAATCTGTAGGTTGGTTAATTAAAGTTCATTATAATACTGTCTCAGGAATATCTCCACATTAGTATGTTATCACTTATGTTGTCAGTTGTTATATTTACATGAAACTATTTTAGTGCATTTACATGTACACAGGGTTGGCTTGGGCCCCGGATCTCTGGGTATACATGCACATGTAGACCTAAATATAGCTTCAGTTCAAGGTCCTATATGTGCATGTGTACTAGTGGGGTCCGGGGTCCAATGTTTCATTGGGTTCTTCTTGTAACTCAGTTTTTTATAGTGCCAAAGTTATTGATGTATATATATTCATAAATCTGTGTTCCTGCTTTTTGCATGCACAAATTGGTGTATCGTTTGTTCCACTGTTTATCTGTAGTTTTACCATTTTTGAATTGGAATATTGGATGAGCTCATAAAATTTTCAATCGCACAATACGAACCAAATTTTGGTAATTGGATTGCACATGGGAGATCTTGCTTTGCAAACTGTGATGCGAACCCAAACAAAAAATACCCTGACATGTGAAAAATACTATGGCTGAAACAGTTGGCTCATTTTCCTAACCGGCTAACTGAGAGCTATAACCGGATAATATCTGGTTATCTGTGGCCATTATTTCACCGAATATGGGATCAAGACTATAGGAATTAGAAAGCAGTATTCTCAAACTATTCCATAGTGTGTATACAAATTAAAGTGTCGAGTACTTGACAATGTTAATTTGTACACACACTACGGAATAGTTTCTGCAATTACTCAGTACTCACGGAAACTGCCGATCATTAATAGATTCTTGAATGCCAAAGTTGATTATTTCTCAATATTTACAATGTGGCTTTGATGTGTAATCTATCACAAAGGAGAAGCGGCAGTTTTACTACGTTTTAAACGTGGAATGACGATCACTACGGATAACCGATTGACGTTTTTTCTAATTGGTTAGGTAGCAAACTGATTTCAAAACGATTATCCGGTTAACCCTTTACCTAACATGAAAAGCAGACGACACTTGCAAAAAAAATTCTTGAATAACTAGTTTTTTTCATTTTTTGTCTCAAAAACATAGGTTATGACCCTTCGTTGGAACGAGCTCGACGAGCTCGTTCCAACGAGAGGTCATAACCTATGTTTTCGAGACAAAAAATGAAAAAAACAATCAAAATTAATTGGCGATTTTTGAGAATAGCGCTGGCCGGTTTTGACCGTTACGTTAGGTAAAGGGTTAACCATTTCAGAACTAAAAAATACCTGTAATTTGTGAATCTCACTATTTATGTCAGTCAATCAGTGGAATAACCTGAATCAAGACTATTTTTCCCTTTTCTCTTCAAGATTCTTCTGTAGGAATTTGACGCTTTTACCATATAATATATATGATGAGGCATATAGATATGCTTGTGTGTGACCACTGATCTTTATACAAGTGGATTTCTGGAATGCTTATTGGTTGCATGTAGAAAAGTGTCTTACGGTAAGTTCTTAGGAAGGGGGGGGGGGGGGGAGGATGCTGCACTAAATGAACAAGCAGAACAACATTCAATAAACCTGTTGCCAGTATAAATTACGTCATTAAAGATTTTTTTCAAAAACTCATGGTGCATTACTGATCAGAGGGTCAACTGAATAATCGTTTAGCCAAATCAAATCCACGTATTTATCCAGGTAGTATACCGGTAGATTGAAACCATGTTAATTGAATAGCCACTTTGCTGGGGAACAATACAGTATTCACTTAACAAGAGTACTAGAGATGAGCAATATACCAAAAAACTGAACCAATACCAAAATTATGAGGATACCAAAAAACTGAAACAATTATTAAATACCAAAACCATCAATACTTTCAAATTTTCTTGAATTTGCTATTTGCATGTGTAAGACCTTGTTGAGACTTGATAGCAGCTGAAGAGCTCAGTTTTATGAAAGAAGTGACTTATTTTCTTTTCAGTTTTGTTAACGAATAAAGTCCTGGGCAATCATCCCGAATTCCTACTAGACTACAACCTGCACATGTAAAGTTGCTTAGCAGTGATTTCTAGTCAAGTCTTGGCTGCCTGTTGAGGCAGCAAAGACTTGATTAGAAATCACTGCCCTAGTAATTTGTCTATTGTCAGCAGGATCCTCTAATAGTGGCAAGTTAAGGGCACATGCTCTGAGATCGCAGAAGCCTGAAATAGGTCTTTAAAGGTTAAGGTGTGTTTGAAACATGTCAAGAAATACTGTAGATATGATTTGTGTTGGCAAGAGAAAGCCAGTGTTGAGTTCATTGGCAGTGGCATTTGTGGAGTTGTGGTAGAAGTCTTCCAGAACAACTTATTCTGTATTTTTCTGATGAGAATTCCCCTTTGGTAGTATCATCAAAAATCTCCATCAAGTCAGATACCAAATTTCAAACCAAACCGATACAGCGGCATATCCTCCTAAAAATACCGAAAGCAACACCAAACTCAAAATTCTGATGCCATCCTCTCTTCTTTTTATTAACTCTTAGAAGCCGGGGAATCAGAATGAATTTATTGAACATGACATACCACGAAAAACTTACAGTAAAGCAGGTTCTTCTAGTCAAGTGTCGTCTTCCTTTTCAGGTAGACGACACTTGGCTAACAGCACCTGTTCAGTGTTTAATTCTCCCCTAGCCGAAAGATAGCCAGACTGTCACATCCAGATTACCTGCCGTATTACATCACAGGCACGAAAACTTGACTCCCGGCTTCTAGGAGTTAAACAAGCATATTATATCTTGTTTGACAGAGATCATTCAGATCTGTCAAACAAGATATAAAATGCCTATATTGGATGTACTGAGGCTCAAAATGTCTATAAAAGTGGGGAATTCAGTGGATATTGTAGTAATTCTTCGACAGATAATATTTTTTATTCAATTAACAGGAGTGTATTCTAAAATCTCTATGCAATTAACAGGTCAAATTTGTAATGAAGGTATGGTAAATGGTTTGGTGTTTGCAAGTTATATACAATTAACAGGGTTACTCTCTGGTTCTAAATAAAAGTGCATGTACGTTTATTAATTTTCACAAAATATTTCACCCTGCACAGTCCTTATTTGGGACTGCACGTTTATTTTTTTTATCAACTTTTCAACCGTCTAATATTTCACTTTTTAAAAAGAGATTTTCAAATAGAAAATTCTCTTTGTAACCACCAACTATTTTCAATCACTTTCAGAACATTAGTTTTACTTTTCAGATTCCATTTGGAAGATCTTTATTTTGCACCCACAGAGTTGGATATCCATGAATTCATATTGGCCTTTTTCCACCCTGCACTATTATTTGGGTCCGTATATTTTTAAATTTTTTATGTCTTTTTCTAGAGATGGGCAATATACTGAAAAACCGAACTGACAACGATATCATGGGGATACCAAAACACCAAACTGCACCGACCAATCATTGAATACTGAAACCATCTCAATTTTCAAATTTTCTACATTCACTATTTATCAGGCCTGGCATTCTTAAAACTGCAGGAGGGCTAAAAATCGCTCTCCTCACATGGACTAGGGGAGCGATTAGCTCTCCTCAAGCTTACAAAAGCTAAAAGTGGCAAAATAAAGTTGTACTATTAATGAATTTTGCCTAGTGAGCTTTGTACATACATTTTATTTGGTGCTGCAAACCAGGTAGTCTCTGTAAGATGGCTACATTGCCCCTTCTGCACCTCCGGGTCTTGGTAAGGCCCTGAGGTGTGGGAGGGGCAGTGTGGCCATATTGCAGAGACCACTAACATAGCAGAGATATGAAAACCTGTGGGTTTTGGGAATAGGCTGTTGTGGTAATCATTATTTTCTAAGGCTAGAAGGGCTATTTTTCGCCCTCCTCAATTTTTTTAAGGCGAGCAGTAGGTGAGCGAATAAATCGTTCTCCTGAAAGCATCAGGCCGGATTTACAAGTCCTTGTTTTCATGTAAGTAGTGACTGATTTTCTTATCAATTTTGTTACCCCTGAATGGACTGGGAAACTGTCTTGAATTCCCACAAGACTGCAACCTGTACTTCTCCAGTTGCTTAGCAGTGATTTCTTGTCAAATCTTGGCTGCCTGAAAAGGCAGCCAAGACTGACTAGAAATCACTTTACAGGTGTTTTTTTTTGTATTTTTAGCAGGACTTCCTAAAAATGGCATGGACTGGGCACATGCTCGGAGATAGAAAAAGCCTGAAATAGGGCTTTATATATTAAGGTGCATTTAGATCGAGTCACAAAATTACTGTAGATATGATTTGTGGTCGTAAAAGAATGCCACTGTTGAGCTCATTGGCAGTATCACTTAAAGTGTTGTGGTAGAATGATATTATAAGTTATCTCCGCCAACATGTATGGTATATAGAGCTATAATACCTGGATGTCAGTTTTTAAACACCGAGCCACAGGCAAGGTGTTTAAATGAGACATCCAGGTATTAAATCTCCATATACCATACATATTGGTGGAGATAACATTTTTGTCCCATTTGAAACACAATACAAACATACTGGAAATAAATTTGTGGATGCATTTCTCAGCTCCACAATCACTTGGAGCAAATTCATGATAATAATTTTGTTTTTATAATCGCAGAAGACAACAGATAGAGTTATGTCCCTTGGGTCGTTAAGGAATGAGTAAACAGTATTTTGTTGACATATCGTCCCCTGAGTTCCAATGTGTTCTATGTGCCTACTGGCACACAGAACACATTGGTACTCAGGGGACAAATTATTTGCTCTTATTTTAATTTTATGATTGAATTGTCGGAAATCTGATGATATTTGTGACTATTTTGGGGGTTTTTGGTTCGATTTTTATTTCGAGGTGAGTAAAAGTGGAAAGCTTTCGTTTAAACCATATACCCCTGATGTTTTGCATGCACTTATACCCTGGATGTTGCACGCTCTCCTATACCTTGCATGCTGGGTGCATCCTTTGCCATGGCTATTTGTCCAAGGCATTCTGACCAATCAAAAGATCGAATTCGTCATGATATAGGGACAATACAACTTCTTCTGTTTTTCCTGATGTGAATTCCTCTTTGGTACTATCAGGAAATCTTAATCAAGTCAGATACCAAATACCAAACAGATACCTACATGTAAGTACCGGGTATACCTCCTAAAAATAACGAAACCACTTCCAAACTCAAAATTCCAATACCACCCACCTCTATCTTTTTCCATCATACACTTTTATCTGCATCTGCTTGTTTACTTGAACCTGAGAGCATCCAATTAAAAGATATACAATTTAGTGGTCTCCGCTGTATCTGGCAGTTAACATCACCTACAGCATTTTGTGCCCTGTATCATGTTGCTATTAGGCCCAAGAAAGTTAAGAATTTGTTTCTCAGGCCCTCCTGCATGATCATTTTTGTTGCTTCATGCTCTCTTTTTATAACCAATGCAAACTTAAACAAGAGGCCCCAGGGGGCCTGAGGGCACTCACCTGACATGGTAGTCTAAATATCAACCCAGAGAATTGATTTCAACAAGTTGCATCTGCTCCTCCTAAGAAAAGTTTGTACCAAATATCCAAAGATTCTGACCAGTGGATCTAAAAAAAAAAGGATTTTTAAGGAACATTCCTCATATTGAACTAAGTTATAATTCGGGCTCCCACAGGGAGGCCATATATGAACCCAGGGACTTGGCTTTAACAAACTTGAATCTCACCACCCTAAGGATGCTGCACACCAAATATCAAAACATTCCAACAGCTGGATCTGAAGAAAAAGATTTTTAAAGAAAATTCCTCATTTTGAACTAAGTTACAATTTGAGCTCCCACATGAGTCCAAATATGGACCTAGAGACATGGCTTGAACAAACTTGAATCTCACCCCCCTAAGGATGCTGCATACAAAATATCAAAACATTCCGACTGCTGGATCTGAAGAAGAAGATTTTTAAAGAAAATTCCTCATTTTGAACTAAGTTATCATTCGGGCTCCTACAGTGAGCCCAAATATGGACCTAGGGACATGGCTTGAACAAACTTGAATCTCACCCCCTAAGGATGCTGCATACCAAATATCAAAACATTCCGACTGCTGGATCTGAAGAAGATTTTTAAAGAAAATTCCACATTTTGAACTAAGTTATAATTCGGGCTACCACAGAGAGCCCAAATATGAACCCAGGGACTTGGCTTGAACAAACTTGAAACTCACACCCCTAAGCATGGTGCATACCCAATATCAAAAGATTCTGCCTGCTGGATCTTGAGTAGAAGATTTTCAAAGAAATTTGCCTGAAATGCACTAAGTTCAAATCTGGGCTCCTATACTGAGCCCAAATATAAACCCAGGGGGCCGATTTGAACAAACTTGAATCAGATCCACCCCACAATGTTGCATACCAAATATCAAAAGATTCTGCCTGCTGGATCTGGAGAAGATTTTGTAAGAAATTTGCCTGAAATGCACTAAGTTCAAATTTGGGCTTCTATAGTGAGCCCAAATATGAATCCAGGGGGCCGATTTGAACAAACTTGAATCAGATCTACCCCACAATGTTGCATACCAAATATCAAAAGATTCTGCCTGCTGGATCTGGAGAAGAAGATTTTTGAAGAAATTTGCCTGAAATGCACTAAGTTCGAAATTGGGCTCCTATACTGAGCCCAAATATGAACCCAGGGTGCCGATTTGAACAAACTTGAATCAGATCCACCCTACAATGTTGCATACCAAATATCAAAAGATTCTGCCTGCTGGATCTGGATAAGATTTTTTAATGTTTTTCCCATTGCCTACAGTGTTAAAAAGTGCTAACTCGACACCTTTTCAAAGTCCTGAAAAAAGTACCTTGTGATCAAACCGATAGGGATTTTTTTAACCATTCTATTCTACTGGATAAAAGTAAGCTTTAAACAAAATAAGAATTTTCTGTGCCGTTTAGTTTTGGAGATATGGCAGTTTTAAGGTTTTTCCTATTTTTAGCTCCTGATTTTGGCATCAATCAACTACTTATGACCCATTATCACCTCTATCAAATTTGGTGCAAATCGACCTCACGGTTCTGAAAATAGAAATTTTAGGCATGGCCAAAATTCTTGCCCCTCCCATAACGAAGGCAAATAATGCCCGACAAACTTCTCTTGAACAAACTTGATTCTACACCTCAAAAGGAAGCTGCATACCAAATATCAAGTCTCTGCTACTGCTGGTTCATGAGAAGAAGATTTTCAAAAGATTTTGGTGCCCCTTGGGGGCGTGGCCACACCCAGGAGGAGGGGCAACTTCATTTGAACAAATCTGAATTGACATTAGGTAATAAACATTTACCCAACATTTTGAAGAATATTGGGCCAGTGGTTTCTTCGGAGAAGTTGGTTTTGTAAAGTTTACACTGGACGACGACAGACGACGGACGGACGATGGACGGAAAGCGATTAGTAAAGCTCCCCTTGAGCTTCGCTCAGGTGAGCTAAAAATAATGAAAGTGTCAATGACACTGTAGCTCAACTTGTTAAGACATGTACATGTATAGTATGTGACACAGCAATGACAAACATCTTGGTAATGACCCGATAACAAAGGTACATATAATATATTGTAACGGTCTGTACATAAATACGGACCGTAGCCTGTAACAAATGTATAGGTAAAGTATTGTAAAGGTGGGTGAAAGTCAGATGCAAAACTAGAAAAGAAATCTTTGAGTCCCAGAGTGGGTCTGTCTGAACCCCAAAATATTTGTTCTCATAGCACAGTGATAACAAAACACACTCGTTCCTGTCCCAAGGTGAAAACAAAGGTACCCAAGAAGTTTTGTGAATATCAGTTCATAAATACGAGCTGTATACAAGTTGTGACAAAAAACTGATTGGACCTAATTTCAGTACAAAATGGCCACTGGCAGCCATCTTGAATTTTGGACCGCACCCAGGAACACCCGTTCTCATCCCAAGGTGATTACCCAAGAAGTTTCGTGAAGATCGGCTGATAAATACAGCCTCTAGCCCGAGCCGTATTGACATGTGCACTTACAGTGTATAAGTAGCATTGAGGGGGCGCGGTGGCTCAGTAGGTAGAGGTCCTCGGTTCAAATCCCACCTGCGGCAACCGCGTTGTGTCCTTGGGCAAGACACTTCACCTCCATTGCTCATCTGGGGGCACGGTGACGTGTACTAAGGCGTACTGCACGTCGATGGTGCACCTGTCTTCAACCAATGCTAACCCTGCTTGTGTGGAGTTAGTATGTTGGGGAGCTGACAGTTGCTCGCCGTTGCTCGGTGGTTCCCTCCAGGTACTCTGGCTTCCTCCACCCGTAAAACTGTCATGGTCATGATTAGCCATTGTGCAGAAATATGTGACCTTAAACCCCAATAAATAAATAATAATAATAAGTAGCACTGAATAAATCAAAGTTAATTTAATTTGCATACTTTCTGCATGAGAAAAAAACCTGTACTATATGTGGTGTTTTCCATGTTACTAAACATTCATACAAAAAATTATTCAAATCAGAACTTTCATACAGAAGTTCTGTACAAAAGACTGATTGCACTAATTTTGGTACAAAATGGCTGCTGGTGGCCATCTTGAATTTCGGACCCCACCCAAAAACACTCGTTCTCATCCCACGGTGATAATAAAGGTACCCAAGAAGTTTCGGAAAGATCGGTTCATAAATACGGCCTCTAGCCTGAGCCGTATAGAAGTTGTGTACAAAAAACTGATTAGACCTAATTTCTGTACAAAATGGCCACTGGCAGCCATCTTGAATTTTGGACCGCACCCAGAAACACTCATTCTCATCCCAAGGTGATAACAAAGGTACACAGGACGTTTCGTGAAGATCGGTTCATAAATACAGACTCCAGCCCGAGCTGTATTGACATGTGCACTTACAGTGTATAAGTAACACTAAAAAAAATCAAAGTTCATCTAATTTGCATAATTTCTACACGAGAAGAAAACCTGTATTACATGTGATGTATCCCATGGTACTAAACATTCACACAAAAAATTATTCAAGTCAGCGCTTTCATATGCAAGTTCAGTGAAAAAATCTGATTGCACCTAATTTTGTACAAAATGGCTGATATCGGCCATCTTGAATTTCGGACCGGACCCAAAAACACTCGTTCTCGTCCCACAGTGAAACCAAGGGTACCCAAGAAGTTTCGTAAAGATCGGTTCATAAATACGGCTTCTAGCCCGAGCCGTATTGGCATTTGCACTTACAGTGCTGAAAGTAACACTAAATACATAAAAAATAGTCTAATTTGCACAATTTACGCACAAGAGAAAAACCTGTATTATAAGTGATGTATCCCATGGTACTAAACATTCATACAAAAAATTATTCAAATCAGCGCTTTCATGTGGATGTTCTGCACATAAATCTGATTGCACCTAATTTTGTACAAAATGGCTGCCAGCGGCCAACTTGAATTTTGGATCGGACTCAAAAACACTAGTTCTCATCCCACGGTCATTACAAAGGTACCCAAGAAGTTTCGTAAAGATCGGTTCATAAATACGGCCTCTAGCCCGAGTCGTATTGAATTGTTGATGGACAGATGGACAGACAGACAGACGGCCATGACATAAGCTCAAATTTGGCTTCGCCAAAGTTGAGCTGAAAATTAAATGATTTATGTCTAATATTTTACCCAAGTTAATAAAATTAATAAACTTGTCCCTTGAGCATAACAAGGCGTTAGCACTTCTTGCACTCCAGGGACAAAATACACCACCACCTCTGCTATTCTGTAGATTATGAGGTCTAAAACATAAAACAAACCAAGAATATGAACTTTTGATGGCAAAGAATAATTACAAAAATAAAAAATTGCCCACCCTCATGCAATTTTACAAAAAAAGGCCTGAGAAAGATCAACCTTGTGGGGCCTTACCTGGGATATATGTGAACTGAATTTCTCTTGAAGCTGGCTGTAGTTTGTTTGCAACCCTCTGATATTCAGCAGACAATATTTTTCCCTGTAATGATGTTACCAGCAATTTATTCACACCATCTGGACCACTCAGTTTTGCGAGACCGTACACATTTGTCTGAGTCGGAAGCCGGCAAAAATGTGCATCCATCCATTTCCAGTTCTTATCATCAATATTTCCATTTGTCATTTTGGCTCAAGAATTTTAGCTGAAACAGAAAAAGAAACAAATAACTACTGAAAATTAGAGTTGGACAGGATTGATATTTCAAGTTCGGATCAGTACAGTGGAGCCCACTTAATTGGATATCTCTTAATTGTATATCCCTGTTAATTGAATATAATTTTCAAGCACCAAACCATTTACCATACCTTCAGTACAAATTTGGTCTGTTAATTGCATATGGGTCGTAGAGTAAACTCCGTTTTTTTGTATATAAATGTTTGTAATATGTCGAAAAAATTACTGTGACACGCACCAAATTCCCCTTATTTATCAACTTTTTTGGCCTCACTACATCCAATACAGGCATTTATTCTATCTTGAATGACAGAGCTCTATCCCTCTATGATCTCTGTCAAACAAGATATAATAGAATAAATGATCAGTTTACCTCCAGAACACGGGAAATTGACCAAATCCCTGTTAATTGTATACTCCTGTTAACTGAACAATTTTCACTGGCAAAGTGGATATTTAATTAACCCTTTACCCAACGAACCGGCCACATCTGCCCGCGTAATATGCAAATTCAGCAGTCGAAAAAAAAAATTTTTCAAACGACTTCAACAAAACCATATCATGTGGCCCCTCGTTGGAACGATCTCATCGAGCTCATTCCAACGAGGGGTTACATGATATGGTTTTGTTGAAATGTTTTGAAAATTTTTAAAAAATGATATTTAAATTATTAAATTTTGATATTGTCCGCGTTGGGTAAAGGGTTAAGAGGATTCTACAGTATCGGCATTTTTAGAATGATTTACCTCAGTATCCTTTTGGTATTTGATGTCAACAACATACTTGTACCTACTCAAACACCAATATTGAAAGGTACAGGTATTTTTGATATATGGTCCAGCTAAGATCCTCCTCAAATCTCCAGACCATTTCCCTGGTACTTTATAAACAAGAGGCCCCAAGGGGCCTGAATCGCTCACCTGATAAAACTGCTTAACCCTTTACCCAACGCAGTCGATTTCCAAATTTATTATTTTAAATATCATTTTTCAAATTTTTTCCAAAAGTTTCAACAAAACTATATCATGTGACCCCTCTTTGGAATGAGCTCGACGAAATTTTTCGAAAAATACTATTTTTTCAGATGCTGAATTTGCATATTACACGGGCAGATGCAGGCGATTCATTGGGTAAAGGGTTAAAGAAGAGTTTGAGGTCACATTCATCATCTACATATTAATATTGTTAATCTATTTTAGCTAGGGTCTGTTTAGCGAATTTTTTGCGTAAAATTACTTAAACGCCTTCAAAGTAACATTTTGAAGCAAAGAGAAAAAAATCTCCTAGTGCACCTCCTCCAACCCCTCCACCTCCCCCCACCCCACCCCCTCCCCACCAGGGGTGAAGGGTTTTTTATCAAATTGCTTAAAACCCTCCAAATCTTCTTCTGAAGCAAAAAAATATAATTTTACCCGATGGACCCTCTGACCCCCCTCCCCCAATCTCGGGGGGAGGGGGGGGGGCCTCAAGTATCCTGGTGGACTCCATTTGAGCAAATATTGATCTTACATCCTCACAATTACATCTATCTAAAGTTTACCATAATCAGCTCTTTCAAAATCTTACTGGTGGATGTGAAGAAGAAGATTTTTTTAAAGAATGGTTTATATTGCAGAGAGTTAAAATTTGGAATCCCACAGGGAGCCCAAATACGACCAAAGGGACTTGATTTGAACAAACTGGACTCAGAACCACCTAAGACTGCTGCATATCAAATATCAAAAGATTCTGACTGGTGGTTCTGAAGAAGAAAATTTATAACGGAATTTCCCCATATTGCACTAAGTTCAAATTTAGGTTTCCAAAGGAAGCCCAAATATGAACCCAGGAACTTGATTTAAACAAACTGCAATTCGACCCCATGAAGGATACTGCAAACCAAATATCAAATGATTCTGAATGTTGGATCCGAAGAAGAGGATTTTTAAAGAATATTCCTCATATTGCACTGAGTTAAAATTCTGGCTTCCGTATAAAAAATAAAATATTTCACGAGAACAAAAGGTGGCTAAATTTGCTTCAGATGTCCAAGAACAAAGCTAAGAAATCAAAATTCTTCAAAATGCAGCGACAGAGCAAATTCCAAAACTCTCGGATTTGCTTTGTTTTCTGTTATTACATTTTGGTCAAAGTCAACAGAACCGAAAAAGCATCAATACACATTGCCATCTAAAATCAAATAAGGAGACTGATCGCCTCTGTACTTCAGACAGTTATTAAACAGAGACTGCACAACAGGCCTTAGATTGCTGTATTTTGAGCAAATCTTTATCAGGGTTTGTGGGAGCGCGGTGGCTCAGTAGGTAGAGGTGCAGGCTGGAAGCCGAGAGGTCCTCGGTTTGAATCCCACCTGCGGCAACCACGTTGTGTCCTTGGGCAAGACACTTCATCCCCACTGCCCGCGTGGAGGCACGATGACGCCGTGTACTAAGGCGTACTGCACGTCGATAGTATGCATGTCTTCAACCAATCTAACCCTGCCTGTGCTGCAGTGCGGAGTTACGATGTTGGGGAGCTGGCAGCTGCTCGTTGTTGCTCGGTGGTTCTCTCCGGGTACTCCAGCTTCCACCACCCGTAAATCTGTCACGGTCCTGATTCGCCATTGTGCCTAAATATGTGACCTTAAACATCAATAAATAAATCAGGGTTTGAATGTGACCAAATTACAGAAAATTCCATTTTCAAGGAATACTGTTGATATTTTAAAGCTGAAAGTAACTTCACACATCTAAAAAAGAAAGAAAAACACTCTTTCAGACGAAAAATTTGATATACTTTTAATCCGAGACAAAGAAAAGACACTATTTCTGCATGAATCCTATTTTGGACACAACTTTTACCCCCGTAAATTTGGGATAATCTAAAACCTTGCTGCACGGCTACCATACTACTTACAAGACATCATGACGGCTGTTTGAATTTCCTAGAATTACGCTATTATTTTTCAATTAAAATTTGTGGTATCATGTGACACATACATGTGCGTCATCTTTCATCAATAAAAAATGGAAATTGTGTTGGCCTTTCTCCAAATGCAGTCCTGTTGCTGCATCGTAATGTGTTTTAATGCCTAGCTTTTTTCTTGAATATCTCAAGCACATTTGTCCATGAGTTGTTCTCCTGAAATAGTATTTTATTGTCAATTCTGGTACAAATATGGAAGCAGCAGACTTCCAGAAACCAACGATGCCTGCTGTCAACTGTGAGTTGAGTAATTGCACATATTTTTCATGTTCTATACAGAACAGCCAGGTGGGGAGGGGGGATGCAGGGAGGAGCCCTGTCAAGACACCCACCCCTCCCAGGTGAGTTCTTGCCAAGGCCAATCGGGGGCCCACCCCTTTTGGACAATTTCCTGGAACAATAAAAAAGTGCATACCAGGTAGTTTTATGGTGCATTTTCTTACTGGTAGTCCCACATATTCCCAAACTGTAATGAGTTCTGGCCACAGTATTTCCTTCTCACTCTCTTCCTGCTCTGATGCTTCATTTGATTCATTTAAGGGATGTTGAGCTCTTTCCAATGAGTGGTCATACTGGTAAGCTTTTTTTTTGACCCAAGAAATGGAAAAAAAAAAGTTATTCAAGAATTTTGTTTGAAAGAGTCATCTGCCTTTTGTGCTAGGCAACGGGTTATCTAAAGGCAGTGTAATAAACACAAATAAAACCAAAGAAAACATGTGGAAAATATAAGAAAAGACATTTCTTGCTTCGCAACTTTTTTCCTCATAAACATTACAGGACACACCCCCTAATTATGGCTAATGAAAGCTGGAATTTGGGAAATAAAATTGGAAAAGTATCCACCCACCCCCCTCTGTGAAATAATGTTCTAATACAGGGTTGGCGATTTTTTATTTTTTCAAAAAATCAATTTTTTCGATAAATTATTCACCAGAAGATACTACCTACCCCCCCCCCCCCCCCCCCCCCCCCCCAGTTTGTACCAAAGGCAGAGAATAAAACCTCGAATTTTTAGATATCCTATTTATCGTTCATATGGATATAATAGAATCAATTACAGTACAGCCATCATCGACAGGTCAAAATCTATGGGTGGGCATTTTTCCGCGCATATAATTCAGAGATGATTTGCTATGACACCAAGCGAAATTTCCACCAATGAAGCACTGGGTAATCCTGGTGTTTCATTGGTGGGAATTTTGCTAGACAAAATGGCAACCTGTGGATTCTGAGTGTCCCTGATGGCCCTACATGTACTGCATGACATTTCACAGATTTCGAAAGCATCTGCGGCAAGCACATGGGGCGTTGGCTGTCTTAGGGAGTTTGAGCATTCAACAAACATTTTAAAACAATGCTATCAAATAAGGTAATTAGACACAACTTTTTGACAAACTGTTTGTAGTTCCAGAGGAACAACTTTTTGGTTATCTGTTTTTTCATTTAGATAACCACCATAGGAACGATAAAATCGCTCCTCTCAAATTATTTTAGGGCACTTCCTGCAAATGCAACCCAAAAAATGGAAACAACTAACTGATACTAAGACACTTACCTGTGCTACCCATCTCAGCCTTTTGGGGTGACATGGGTGAGGGGGGGGGGGGGAAATTCCAGTATACACTTGGCATAAAATAGGCAGTACCGGTATATAGATGGAAATAGAGAGGAATCATTGAAACCTATGTTTTTTCATTGTTATGGCATTGCTTGAAGGAAGATGACTTCTTGAAAATCATTTTTACAACTTGCAACATTCTTAAATCACTGATCCTAATTGTTCTCTGAGTTGATTTAGTATTTTTAATGGGTTCATTGAAAGATTATCATATTTAATATACTCATGTACGGTATATGGTTTAAAATCTATTTTCACTTTAATATGCTTCTATTAAATATTAGCTGAAAATTATATAAACTTGTTGAACTTATTCATGCAGGAACATTTAACTAACCTACAACACACACGTTCCAGTAGTCAAGACACCATGGGATGTATATTACAACTCTACAGATCAGTTCTGTCATAAACGCTGCTTTACTGCGTTTCTAAAGTTAACAGGCATTTCCTCTTGTTTCGGCACATTTCCAACTTCCAAGTTGTTTGAAAATATTCCAATTTAATTTGATTGATTAAAATCAGCCAGTCCTGTTCTACTACATATAAAAAAGTACCATGGTAAATCCCAAAATATCCTGGTAATACCATGGTATTACCAGGGTATTTTGGGATTTACCATGGTTTACCATGGTACTTTTTTATAAGGGATATGTATGTCTCAGTTTATTATTCTGATACTTACAAGTAATTTTGGTAGGTGAAAATTGTTTTCTGAAACCCCCCCCTCCCTCCCTCCCTCCCCGGCACAACCATCATTTCAATGTATAATAACTACTATATTTAATTTGAATTTTTGGAATACAGAGCTGGGAATTTCAAAGTAAACTAATTTTCCTCGCTTATTTTACACCTTTACCTGAATCTATTTATTTATTGATGTTTAAGGTCACATATTTATGCACAAAGGCTAATCATGACCGTGACAGTTTTACGGGTGGAGGAAGCCAGAGTACCCGGAGAGAACCACCAAGCAACGAGCAGCTGCCAGCTCCCCAACATCGTAACTCCGCACTGCACCGCAGCACAGGCAGGGTTAGATTGGTTGAAGACATGCGTACCATCGACGTGCAGTACGCCTAAGTACACGGCGTCATCGTGCCCCCACACGGGCAATGGAGATGAAGTGTCTTGCCCAAGGACACAACGCGGTTGCCGCAGGTGGGATTCGAACCCAGGACCTCTCGGCTTGCAGCCTGCACCTCTACCTACTGAGCCACCGCGCTCCCTTTACCTGAATCATGTATGTGCATGGATACAACATCTAATAGAATGATAAAAACATTAATTTCCTATGCCTGTCTGTGAACCATCGTCTCTACTTTTTGGAAAAGTGAAGTTTTCATCAATTTGAAGGTTTATTTTGCTGATATTATTGTTCATTGGATTTTTGTGGATAAAATAATTTTTCAACGGAAGTAAGTACATATTATTAAAATAATTGGTAAAAATAAAAAATCAAATTCACACTTACCAATAATTATAATAGGGAACAGAGTGACTGGGTGTGTTGGGGTCGTAATGGCTTGGGGTTTTGAGGCAGAAATGACTGAGTTTGTTGGGGCCGAGTTACCTGAGGGCGAAAAGACTAAGGAGAGAATGACTTGAGGTCGATGACCTGCATTCGATCTCAAACTGTCGCATGATCGAAAAATACTTTAACTTTTGTTTCATGCAATGTCACTCATTAGCTCATGTGTCAAACACGACATTTAACCAAAATGTGAATGAAATGATCATACATTTCCGTAGACTATGTGGAAAACAAAATGAGGTGTTCGGTCGAAGAACTATAGATATGCTTTTGAAAACAGAGTACACTCACTTCCATCGAGCAAACTCTAACGAGCTCCGGGACGTTTCGCCCCAAAACAAGTTCGTCCCCGGGACGATGCCACCAAAATACACCATCGAACCAGGACGATTCGTCCCAAAAAGTACTAACTATATGTAAGGTAAAGTTATTTGAGTAAAAAAGTTAACCAACATTTTTTAACCAGTCATTAAACTTGCAAGTAAGTAGGGTTTATAATTTAAACAAAATTCTGTCTCTGTTTCATATGATATAAATAACACCTCCTTGCCTAAAATACGCACAAATGTGTATAACGCGATAATATAGAACCCCCAAGGCCCCAATAGAACCGTACAAATGTAGATTTCATTAGAACCGACTCTAATTATATCCATATTTGTATGGTTTTATCTCCCTTCCTCACAAAAAACTGACCAGAAAATATATAGGCCTATCTTGGAACTGAAACCATAGAAATATGGATATCATTGAAAACTCCCCGAACCCGGTTCTAATGATAACCATATTTGTATTAGGCATATTATGGTTAGATTCTGGTTTTATATCACCTTTTCTCGGTAAGAATGCATATTTACCTTTCTTGTGCATGAATAGCCATTTGTTACAACAAGTTTTTTTTTCTCCACGCGTTAATAATAGAAACAAATGTCTGTGTGTGTTACATATTAAATATATTACATCTATATGCGTATAATACGTACTGAATGTGGACGACCCGTTAATATACTATAGAAGCCCCCCCCCCCCATACCCCCACACACACCCCTCACCCCCGCAAAGCCTCAATGTTCAGTGTTTGCTATTGCACTGAATGGGTGCTCAATCCATGTGCGTGAGTTACACGACGTTAAAACTGTTTTAAAGAGTGACTTTTGACGTTGAACGTACGTCACCTCACTGTGACACAAGAACCTCCCGTTCGGGGTCAACTCGCCACTGGGTCAACTCGCCACCAGTACTTTTTCCGGGTCAAGTCGCCACAGGTTAGTGGCGACTTGACCCACTTTGTGTGGCGAGTTGGCTCACTTTTGATAAGTTTTTTCCACGATCTTTCTCCTTATTTTTAACAATTTTTTTCAAAAAATAAATGTTAATGTACTTACTGTTCAGTCTGTGACCGTCCGAGAAAGCAATATTTCCAGAACTGAATGGAAGCTTCGACTTACCACATCGACATATTTCTCGTAGACCAGAGACATTAGAAACATCAATAGCAGAACCAGATCTCCCATCAGATTTACCACATGATATGCATCCAATTTATAAAATTATTCCAAATGGAACCCACAGTAGGCGTTATTTTTGTCCGTACATTCGCCACTGTTTTTAATATACGAGGAGTTGGTTCACGCAAGCCCACTGATTTTTATTTTGTGACAATCTATTGGCGAATGGCCACGGGCATTCACTAATAAAACTGTCACAAAATAAATTTCATGGAGGCATGAAAAATTATAATATTTTAGTCTTTGCAATTACAGTAGGCGCTATTTTTGTTTTTGTTAATAACTTCATGAGATCAAATCCCAATTAGTTTCACACTCTTTAGTTCACACATCAGTTTCACGTCAAATTAATGTTGTCAAAACACAAGTCGTTATATAAAAAAATATAGATAAGTTCATGTGCTGTCAAAACAAAAGGATTGTGATCAATTTTGTTATCAGTTTTTGACCTGTAAGCCATTGAGTAAAAAATGAATAAAATGTGATTTACCAAGATACTATTACTTGTCCATGTACCTTACAATCCCACGCCACGCAGCCCTAAGCTTATGATTATTTAACAAGTACTGAGGACGAAACTTCCTGGGGACGAAACTTCCCATTAACTGGGGACGAATCTTCCCGGGGACGAAACTTCCCGAGGACGAATCTTCCCGGGGATGAAACTTCCCGATCCCGAGAGGCGGCCCACTTCTTGTTTCGGGTGCTGGACGTTCATACAAAGAGCGTTTCGTACACGGCCAATTTAGGACGTTTCGTACACAAAAAGCCTAGACGTTTCGTACACAGATTTCAATTTCGCATTTTCTCTTTATATCTCACTTTTTTTCATTCTAATTTCAGATTTTGGGATTAAAAGAAAGAAATAAGACTATTTTCTGGCATTAAATAATTTTATTTTCCAATAAATACGTGGTGATTTTAGTTGAAATTTCATACATACTAAATTAAAATAAATTCATTAAACAAAAACAAAAATAACATGTTTTGTGTTTATGTGATTGTTGTATTCTGCGAGATAAGTTGTCATAAAAACGCAATAAAATTTTATCGATATTTGCCCTTCAAAAATAGTACTAGTCTCTGGTTCCATTTCATGGGAATCCCTTGGACTTTCCATTAAATGACACCAAATACTGTTGCTATTAATAAAGGGCAAATATCGATAAAATAAAATCGGTTTAGCATAATGCAATGAGGTGATTCGCCGAAAATGTACAGTATCGCTGGAGATAAGTTGTCATAAAAAAGCAATAAAATTTTATCGATATTTTTCCTTCAAAGATAGAACTATTGTCCTTTCCAAAACCCCCCAATGGTAAATAAACTCTGGAATAATACAAAATCAAGAAAATATCTTTTAGTTTTCAGCTCCCGATTACGTGTAATATATTTAACTTCGCCGTCGTAACGTTTCTGTGATTTTAGCTCGCTCGAAAATTATATGAACGATTTTTTTAATTCTCTATGGGAATCTGTGTGTATTTTCGGAAGAGCGTCCATTTTGCAACAATGCACAAGTGACGTAACTGGGACCGTCCATTTGAGAACAGGTAAATTTGAATTTTCACGACTTGCCTTTGCAGAAGGAGTGTTTTAACGAAGTTGGAATATCAGTTCGTCGTGATGATGGTTCAAAATAAAACTCAAGTCTTGTTCAAAACGCGTTAGTGAATTAGTGAATAAATAAAATATACATGTATTGTAGTCGTGACGTAAATTATTTTATTAATACGTGCCGCACCAGTTTTCCAAATTTGTCATGTCTTGCCGACAACTGCCCTCAGTATGTTGCTACAGACCTCAATTTAGGCTTTGATTGTTTGTGTGACAGTGACACGGGTACAGGCGAAAACAGCACCGTGTGAAATCCGGGGCCCGTTACTTTCGGTTTGGCACAGGAGTCCGGATTTCTTGGGTTTGGACTGCCCCCATCCAAATATGGCCTAAAAGACCTTGTTTTAATTTTTTACCTTGGCACGTCCTTTGAATTCGCCCCCCCCCCCCCACACACACACACATACACAAGATTCTGATTTCTGCGTCAAATAATAAAGAAGGAGGTGTATCGTGAATCCAGGTTGGATAGATTCCAGGGCCGAGGAAAGGGTGGGGTTGGGGGAGGGGTGTTATTGCTTTTAATGTTTAGAAGTCACTGCTAAACAACAAGAAAACCATGAGATAGTTGGGAGGGAAGATGTATCCTCTCATTTTTAACTGCTCAATTTTCCACAAATTTATTAGAGAACCATAGGCTAAATACTCGGTTTCAAAACGAAAAACAGAAAAAGGCAGAATTTAAATGAATTAATTTCGCCATCGGAACTGGTGCCGTTCTCGCCACAATCATTTGGTGCCGTTTCGCTCACTTGGTGCCGTTTACTCCAGGTGCCGTTTTCACACGGTGCCGTTTTTGCTATAACCCGACACAAGTCCAAGTAACCAATTTTCTTTTAAGAAAGTATATAACTAATAGCACGAGAGAATTGACATCTTCGAATACAACCCTGACGAATACGTATAATCACTAGAAAGTTTATTGGAAAATTGTAGGGGAGGAGGGGCATCACGAATACGTCACTTCGTGATCACGCTGCCCCTCCCCCCCCCCCCCCCATTTCTCAGCAAGCACCTGATAAATCTTCTGAGGGAGAAATCGCTAGGCAAAGTTGATCAGAGAATTTATATAATATTAATCATATTTCGACTCCACTGATTATACCCAGCACAGGCGTATATAGACCAACGGGCCAACCTTTTTTCCATGGCTGCGGGAGGGGGGGGGGGGGGGGGCTGGAAGATTTTGCCTGAAAAGTAACCACGTGCGTAGCCCTGGTGTGGATGTTCGTGAGCGTGTCTTCTCCTACTGGTGGGATTAAGGGAACCCTCCCCGGGAACATTTTTAAAAATCTGATCCTCTTGAGGGTTTCTAGAGAACCCAGACTACCTTTCGAACCTTGTAATTGGAAGAAAAGACGATCGCTTTTGTAGAGGTGCCTGACTGAATGTGTTCAAGCGGTCTCGTCTGGTATCAGTCAACCGCAATAAAACATTATATGCTTCTCGGGATTCAGCTGGAGTAAATACGTGTAATGTAAGGCCTGTGTGCCCATAGCATTAGAAGATCGAACCCTACAGATGGATGAGGCTTTAACACTATTCACGTGGGTCGATATATAACAGTTTGGCTGGCCGCTGATTTGCCGTGGTTCTCAGTTGAGAAGGTTTTGGTTACTCATGTGCTTCCAACTGCCTCCCGATTCCCACGCATCATTCCTCCCAATACTGAGACGAACTGCTTGAAGACACTCTGTACCCCCATTCTTCACAATCCCTCCAATAAGCATACTAACCATCGCATTTGTGTCAACCACTAATCACGTTCTTTATTCTCCCATCCCACGTCCTCATTATACTACTCCCAGTAAATTTTGATCTAGAAGATTGAGATTTTGGACTTCCTAATAAAACGTATTCCAAGGTCACCACTACGCCCAAGTTATACATTTAGCTCTCCTTTTCCACCGTCTTTCCCAATTCCCCCTAATCTCCAGTGGCCGCGACCTCAGCTTGAACAACAGTGACCACACCTCCCGTTATAATGGTGCCATTTTCAAGGTACTCTTCAAAACCTGTCTTCTCTTTGTCACGCAGGCCACACAAAGACCTCTTTCTTTTGACCTACTCTCGCCAATTTTGGTTACAATCCCCATGACTCTTTCTCTAACGGTTTTTTTTTTACCTTTGGTTGTCTCTATTTCTGAGTTCGATACATCGTTTGGATATATCCCTACAAACTTCTACCATTACTGCAGTTAATTATAACGAAATTTTTTAAAACCCTAAGCTATGAATTAATATCTCGACTGTCTAATATTTCTACATACCCGTGTTACTTCCATTGGGTCCAGTGGCGGCTCAAAGGTGTCTCCCCTCTGGATATACTTTAGCAAGGGGCGTCATATATGCCCAAGACCTAAGGTGGGATGCTAATAGAATTATATATGACGGCGGGGAGTATCCCCGGGAAAATTGGAAAAAAGATTTCAATCCCCGAGGGCTTTTTGGCCACTAAATAAGCTATGTTTCCATTCAGCCTGCAACATTTTTCAGTGGGTAGGTAGATAGTGTGACATTTTATATAATAAAATCAATCAGTAACTGGAGCTTTCGGCCACTTGGCCTTATTTGCCACATTGTGGGGACCTAGTGAGGGGACCTAAGAGGTGATTGCACAGTAATGTGACCCAATTCAACTCATGTTAGATTGTCATGGTAGCCCGCGGAAGCGGCCGTCTTGTGACGTCATCTCCATAGTGACACGTGGTCTTAGTGCGCATGCGCAGTGCGTGTTGTTAGGGTGATATTACTTCTGTCGGACATTTTTGTCTGATGGAGGCCGCCATCTTGGTTTCTAAGGTAGCACGTGGTTGCTATGAGCCTGAATGGCCTACACCAAGACGGGGGTATGTGCGGAGGGTTTGTTCGTTTGAATAGAAGTAAATCTGATTACCCAGAAAGACCCATCAATCCATCCAAACCACCCAAAACGACTATTTGATATGGATTCCTCATGAATCCTTCTTTTTTCAATAACAGGTACGTTCCTTTGTATAAGAGTAGTTGTACTTTGTAGAATTACCACAAACAAGCCGACAATCCCTCCAAATCACCAAAATGCTCCCAAAACAACAGTAACGGACTTGTACTCCCCATCTAGGGTTTTTAGTAGTAGCACGTAGTGCTATAGGATCGAGAGTATGTTCTGTTACACTAAAGTACTGGTCCAGATTTTCCAAGAACCCTATTTTTGTGCCTATTACAGATACTACTCTAACACTAGCAGTATGTCTAGCCCAAACTAGCTCTAGTTCGTTCCCTCGTCCAAGTCTTATAATCACCAGTACTTGGTTTCCCATAACATGTATGCAGAGTTATCTTCAGTGTGTATAACGAAAGCCTATATGATTCTTATAGCCACGAATCCATCGAAGAGTTACTGAAAAGTCATTGCTCAAGCGATTCGAATCCCATCGAGCAAATGAGCTATAGAACAATTGCTCGTTCGAGTGACTCGAACATACTTTCTTCGACTCATTTAGGTATTTGAGGAAAGCCAGTATACAAAATGCCCGACGGAACAGCGTATCACCCTAACAACACGAGTTGCGCATGCGCACTAAGACCACGTATCACTATGAAATGACGCCACAAGATGACCGCTCACGCGGGCTAGCACATCAACCAAACTTGACGTAACTGGGTCACGTGACTAACTTGGCGTAACTGGGTCACGCGAATATGACGTCCTTCCTAGGTTTCCCATTAAGCCCCCCCCCCCCTAATACCCCCCCCCCCCCCCCATGTGGCACGATCTCTACATCTAGTACTGATGATGTTACATAAATGCACAGTACATCATAAAGGTAGACTTTCAGAAACACAGTTAACATTAGCGTCCTGCGTGATGAAGTTTATATTTTTTATAATTGTTAATAAAGACGATGTGACCGAACACCCAAGATATCAATCACTTCTAAAATTACGACAGATTTGATGGCCGGCGAAAAGACTGGACATGATCAGTCATTGATGATTGACTTTTTGTGTGATATCTTCCTTGCCTTTAGCGCTGCAAAATCTTCAGTCTACAGTGTCCACGTCAAGTCATTTAATTCCCGATGACTCAATAGCTGTCATCGCGCGGCCGCCTAATCTATCGCGGCACACAGTGGATCTGGCATCGGTTTTTATAAGAATGAGGAACCTCTATTATTAAATATAGATACTCTCAACAGGTATCAGGGAACTAAAAATTTGAATTAGAGTTACCTACCTTGAATTAGAGTTACCCGCCTTGAAAGGTTGCACTCGGAAATGATGCAATTGTTACGGAATGCGATCGTAAATTCTGACTCCAAGCGTTGTGATTACTGAGAGAACTACGGAGCCCCACCAACCGCGAAGTCCCATCAGCCCGTGGCGTTTTGTGATTCCTTACCAGACGATACCAGACACAGGCTCCAGATTCTGGGTTCAGGTTGGTTACCTCACGAGCCAGTCGTGTTAACCACAACGAAAACCAGTTTACCAGTTATCTACGATTTTTATTAACAAATAAAACTCAACTGCCAATCGTTTTCTCTGGTATAAAGTAAAATTCACAATGTTCAGTCAAAGTTCATACCTGAAAGCAACAGTGGCGGCATCCATCTTACTTCTTGTAGGTAGGTACTTGCTCGTCGGGAGCCCAGAGACAACTTCCCAAACATCCAGGAATCAGTGCTTATATCCACTAGATTTTTGATGCCAAACCTGATCACGCGACTACCAGTCAGTGGAACAGTTAGGGAAAGTTCCCGTGACGTGGCAGTCACCATTGTTAGACGCTTGTACTGCCATGCAGACTGTCGGCAATCTGCATGTAATCTATCGAGTGGTTGTTCCACAAACACATTCCGCCGGGGTTCTGTTGACCGGGGGAATTGTGTGATAGAATTTACAGCTCTGCAACTTTTGCATTATGTGATGCCCGTTTGTTCTGGGAGTGTGATTTATGGGTTTATGACAGCTATGACAGTTCAAATAGTACCAATTCGGAGATTTCCGCCCGTGATATTTATCAACTAAAACTCGACTACCGGCGTTATCTCTGATCAGCTCTTCCACTGAGTGTAGGTCAGTCGGTCGAGTGTTAGTCGGAGTATTTCTTATTAGTTTATCCAATTCTACGAATATCGGCTCTGAGGAAAATTGACAGCAATAATATGAGTCCCATTCAAACTAATAGAAAACTGTCCTGTTATTTCTATAATTTCCATGGAAGAACTATAGCTCTTCTTTCGAGCTTGCTTAACTTCTGTGGGCCAACTTCGCAACACAATCGCTAAAAATAAACAGCCTTTGGAAAATATATTGTTTCAATAAAGGTTTGAAACATTCTATTGACATCTTGCACTATTGTTGAATATGCCTGATAAAAAGAGGGTGATTTGATGACTCTTAAACCTAAAAAATACAATTTACTTTTTGTGTGTTTTTGTAGGGAATTGCCTGAAAAATGCACGTGACCTGTACTTCCTTTCGTGTCAGTTTTTCTCTCTTATTTGTTGCATGACCCTTGTTCTCGGGTGAGAAAAAATTGTCTCAAGGGCTATACTTGACAAAGATATTTGAATGGCAAAATTGAAGTGGTGCGATCATAATTTTTCGCCTGAACGTTACTATTGTCGCATGTGGGAAAATATTTTGTTTCGTGATACCTATAACTTTGTTTCACTCTCGAATTCAAATTCAAAACCTGGGCATATTGGTCTGCGTCACGCAGCGCGTTCCGTGTGGCTTGTAAGTGAAGCTAAGCGCACATGTTTGCAGTTGCGGCAATAGATCTGGGGTCCGATGTGTTATTTTTACCGGAAGCGTTTGTCAGAGAGAAAACTGATTTAGGAACTCATTGACATCGGTACATGTGTGCGGTTGCGTACGAAACTGAATTTGCTGCCGCGAATCCAATCGGCATCGGACAGAAAATGTCGGTGTTCGGCGTCCGAACGATGAGGCCCGTAGGCCCATATAAAAACAGTCCGCCTTCTTTTTTGGCATACTTCCTTTTCTTCTCTCAATTGTTTTACCATTTCACGTATTTTTTTTGGGGGGGGGGGGGGGCGCCTATGGCCGCCCCCTGAACCCACTCAAACAAACCACTCCCATTTGGGTGGAGCAAAATATTCTCCGCCTCGCGAGTTCCAACTTTCGGTTTCTGTAATTGCCACTTATGACAACTTATCCACTGTGAGTTGATGGTACACAAGTAAAATAGATTAGAATATTTGCCTCCTCATCTGCTCGTTTCAGGCATAGTGGATGAAATTTGGCGCAGATTCAGGAAGATTGAACAAATTTGAGAAAGACTGGTGCTCAATTTGAAATAACTTTTAAAACTCAACTTAGACTAGAGAAGGAGGTGGGGTTGAAAATAAAAAAATATAGATATTAGGCTGAAAAAAAACAGTTGTTTTAGACAACCCCTACCTCCGATCCAAACTTTGCCCCTCTTGAATTTACTTCCCACCTCCTGCACAGGATGTAATTTTGTCTGTTTGCGTTGCATTCCAAGAGGTATTTCACGATTTCTACCATAATATTTGAAGGTTCCAGCTGTTAGTCAAATAGTGATTCGAAATTCGAAATTTCTAGACGTTGATTTTATTTTTTTTTTGGGGGGGGGGGGGGAGCCCCACTCCCGCGACAACGAACGCGCACGTCATCGAGAAACGTGTTTACGGCATACATGTAACAATGATTATAGCTGAATTCCCTGTGACCAAGAGGGGTGGCAACCGCACCCCCCCCCCCCCCCCCCCATCGTCTCATGCGCACATGGTTCTTGGAACAAATTCAAATGACCTCCCGTTAATTAATGATATGTGTCAGTTCTGGTGTAGCCGTTTAACTTTCTCCCTACATTTCACCCCACCCGATAGGATAAAATCTCGTGTGTTTCCCCTCTCTAAATATAAAAAAAAACATTTGCTTTTAAAAAGCTTATTTCTGGCTCCCAAGATTGGTGGAAGATGAAAAGATACACGCAGGCCATGACGGAATATCTCACCCCCTGCCTCCGCCCTGTGACTTTGCATTCGATTTATATATTCTTTATTTCTTCATATTTGAAGATTTTGTTTGTAAAGTTAAAACTTTGGGCTATAACTGAGACGTTGTAACTTTTCCTCTTAGTAACGTGGAAGAGAGATAATCCACGCACACTGAAAACTACTTACGGTAAGTTTTACAAGCCTAAAATTAACCTACCCTCGCGAAGTATGTTACAATTTTTTTTCTAACTATTATTTGAATGGTATTAAAGGCCGACGACCCAAAACATATGTAAAAAACGAACGCGAATTACTTTGGCGAAGTCCAAGTTCAATGTTATTGAACTGGTTCGGACGGGTGGGGGAGGGGAGGGGGTCGAAACATGACACGTCCTGAATAGCCATGTTAATCTTTTAAAATTTAGTTCAAGTTATATGCTCTGCCCAGACTTCAAAGAGTATGGGCTATAAATTCACTGGCAGAGAAAAATTGGAACGTGTGTCTATATGTCACTTGGAGAGGTGGAGTGCATTTTTTGTGAGCACCGTGTACACAGTCAGTGATGCCAGATCGAGGATCTGCCGCCAGCTATCTCAACCCCATACTGTCTTGAATCTGTTTCCTTGCAAGACACATATATGCGATAAATCAAAGATGGTTAGCCCATTTCCCCAAACTTGATTTCAATGCGATTCGCTTGACTTAATCATATTCTACGCAGTTCAAGGGCAGGACAGTGCCGGAGTGGACTTCAGGTGGTGGAGGTGGGGGGGGGGGGGGGGGGGTTCTTTTAGGTTTCATGTTGGTAAATTTGGCGAAATGGAAGTAAAAGCCGGTATTCTGACAGCAACATACTTTAGAGCTTGATTTTTCGATAAGTAATCCTCGTTGGATGCAAAAACGTTACATCTGGGCGCGGTGGCTCAGTTGGAAGGGTGCAGGCTGCAAGCCGATAGGTACTCTGTTCGAACCCCACCTGCGGCAACCGGGTTGTGTCCTTGGGCAAGACACTTCACCCCATTGCCCACGTTGGGGCATTGTGGCGTTGTGTACTAACGCCTACTGCTCCTCGTGGATGGAGCACCTGTCTTCAACCAATGTTATAACTCTTCTTGTGTGGAGTTACCATGTTGTGGAGCTGAGAGTTGCTTGCCATTGTTCGATGGTTCTCTCCGGGTAATCCGGCTTTCTCTGTCCGTAAAAATGTCGTGGCCATGATTAGCCATTGTGCATAAATATGTGGCTTTAAACGCCAATAACTAACTAACTAACTAACTGACTAAAAACGGTACATAATTTGGTTCTTCAATCAGAAATCTGTTGAAATCAGTGTTTTGGTCTTCAATCAGAAACCTGTTGAAATCGGTGTTTTATCGCCGTATGGGGTGGGGATAAATCCCATATATTGAAAAATATGGGGTTTATCCCCCACCCCAATCGGCGATAAACTTCGACTCTACTAAAGAATTTTCATCGAAAAGGAATTTTCGGCAGAAAAACATTATTAAATCACAAGTCTTCTTTCGTGCACAATGTTTCTAAAGCTGTTACAAAATTTATCAGGGTGAACTTCAAAATTTTATTTAGAAAGCCTCAACAGTTATTTTCCGACGTATTTTATTTATTTTACAGAAACGGTCATCACTTTGTGCTCGTAAGTTTCACTTGGGCCCGAATTTCGCAACAAACGTACCGATGTTGTGGAACGGTTCAGATTTATGTTTTGATCTGTATCCAAATCCATCAAAACACAACTCCTTGCAACAACCTCGAAACCCTCAGGTAAAAATAGATTATGCTATCCGTTACGTCATTGGTAAACAAACATGTCGGCTGCTGGCGTAAAATGACAACAACGGTGAGCTTTTGAGTGAAATCAAGGGAAAATGAAGACCCACCGATAAGGTAGTAATGCGAAAATTGTCTCCTTCATCTATTCTTTAATTTGAGTGGTTGATTATAATTGAATAACAAACAGAACAGGAGATACGCGATACAGTCTTTCGCCAAATATGTTTCGGAAAATACTATAGTCTCTGGTTCCATAATGTACAGTAATCTTGGTGTCATTTAATGGAAAGTCCAAGGGATTCCCATGAAATGGAACCAGAGACTAGTACTAACTTTGAAGGGCAAATATCGATAAAATTTTATTGCGTTTTTATGATAAACCGGGCGTGACATATCGGTATCACATTTTCGGTGCCAACACAGAGCCTCCTGCCGTGGCCTGACCTCGCCTCAACAACCAGAACATGGGTACTCCATTACGTCGTATTGGGCAATGGACAGGACTCGAACCCCAGGACTCGGACTCGGACTCAAAACACATACGAATCGAGGACTCGGACTCGGACTCAAGTTTAGTGTTCAGATTTTTTGTTGAATTACCATTGATTAGCCACACGTAACAGCGATCTTGTCGTTGTGATGATCAGCAAAAATCGTTTAACTGTTAAACTGCCGTAACATATTCCCAATAGGACATCGTACTTTGTGGAATGCCCCTATATTTTTATATAAAGCCTATCATTCATTTAGTTGAGATAAGCTGACTTTTTGTGAACTATCGATCGACTCCCTTCCATCTCGATGGTTTCATTTAACCATTTATCTGCGACTAACTACCAAACACGACCACGTCAACGCTCAAAATATCCGTTCAATGTTTTTTCCAAATTTGGGGCCAAAGGCCGTAATATTATTTTGGTGTGGAATATCCCGTGGGCCCAATATATGCCACATGGATTTAGTGTAGAAAATGTGTTTCCAATTTAAAACGTGTATATCCTGGTGTATTCGTTACGGTATTCCGTGATCCACGGCCCTCGGGTGGCAGATGTTCATCTTCGATGACAGTTAATGCTTTACATCTACGAAAATGTTCGAGTTGAGAACTAGAAGTATACCTCTTTTTATCATCGGGATATGATGTATTGTTCTGGTGAGGCAACGTATGAATTGGCAACACATTTTCAACACAAAATCGATATGGTGTACATTAGAAGCAGTGGGGATCGTCACGCAGAAAGAGAAGATATTACCATCTTTGGGTCCAGGCATTGGCGGCGCTTAATGGGCGGGGAAGGGGGGGGGGGGGGGTGATGACATTTTACCCCATATAAGCGTAGACTTTGCCTACTCCCTGTCACAAACGCGCCCATCCATTCAGCCAGGTACACCCGAAACATGAACCAATTTCCTCCTCAATTACATGGTTGGAAAGGCAGCTTGCGTGTGTGACTATATAGATTGGTCATAATTTTTTTCAAACTTTCCCCACCAGTGCAGGATGGGGGGGGGTGTCACATTCTCCCACACCCATCGCGACATTACGTGCCTCGATGATGCCTGCGGAATCACTTTTCGAGCAAAATCTTTCACCCCCCCCCCCCCCCGCCCAAAAACAATGCCTCCTACACCCTTGGATAGTCCCTACCCGGAGAATTCTCCAGTTGAAGTTCGGTCATTACCTCTATTTGTAATCAAAAATTGCCCTTACGCCTATGTCACCAGAAAACTTTATTTGAAAGCACCGTTCATTTCATCCCCTCAGAGGGAAGGCGCCCCCCCCCCCCCCCCAACAACAACAATTGAATCCCCCAACACTGAAAAAAACCCTCCATCAAAACTTCTAGAAAACAAAAATACAGGGACGTTTATTTGTCTGCTCCAATCGATGGTGAATATGAGTCCGCTTCTTGCCCGAAAGAAGATTTTGGTATTGTCAGTTTGTGTTGGAAAAATGGAACAACCACAATCATTCAAATCTAACAGACCATTATCAGTAATAAATCAACTACTCAGTAGAAACGAATAGAAATATTTATTTTGAGAGGCAACATGAAAACAGCACAGTACAAGTACAACAAGGGAAGCAGCACTATGTAATAACAAAAACATGATTTAAAAAAATCTGAAATCAAGAAAGCAGTCATATTTATTTATATATAAGCTCGGATAAAACAAACAGACAGCAAGTGATTTTTATCAAAAATGTATAAACATTTAGACCACGTCAATGCTCAAAATATCCGTTCAATGCTTTTCCAAACTTGGAACCAAAGGCCGTAATATTATTTTGGTGTGGAATATCCTGTGGGCCCAATACATGCCTCATGGATTTAGTGTTGAAAATGTGTTTCCAATTTAAAACGTGTATATTCTGGTGTATTCGGTATGGTATTCCGTGATCCACGGGTGGCAGATTTTGGCATATTCGATGACAGTTAATACTTTACATCTACGAAAATGTGAGAGTTGAGAACTAGAAGTATACCTCTTTTTATCATCGGGATATGATGTATTGTTCTGGTGAGGCAACGTATGAATTGGCAACACATTTTCAACACAAAATCGATATGGTGTAAGTTAGAAGCAGTGGGGTTTGTCACGCAGAAAGAGAAGATATTACGATCTTTGGGTCCAAGCATTGGCGGCGCTTCATGGGTGGGGATGAGGGAGGGGGGTGATTTTACCCCATAAGCATAGAATTTGCCTAAGAAATATTTAATGTTGCAAAAATCTAAAAGGTCTATCCAGAAACCTAACAGTATTTTGCCATAAAATAAAAATAAAAACGGGAGATTTCGGTTAACAGACCACTGGACTCAAACAGACAGCAAGTGATTTTTATGAAAAATGTATAAACATTTAGACCATAGTACTCACACAATTAATAGTTTAAAAGACTAGCAAATGGTCGGTCGTCCGTCTGAAACACTTGCGACTTGACTTAAGGCCACACCTAGCTGCTATATCGTGTTTTAATAAAATAGTCAAAATACCCAAAATCGAAGAATTAGAATAATTAAAATACTTTGTACAAACACGAAATGTTGCGAAGTTAATTTGTCTGATAGTAGGTAATAAAGGCGGATTCCAACTCACATGTACAAGATTTTGTACATGTACACGTACATCAATGTACACCTCCATAGGATTCAGTGTTAAAATCGTGTACAGGTACACGATTTGTCGTTTTTTAGGGTGATTTAGAATCCGCTTTGCAGATTCTAAATCACTGGATTCTATATACACATCGCTCAAGAGTAAAAAAATGTATGAAATTTTAAGGAAAAAGAGGTGTATCGTCTGATTTAGAATCCCCCATAGGATTCAGAGTTAAATCGCGAGCAAAAAAACGTGTTGCGGATTCTAAATCAGCGTCGGAAAGTGGTTTGCGGATTCTAAATCATCCGTGTCTGTACACGATTTTAACACTGAATCCCTATGGAGGCGTACACGGAAATCCATTTGTGGATTTTACATCAGAAATCGACTTGTGTACGGTACACGGAAAAGAGGTGATTCTGAACCCACAAACCCACTGCCACGTTTCCCGAGGAAATAAAAAAAGTGATTGATATATATAGGAGAGAAAAAAATATATAAATAAATAGTTATTTAAAAAATAAATATATCAAATCGAATAGATAATAAAAAAAAAATAAATCATGAGCGCTTCCCAGACTATTAGAGCAAGGTTTCTTTTAAAAATGCTGATGAGAGCCTACGCATTCTGTGTGAACGAACAACTAGGTCGCCTCTTAGAAAGATGCGTCGGATGTCGGGATCACCTAGACTTTGATCACGAGAATCATTCGAGTCTGACGATGGAAAGGGAAGATATGGTCGTCAAGTATTTTGAACCGGCATTCGAACGCGTTCAAATCGCCGAAGTGATCGCGTTTTGGAAGAGATTACTCTTCTGTAAGGATCAAAGCAAGCCCACAGTTTCGGAAGAACTGAAATTGGCGCGTAAAAGTCTGACTTTAGAAGACAAGGGATGCGTCATGAAATTATTGTTCAATGAAGCATACGTCTACGTTTTCTCGTTGATATAAATAAGGGAGAATAGGAAATAAAATAAATACACACATAAATTTTTTATCTAATATTAGAAAGAAAAAAAAAAAAAAATGAGAACCAGAAATAAATTGTATCCGACATTAGATGACGACGAGGATGAAAAAAACACAAAAATGAGAACCAGAAATAAATTGTATCCGACGTTAGATGACGACGAGGATGAGTATCCGACGTTAGATGACGACGAGGATGAGAATGGCGTTTTGCTGATGGCACTGTCGCTAGAAGAAAAAGAAAGAGGAGAGATGTATCGCATCGATCAAATCAGTAGAATCCAAGAGTATCTAACTCGAGAGAGAGATTCTCGGCATTCTCTCAAGAAGAAGGCTCATTCTCAGTAAAATGGTGCAAATACGGTACAGAAAACAAGAAAAATAAAATTGTCGCAATCTTGATGAATTTAACCTATAATGAAAGAAGTGTATCGGTACAATCTCGAAATGAGTGGGTGCAATCATCATTTGACTGATAAGTGTTTTATAACCGTTCCCATCCTGACCTTCGAAAATTGTCTTTATAATTTTGTAACTTCCGTGATTATAAAAATCTGGTTTTAGAAAAGATATTATAATTTTGCATGCGATTTAAATGATTATTGTTGGCGATTTTCCAAATTATTTACTGGAGTGCAAAATATACTCAGCAGTTTGCCAATTCTGAGATCATATTCAAAATTGTTACAGTTCCTTGAAGAACAGTGGTAAAAAAAAATTGTTTTACTTCCATAAAAAAAATTAAATTAGTGTATTTCAGTTTCAATAATTGGAACCATGCGAAAAAATTGAGTTATTCGCTGCAATAACACTGTTTGTCGAGGATTCGGCAATGTTTTCCAATAATTTCGAGGTTCATCAACACCACGGCTCAGAAGATTGAGTTCGAAACTCCTTGTGGGTGCAATGTAACGGATGTTACAGCAATCTTCTAAAATATGGAAAATGATTTCCTGCTTCATAGAAGTATGCAAATGTGTAACAGTAGCATGTATACGGCCTGTAATTCACTTGTAATGAATTATAAGCAGTGCCCTTGTTAGGCAGTTACACACTGGTATGGAGCATGAAATAATTTTCCAATGTTGTAGGTGAGTGGTACTCAGCTGAAACACAAAATATCAAACACATTTATGACGAGGAGCATGGTAATGAAGAGGTTTTCATGATGGTCACACTGTTTGTTGTTCTAGTATGTTTTACAATAGTTTCAAGGTTTATCAACACGACCATTCGGGAGATTGTGCTCGAAAAGTCCTGTGGGTGGAATGTAACGGATGTTACGGCGATCTCCTAAAATACCAGTATACAAATGAGTAATGCTAGCATGTACACTGTCTGTGATTCACTGGTAATGGATTACAGACAGTGCTTTCTGTTAAGTAGTTATACACTAGTATGGTGCATGAAATCAAATTCCAAGATTTTGGGTGAGAGGTACTGGGTTTTTTTGTTGTTGTTGATGTTGTTGTTTTTTGTTTTGTTTTGTTCATTCGGTTGTAACACGAAGTATGAAACTCGTTTATAACGAGGATCATTATAATGAAGAGTTTTTTATTGAAATCATTGAATGATGCTGGGCATCGACCAGATATTTAACTCGCCCCCCCCCCTCCCCACGCCAAATTTTCAAATGGCAGGAGCAGAGAGTTAGAGTTTGAAGTATTCAACTGTTTCCATGGAGGGAGACGGTCATAGCAGGCCCAGAAACGCAGAGAACACTAGCTTTTGCCCGCCCACTCCCCTGCACCCCTCCCCGTTGAGTAAAAAAGGGGGCGGGGGAGGGTGGATATTTACCCCCTCTCCCAAATTTCCAAAAATTATTAGGCCATGGTCCGGATTAAACTTTTGGCGATGTTTAGAGACAGCCTTACAATGAAAGAAGCAGATAACTCGATTTGAAGTGTCAGGCAGTCCTCATCGGGGGTGTCGGTCACATGTAGCAACCTCAGAATCGCCGAGAGAACGAGATTTGGCCCTCATTTGTTCAAAAGTTTCTCAAGGAGACCCCCCCCCCCCCTCTCCAGGACCCTCACTCCCCCTCCCCTCCGTTGCTGCGTGGCTCGCATGAAGCTGCGCATCATACTGTCAGCATAATTGGTGGCACCTCCACTGGGTCCACCCCAGCCCCCCTCCCAATATTTTTCCGTTCTTACGCGCCTGCCCCTCCCCCCCCCCCCCCCCCCGTGTGCTCGACCCCTGCACAGCGCGGATGATGCTGCGTATCATACTGTCAACTGGGGCGCCCTTTCAATATGCCCTGTTTTCTACGCGCCCACCCCTCCCCTCCAATATCTTTACCTTCCAACGCCCCTAAACACAATTCAAACACAGGGAATACCACTTGAAAACGGAATAATAACTTTCCATTTCACACACGAAACATCCCTATTTCATTTGGAATACTCAAATGGTAACACGCTAGGAAAAAACACAGGATAAAGTGGCATTTCTGATCATGTAACATCCGTTACCAAATGTAACGGAGGTTACCCATGCCTGGCGGGTCTATAGCAGCAAACAGATGCAAATGGCGACATCGAAAATAATGTATATGTGTATTGTGATATTGATATTGTATACTCATCGCGTCCAGGCGAACTCAACTATCTAAACCATGGCGGGAGTCATGGCATGTCAAGAGTGGGTAATCACAACAACCAACTGATATTTATTTATCTTACATGTAATAGTTATGTATAATTTCTCTTTATTGATAGCTCCTGTGCACTCAAACAATGGCGCTTCTCACTCTTGTAAACACGTGGCTTTGAAAAACTGGCGCACGTGCACCAGGGAAGACAAATAAACGGAGTGACGTAATTACAGTAACGGATGTTTCATTGGCGACAGTCTTTCTTCAGACTTCCAAGCTTCTTGTCGACGCAATGCATCTCGAATTCCAGCCACCGGGTTATTTTGCGAAGACTTCTGACCATATTAGATGCACGTCTGATGGTTATGTCGATTAGAACACAGTGTTCTCGTCACGAAACGTAGTAACGGATGTTACAGACTATTTCATACGCGACAGTGTCCTGGTATTATACACGCGATTACAGCATTACACGCACCGCGCGGGTCAATGTAAAGGCATAGCGCACCAAATTACGCTCCACAGTCCTAGAAGGTGTACACGAAAGTGAACACAAATGCATTTTTCAATTCATTGTGACATCGCGAAAATAGCGTAACGGAAGTTTCACGAAATTGGCGACATCGTGCGAAGGTGAAGATTGGGAGCATAAGGTGGAAGTCTCGTCCTTATATTCTATGTCACCATGGGCGGGTATCCTGTTCCACTTTTAGAAGGGAATAATCTGTTGTTAACTAAATGATGAGTGGACGACAGCCTGAAAGGTCGCGATTTTTTTTCAGGCGACAGTAACGGAGGTTACATTTGGCCCTATGCGATAGCTCACAACATCCAAATGCGACCAGATATTTTCGGGAAATGATGCTAGCTTTTTCGCCTTACAACCGCTGTATAAAACCACCATAAATCGGAAATCACTTGGCAAAGCATTTTGCAGGCACATCCCGGCGACACTATTTGCACCCCTTTATTGAGAATGAGCCAGAAGTATTCGCGTTTCGTGAAGAAATTCATCAACGCGATCGACACGACACTCATCACGATTTCCATGGGTTTACATGTGGCTGGCATCAGATTGTTGTCGACCGCTGTCGGCATTCCGATTGTGTTGACCGTAGAAGGAGTGGCTCTCGCCGCCGGATTGTTTAGCACGCTCGGAAACTTTTTGAGTAGGAAATTATATCTGAAGGCGAGGAAACACGACAAGATTCGCATCTTAGCCGACTCCAAGATCGACACGATATCCGAAATGATCTCGATGGCGTTGAAAGACGGTAGGATATCGGATGGAGAATACTTCGCGATATTGAGCGAGAAAACGAAATACGAAGCCAGGAAAGAAGCCGTGAGAATCAAGACTCGTCAGATCATCAAGGAAGAGATGAAGGATTCTCTCATGAAAAAGGGGAGGAAAGAGGCCAGGGAGGAATTCAGTAAGATGATAGAACTCAAGAGCAGCGATTGAAAAAAAATATATAATTATAAGAACAGAATTTTAAAAAAAAATATTAAATTTATATATAAAATAAAAACGAAATTAATTTAAATAACTCTTAAAAATGTATTGCGTAAGGTGTAAGAGAGTTACCGAGACGAGTAATTCTCAAGAAGTATGAACTAAAAACGACAGACAGATGCTTCGCGAAATTTGCGACATGTGTGGTTCTATCAAGACTCGATTCGTCAAAAAAAAACGCGAGCAAAGGTAAAGGCATCGTGAATAAGATGATCAATAATCTACCTTTCGAAATGCATCTGCCTGGTCACAGTTTCACGGGGCCTGGAACGAAATTGAACAAGAGACTCAACGCCGATCTGACTCCTAAATCTTGGAGCAAACCTGTGAATAGGGTGGACGTGGCCGCATATGATCACGATCTGTGCTACGCCGGACATCCCGACACCAAGACTCGCAACGACGTCAGCGATAAAAACATGTTGGGGAAATTGAGAGGCATATTGAATCCGACCAGGAGAGAGAAGATAGAACGTTCGCTGGTCGGCAATCTGATTGGTGCGAAACGTCGATTCGGATGGGGCGTTGAAAAAAAAAGTGCATCGGAAAAGAAGAAGAAACGATTATTGACGAGCGTATTGGCCGAGGAGTTACACAAACCCATCGCGCATAAATTTCGAAAGAGAAGGGTGTTCGTAAAAGGTTTGGATGATATTTGGTCTGCCGACTTGGTCGACATGAGATCGTTTTTCGAGGTGGAACGAGGGTGTCAAATATCTATTGACGGTCATCGACGTGTTTTCCAAATACGGTTGGATCAGAGCTTTGAAGAATAAATCGGGACCTTGCGGCGCCGAGGCTCTGAAGAGCATGTTCGACTCGTCTTCTCGAAAACCGAGTAAATTGTGGGTGGATAAGGGAAAGGAATTCTACAACAAGCACGTTCATCGATTGGTCAACCTCTACTCGATCGAAAACGAAGAGAAAGCCAGCATGGTGGAACTGTGGAATCGAACGATGAAGGAAAAGATGCACAGATACTTCATGGCGAATTCGACCAAGAAATACATATACGCTCTGATCGGTCTGGTCAAAGATTACAACAACACGCGACACAGATCGATCAAGATGACTCCCGTGGAAGCTAGCGATCCTCGAAATGAAAAACGGGTCTACGCGAATCTAGATCCTGAAAAATCTAAGATTAGGAAGAAGACTAGAACGCTGAAATTTGCGGTTGGTGATCGAGTGAGAATCTACGCTTATAAGAAGCACTTCAAAAAGGGTTATACTCCTATACATACAATTACAGAAGACAAAGTTTTGATAAGAAAACAAATTTCTTTTATTTTTTCTCTTTAACATTTTCTTGTTTACACACATATATATATAGGAGAGAAAAATAATAATAAAAAAATAATTAAAAACTATTTTTAGCTAAAAAAAAAAAAAGCAAGCTAATTAATAAACAAAAAAACAAAAATCCTTTAAAAATGACAAATATACTAGATATAGCACAAAGCATAGTGAAAGATGAAAGTATTCAAGAATATGAGGTTCACGAATACAAACCGGTAACCGGAACGAGTTTGAACAATGCGGGAGAGATAAGAATCAATGTCGAAACTCAAGATCTATTCATACATCCTAGTGAGAGTTACATAGTGGTGCGGGGACATCTCACCAAGGAAGATGGGAGTGACTACGCTGCCGACAACACGGTTACTCTAACCAATAATGGCATCATGCATCTATTCAGTAATATAAAATACATGCTACCCGGACAAGAGATAGAATCTGTGTTTCATCCCGGTCAGGCCACCACGATGTTCGGACTCTTGACGTATCCTGATGATTTTTTGAAATCCAGAGGACTTAATCAGTTGTGGGTGAAAGACACCGTCGGCCCTGCTTGCACCGGCGCCGCCTTGATATTCGACTACGTCATCAAGACGTCCAGACCTAAAGGAACGTTTTCATTCAGGATACCTTTGAAACACATCTTCAGATTTGTGGATGATTACAAAAAGATCATGTATGGATTCAAACACAATCTGACGTTGATTCGAAAAGGAGACGACGACGCAATAGTGAGACTCACTGCGACCAATGCGGGTAAGATAACTCTACACAAGATATCGTGGTTTGTTCTGCACATGGAGCCTTCAATCGTGGAAAAAGCGTGTCTCTACAAGATCATAGAATCCAAGAGTAAATTACCCGTGGGATTTAGAATGAGACAGTGCAACACGGCTAGCATTCCTCTCTCCACGAATCACTTCGTTTGGAGATTGACGGTGAAATCTGCTTCCGAGAGACCGCGTTTCATCGTGGTTGCATTTCAGACCGATAGGGACGGGTCTCAGGAAAAGAATGCGTCGCTGTTTGATCACTGCCATTTGAGAAACATGCAAGTGTTTCTGAACGCCATGAGATATCCAGCAATCGATTACAAAGCGTCGTTCGACAAGAACGATTTCTGCAGACTGTTCGCCGATGCCGCTGATTTTAGAAAGAAGTATCACAGTCTAGATGAATTGATGAGCAACCCTAACATATCTCCCGGCGAATACAAGTCGATGTATCCCATGTTCGTATTCGACGTCAGTAAACAGAGTGAACAACTCAAGAGTAGTGTCTTAGACATTCAGATCAAGATGCAATTCGATAGGAACGTGCCGAGAAAAACCGAAGCCTTTGCCCTGGTCCTGTCAGACAGAGAATTGCAATTCGAATCGGATGGAAATAAGATGTCGATCATTCGATGAGAGACGTGTGTGAAAAAAAAATAAAACAAAAATAAAAAAAAAAGTAATGAGTAATTATTAAGAAAACAAAAAAAAAACAAAAAAAAAATAAATAAAGTAATGTGATCTATAGATTGAACATCTTTCTAAATCTCATTACTTTTTTTTTTGTTTTTAATAATCACACATTATTTTTTTTTAATTCATTATTTTCTACGCGTTCATTGTTTGTTCAAAGGAACTAGTTCGATCAGTAGACTCACCACAGAAGTGGCGGCTTTGGGTTATTGGTTTTCGTAACAAAATTAATCCTGTCTCCAGCGTTCACTTTGAGAGGCGTGCCGAACGTGCTAACATTTGCGTGTTGATTCTCAGTCTTTTCGACACTGTATCTCTTATTGCTCTCTACTCCATTCACCATGAGATTGACGGCCACTCTGTTATTCAAATCCGAAGAAGCCAGACTCATTCGAAGGATTTCACCTCCCAGTGGCATGGGATATCCCACCTGACCATGTTTCGATCCGCTACCTCCATTTCTGAAAGACCACTCAGCTTTTCCCTCATCTCAGGTGCCGGCCTCCTCGCCCCACATGGTGATCAATTGTCTAGCATATTTGACTTTCTCCACCACCGAAATCAGGGTGCAGGCATCCATCATGTTCACGGGATCCGGTAGATTCGTGAGCGCGTGTCCACCCATGTCAAGTTTACCTTCCATGATGTCGCCCTTCCTCCAGACCGAGTTGTCGTCCACATACTTCCTGCTGACTGCACTGGAATCGAATTCGGGATCGTGACTGAGTCCGAATAAATTCTCACTGTTCATGTCGATACCACCCTCCATGGTTCCGCCAGATTGTTTGTTCAGGTAGAGATCATCCACTTGCGATTCTAGGTATTCTTGTGATCGTATCACAGCAGAATCTACGTAGCCCTTGTTGACCGCGGTTGAGTCTGCATCCGTGCCGTCGACCTTCGACAGATTCAATATCTTGTTGAATCCCGCATTCAGATCCGATTTCATTTCTCATCTGTCAGACTTTCTCTGTTCCAGTGTATGGTCGCCACGTCCTTGGGATTCGTGGGAGTGGCCACGTTCATTATCTTGTTAGAATTGGCGTTCAATTCCGAGTGCATCGTTTTCTGAACGTATCTATTTCTCAAGTGTTTGCTGAATCTCACGCGAGAGTCCGCGTATTTCTTGGTCACGGCATCAGTGGGATCTATGGGATTCGTGACATTCACCAAACGTTTGGATTTCAGATTGAGATCGTCGGTCATGGTTTTATCCACGTAATTATCTAGCATGATTCATTCGAAATCGGCATTTCCCCTGTCGACATATTTTTTAGTGGCAGCATCTGCGAGATCTATCGGCTCGGGAAGATTGTAAAGCTTCTTATCGTTCATGTTCAAAGGTTCCTCTCGAGGTTGGTATCTCCAAACGTATTGTTCGTCCAAGTTGGCAACGTCGTACCCATCGCCGACTTCGACTGTCTTCCTCTTCTTTCTTAGGTTGACTTTTTCGTCGTCACTTCTACCAAATTTATCGACTGGCATGTTGTTTTGAGATTTTTTGTTTTTTTTTTAAAAAATATATTTCAAAACGCAGTTTATTAAAAAATGAATTATTTTATTTTTATTTTTCGATTTTATTCGATTAAAATTTTTTAAAATAATTTTTTTATCTTTATATATACTATAAAAAAATCTCTCTCTAATGTAAATCACTGAGAATGTCTTGAAACCGATCTCCTTCAGACCATCTCTTGAGAACGTAGAGACACGGGTGACCGCAAAACACTTGATCTGGTGATTGCACTCGTTCCGTGTTGTAACTTACCATCGATTTGTTGAAATAGTTCTTTATTTCTTTCGGCGGCGAGATTCCGCAGCTGTCGAAATAATAATTCTTCTTCCCGTTCTTGAACCACGCCACCCAGTGAGTGCCTTCACCCGATAAATCATCTAGGTTTAAAATTCCGCATTCCGATTGTCGAGGTCTTCTCTTCGGCAAGGCATCTCTGGAAAACACACCTAGAAAATCTTTGATTTTTAAATCCTTCGCCGAATTCAACAGATCGATGTTGGATAGGGGTTCGTTAGGTAAGATGACACCTTCTACAGATATCTCTATTTTCTTATTCATAAATGCGTATATATATATATATATTTTTTTATTTATTTATTTTATTATAAGTCACTAAAATGACGTTATTTTTTTTTTTCTTTTTCTTTTTAAACTAACTCTCTCGATGTTTCTATCGATTTCTATAATTTCGAATCCATCTAATTCCTCTTGATTTTCTGGAATCCTATCATCCTTACTCATATCTGGAATCCTATCATCCACAATCATATCTGGAATCTTATCATCCACAATCATATCTGGAATCTTATCATCCACATTCATATCGTCTCTAATTAGATCCAAAGTCCAATGTCCGAGTGCCAAAGTGCTTATTTTATCGTCTAACACAAATCTCTTATCGTTATCGGCCATCAACGAAATCTTGTTGAGTATTTCGGTATACAAATCATGATTTTCGCTTCGAATCGATTTCATAGTCTTATACACCGGACCACCTCCTAACAGACAATCTTTATACTCTTGGAAAGAGATGTTTTTCTTCACCACGCATGCTTTAACCCCTTTACACTTCTTGATCTCTTCATCTTCTAGACGATAAGCATACAGTTTGGGTCTCAAGCCTACGAATTCGACGATTTGTTTACCGCCACTCTCGTCCTTAAATTTACCCAACACCTTCTTGTTATCATTCGATTGAATGTTGGACGGGTGATTGACGGGATAATTTCTCATGTCGAACCATGCGGCCACGTCCGGAGATATATCTCGGTAGACGTCTTTCGTCTCTATCTCGTAAACTAAACTGTCCGTGTCGGTGAAAAGTAGTTTGGCTTTATCACCAAATTTTCGTTTGACGTAATCGTAGTGAAACTTGTGCATCAATCGCTTGCTGATATCTAAGATGATCGGTCTGAGATAATATGGTTTGTCGAACTTCAGGTGCATCTTTTGCATGTGAACGGCAACTAGATTTTCATCGAATATGGTTCGGTGTTTGTAAATGGGTTTCGCCACTAATTTTTTAGCTCTTTTTTCAGACGTGACGAGTCGAATGTCGGTTCTCTTCCTGATGTTTTCCATCGATTTACCGTACATGCAGTTGTTCATGAGTTTGAAGAAAGCTTTTTCAAAATCGTTCTCGGCTTGAATTCTGAGATTCGTGTTGAGATCGATGTATTTTTTCATCCAAGGCTCTTCGTCGAATCGAATGATGGGATGTATGTCGACTAATTTCATCCCATAATCGACGTATTGTTTCAAATTCTCGCTGTAGACGACGTAGCTACATTTGTTAAATAAATTGGGAATCAGTTTTTCCTCGTCTCCTTCGTTCGGTTCCATTCGTTCGGGTGCCAGCAGATATTCGTTGTGTAGATCATGTAATTCTTCCGGATAGTTCAAATCAACTTCTAAAATGCAAGGATAGTCTCTCCATTTTTGCATCTCTTCTGGTTCCGTCACCCATTCGAAATTTCCAATCGGTAAAGGATGACTCATAGCCCAACCGTACAGATTATTAGCGTCCCAATACTGTATGTATTTATTCGATCATTTCAAATCGAAACCTTCTTTCATGTAGGGATTGTTAGCTTCAGAATATCTGTGGGAGATCATTGAGACGCCACCTCTCGCAGCCCTTTCGAACATGAGCAACATGTTCACGTCAGATAGTAATTCCAATTGGACTTCAGTGGTCTTCAACAGAGCGTCTCACGCCAGACCGGGTGCGGTGAAATACCAAGCGGGATCCAGATCATAATTTCGACGACAGACGTCTCGAAAATTTTCGAACACGTCTGCCAAGAGCAGAACGTTGGTCTTCAGATAGAGATCGTGATAATCTCTCATGGTTTTCATATCGAATGATTTCCACACGTTTTTGGCGTGTTCATAATTCTCGGCGGAAATGTCAGATTCGTATAATTTTGAATAAAAATCTTCTTTCGAAGGTAGTGCGGTGTCTTCGAATCTCTTTAGATCATTCATGTAATCGTAAGGATAGACTCCTTTCCTCAACATGACGTCTACTCGTTCTCCGAAATGTTCGCTCGTGATTTTAAATTTATCCTTGCTCATGTTATCAACTAATTTTTCCAGAGTGGTCGACATGAATTTAAAACTGTCGATGAAACGTATGCTTCTACGAATGGATTTCATTTTTTCTTCCAACGTCTCTCCGTCGATTACTCTTTTCTTCTCCATGAGCTTCCATTTTGTGGAGGAAATGTATCTTTCTTCGCTGTTTGCGATGCAATTTAATTCTTTGTGGGAAGTGCCGAGATTTTTCACGAACAGATGACTGTCGTAACCCGAGAGATTGTGAAACATCACTGGATAGAAAACGGCATCTCGATATTTTAAATTACACTTGCTGTGAGCCGGACCACGATACAGACCCGTGTAATGATCGTGGTCTCTGACCTTCTTATTTTCGACCGAATTCTCGCCGAACGATTGTCTGCATATGTGACATTTGGTGGCTCTGTTATTCTCGTCCTGCTGCTCTCGCATGATGATCATTTTCGCCGGAGATTTGAATTTGTCGTATAACATTTGAATTTTCGATTCTAACTCCTCCACGAACCTTTGGGCCACGTCGTCGTCTTCGCACTGTTTTGTGTAGGTGAAGGGACCCATATTGTGTTGCGAGTCGAAAGCGCTTTTCAAGTAAATGCAAGAGCCCGAAGGTATGTGTTTTTGATATCTTTCGACGTAACTTTGAAGAGCGTTGGGTTGACAGGAACTCATTTTCGCGGTGAAACATTCGAAATCGGCATACACGATGAATGGTACTTTTAACCTTCTATTGTGATTTTCAAACTTCACGATGGTGTTGGGTTTGGGCATTTCGATGGCGACACCTTGATTTTTGTTGCAATATTCATGATGTTTCGCTAACGATTTTTCACTCTTAAACATGTTCACGCAGTTGCAACATAAAGATATCTTTCCTTTATGTTTATTATTTTGTCTTGACAGTAATCGGCTCAGATGTTTAACCCAACAATAATGACGATTGTCACCATTTGAAATCAATAATAAAATAATCGTCTTTTCTCTTTTGAGATACAAAGTCTGTCTGAGAGGATAGATCATTCATTTTTCGTCGTCGTATCCCAAGACGTTCACCGCTACAGTTGGGATTTTGAACCTCGAAACGTTCGATGTGTTTTAACTCTGTTGGAAAAGTCACTCCAGTCCAATCGAGATTTTTAGAAGTCTCCTCGTAACAAGAAACTCTTTCGGTGTTCATTTTGACAGGGAATAAAGTGGAGGTGACGGCCCATTTAAAACACTGATCATCTTTATTTCTCACGTTGACCACGGAGCATTTTTTAGCTAAGAAATATGGTAATTTCACATAGGAAGACCCTATCAACCAATCGTTTTCAGTTATATGAATTTCGAGTTTCAACACCTCACCGAATGTCCAATTACTACCTTCATGTTGATAATCACGAGAGACGTCAACATTTTGTCTTTCATCTTTTCGAAAACGTCTGATAAATCTGAACCTCGAAATACGGGTTCGACGTTAGATCGGAAATATGCATTTTTCACGATGCTCTCGCCAGACCTCACGTCGATTTTATTCATCACGCAATGGAGTATCATCTTAATATTTAGTCCCACGTTCATGTGTTCGCGAAACAAATCCAGTACTTTTTTCTTCACCCGTTCCATGAACAATTTCAGATCGATTTTCTTCAACGAGGGAACCACGTCGAAAGTTTTAAAAATGCCTTTGATCGCACTCTCCCGTTCTATGGGCTTCGATTGGAATAGTTCCGTGGCAAGTCGTGCTAGATATTCTTCTCCTTTCCCTTCATTCATTGCTTGTCGAATTTCGCTCGATATATCTCGTTTGTCTAGAATCTGAAGTGCATCACTCGTTTTTGTTTTAGTTTTTCTTTTCTTTTCTTTTGAAACTTGAAGTTCTTCAACGGCTTTTCGTTTAGTCATCTTCTTATTTTTCACAATCGAAACGTTTTTGTTTTTTTTTCGACGTCGGCATTTCAATTCCTTTTACTATCTTTTTCTTCTTCTCATATTTCACAACCGATGCATTTTTTGACGTCGTTGCTATCGACATTTCGTTTGCCTTTCCATCATTTCGCAAATAGTTCTGTATGACTTCAATTTTTTTTGATTTAGTTCTATGATTTCTGAAATGTGGAATTTTTAATAGTTTACAAATCTCGTTTAACTGAGGTACGGTTTTCTCATTTAAATTTTCCATTTTTTTATCTCTTTGCTCCATTTGTAAGAATATTTTTTTTTCGAATTTTGTATTTAAATAATTTGTTAAAAAGTTTTGTTTTTACTCTTTATATATATAAAAAAGATTTTTTTTAATTTCGATTTTTTTTCTTTAATGTGAAGATTTTTTTTTTTTTTAATTTCAATTTTTTCTTTAATGTTTTTTATTCAAAACAATTTATGATCGCTTTTATTTCTTGTTCACAAAACGAACACGTTTTCTCGTCTCTAGAATAACATTCCTTACAATAACACAAATGTGCACACGGTAGAAACAAAACATTTGCGGATTTGTTTTCACAAAGCAGACACGTGTTCATATCACCCGATTCCTTCTCAATAGATGATGATGATAACTCGTCTGCTTCATTCATGAATCGAATCAAATCTTCTAAAGTCAAGAATTGAGATAACGTCTTGTTTGCGTAATTCAATGTATTATACAATTGTTCCTTCATGTATCCGGATTGTAAAATACCCTTAATAAACTCTTGTTTTTATTTCTTTCCTATTCTTCGTCTTCATTTTTAATCAATCCCAATGACTGGATCTTCTTCAAATAATCGCAACGACCTTTGGTATTATTTATGTGTTCTACCAAAGGTCTGTCATTAGGTTCCCAATTCATTAAATGTATGTTGCAACAAAAACATTTAACTCTATCACTTTTACCCACATAAATGAAACCCGCAGCAGCTAAATCTTCGGGTTTTTGAGCAAGATGCAAAGGCCACTTTTTAAACGTTTGAAGTCTTGCACGTTCTAAATTATAATTCGGATGTTTGGACTTGATCATTGTTTTTACCTCAAAATTGAGTTTGTAAGAATATTTTTTTTTTCGAATTTTGTATTTAATGATAATTTGTTAAAAAGTTTTAAAATTGTTTATATATGTTTTTAATTCCTTCAAAAAAAATTAATCAATTTTATGTTCTTAACATGAAAAAAAATTGAATTAATACGAGAAAAAAAGGATGTTAAAATTTAACTTTTTTATTTATATATATAAAGAGAAAAAAAACTTTTACAAAAAAAATTTTCACATTAAAGAAAATTAAAATTAAAAAACTTTTTTTTTTATATATATATATATATAAAGAGTAAAAAAACAAAACTTTTTAAACAAATTATTAAAATACAAAATTTAAAATATACATTATTTGCAAGAATTCATAAAACAAAAAAAACAACAAATAATCGATCATGACAACAACATCCATGATGGAATCTCAATATCAATCTCGATGTTGTTAAATAAATCGTTATTCTCCAAAAACAAAGATAAAAATCGTAATTTATTTTTACGCGTTTCGAAAGAAAACGATACGATTTGCGATAGAAAATCGAATCATAATAATTTTAGTGAAAAAAAATTAATTGATAATGTTATTCAAACTATTAAAAAAGAAGAAGGTTCAAAACAAATAGAACTCTTACAAATTTTACACGAAGTCTTGCACAAGGTTCAAAACAAATAGAACTCTTACAAATTTTACATGAAGTCTTGCATGTTCTAAACTATAATTCGGATGTTCAGACTTGATCATTGTTTTTACCTCAAAATTGAGTTTGTAAGAATATTTTTTTCTTCATATTTTGTATTTAATGATAATTTGTTAAAAAGTTTTAAAATTCTTTATATATGTTTTAATTCCTTCAAAAAAAATTAATCAATTTTATGTTCTTAACATGAAAAAAATTGAATTAACATGAGAAAAAAAGGATGTTAAAATTTAACTTTTTATTTATATATATATATATATAAAGAGAAAAAAACTTTTACAAAAAACATTTTCACATTAAAGAAAATTAAAATTAAAAAACTTTTTTTTATATATATATAAAGAGTAAAAAAAAAAACAAAACTTTTTAAACAAATTATTAAAATACAAAATTTAAAATATACATTATTTGCAAGAATTCATAAAACAAAAAAAACAAATAATCGATCATGACAACAACACCTAAAAGATGCGAATTGAAATTGAAATGAGTCGAAACATGTAAGAAATTAGGTTTTAAAATCTATAGATTACAACAACACGATTCCATCGAATTGAACGAGGTCGAGATGAAGGACTTAGAACATAAATACAACAAATATAAGATGACTTTGAAATTGCATGAAGCCATGCTCGATTTGTTTTACGAGTACCAAAGCGATCTACAGAAAATCGTCATCGCTAAAGATAGAGAATTCAACAAGGACGATTTGACGTTGCTCTATGGAAATTACATATATCCAAAAATCTCACTCGAACTCGTGGACAAATCAGGTGGTGAGAGCGCCTTCACCGATGTAAAAAAAATCAAAAAAGTAAAGATAAACATTCAAAACATTTTCGAAAAAGGAGAATACACGAGTGTCAACATGCAAATAACGAACTTGGAAATATAAACAATAGAGAGATTGATTTTTTTAGCGAAGAAGAAGGAAAAAAAAAGTAATGAGATCATCTTTCGATCTCATTACTTTTTTTTTCTTTTTTTTGTTTTTGTTTTCTTTCTTCACTATCGCCCATATATTATAATAACGTTTCCTTTTTTCTCAAATTTCAGTGTTGATTCTTCTTTTTTTTTTGTGATATGTTACGTTTTTTTTATAAGAACACATTTGTTTATGAACAAATGTTGTGCATCTCTTGGTAACACTCGCATCATTACCATTCTCTTCAGAAGGTAGTGGTAAGGGTGGAAAACGTCTCATTCTTTTAAATTTCAACCGCATATCCTGATCTTTATTTCACTCTTTTATTATTCCTTTCCTAAGATATCCATCATTAGCATCTAATCGTTTTTCCACATCTTTTTCGCACTCTATCTCCCGATATTCATCATTATCGTCTAATTGTTTCTCCACCTTTTATCCATTTTATATATTATTTTATACTTTCTGTGATTTATATAATTTTTTTTATATCATAATAACATATTCAAAATCGGTATATTCTTAAACGGCGAATTCTCACCAAACAACAAACCCTTGCAAAGTCGCTCAATGTTCCGTCCACTCTTCAGATAGAGACCATTTCCACTCAAAGAGTTATCCCCTCTAACGGGTTCTAGATACAATCCTTTACTGCTGTCGTCTACATGGACGCGACACACGGCTCCTCCCTTCTTCAAAAACAGTCCGCTGCCACCCATTAATTTCTCAACTGCCGAACTCGCGAGTCCCGTGAGAGCTCCCATGCCGAGAGTCTTTCCGAGAAAGGGTAGTGCCTTTGCGGCAAAGGGTAATGCTTTTGCGGCGATTCCTGCCAATAGCGGTATGAAACCACCTTTCATTCTCAAATTGTATCTCAACTGAGCGGGACTCAATCTCACCGTCAACCCTCTTCCATCATGAATTGCTTTCTCCATCCTTTTGATCTGGTCCAGGTGATCGAATCCTGACTGCCTCTCGTCAGATCTTCGTGAGTGAATTTGAATTTCACCGCCTCACCTCGAGTTCTTAATGCTCTCTCAAGTTTCTTCCTCTATCCTGCAGATATGTTCACGTTTTTAGTCACGTATTCTGTCATGATTCTTTTTTTTAAAATATGTATTTTCTTCAATTGTTTTCTTGTTTTAATGATAATTATTTATATTAAATAATTTTTGTAAAATTAATATTGCGTTTATTTTATTTTTGTTATTTATATATATATACACAATATTTTTTTTTTTGCTTTTATATTTCTCTTATGTGAACTCGTATCATCACCCTCTCTCCACGAAGATCTAACAGTTCACCATTTTGATCCATCAACGTGGTTTTGAGACTATACAACGTGTCTAAAATCACTGGTAGATAAACTAAATTTCGAGGTCGCTCCATGATCTTATAACCCGGCGACACGTTTGGAAAGAAGGAATAGATTGTTGGTTGAGCACTACCATTCACGTAGCTTCCAGCAATCACATCCACGTTCACCAGAATGCTATTGACTGCGAGAATGTCAACCGTATTTTCAGATGCCGCGTGGTCTCGATACATCTTTCGATCGAATCCCAACATCTTGCCTATAGAATCGTCCGTGTTGAAATCCACTTGAAAATTATCTTCCAAATTCAACATCGTCTGTAAGGTATTAGGATTGGGAGTGAGTCTGATCTTGTTGCTTCCCTTTCCATCCGTCTTCATTCGCATCTGAATGTAATTGTTCAAATCGTCTATGGCATAACTTCCTTTGGGAATTCGAATCTCCAACCAATTCACTCCGTCGGAATACTTGAACGAGTTATTCTTTTCGGTGATGCTGGGAAAGGAATAATAAGTCTCCAGATTCACCAACGCCATCTCATATCTTTTCTCTCTATTCAATTCGATGGAAGGTTCGAATTTCGTAGCGAATCGAGTTGAATCGGCACTCACCATGATTTGAGTGGATTGTTTTGTAGCCGTATTCTTGGCTATCCGTTCTAACAATTCTCCTTGTTCGAACATTATATTTTAATTTTATTTGTTTTATTTTTTCAAAACTAATTATTTGAAGATTTATTATTTTCTAAATTTTTTTTTTATTTTCACGCTCTATCTTATTATCATCAGAAACATAAAACTTGTCGAATCTGCACTGATATTTTCCGTGATTAAATTCGCTTGTCAAATCGATCACGACGAAATTGTAAAGTCCTCCATCCCAAACCCTCTTGCAGAATCTCCTGAATTCCGCCGCGCTCATGTCATTTGCGACGTGATCGCCATAGATGTGATTGAGATTCTTGAGATCTTGGCGAAAGAGACATAGAAAATTAGCGTTCTCCCTTATCGTCTGTCTGGGCAGTCGAAATAATTCTGTGACAGGTAGAAACAGTCCACGTTGCTGTGTCCACCCCTAACATAATACGATTCGCATCGGTTCTTCTCTCCAAAAGCAGATCATCGAAAATCATGAGATTTTTATCTTCTGATTTCAATTCTCTAGGATCCAGAACGTCGCTAGCGTTCTCATAAAATCGACACTCGACGTGCGAAGATGCAATTCTCTTCATCAGTTCCATCGCCGCACCGTCCAAAGTGGTTGAAAGAGGAGCTTCACTTTTGTTGAATTCCTCCCTACTGTCAAAGAGTCTGGCTATGACGTCCTTGGGCAATCTACGATCCATGCACTCTCGAAGCAATCTGTATTTGGGTTGAAACAAGCTCTTGCCAAACACGAACAATCTGTCTTTCCACAATTCAATTTTCCCACTATCAAGCCTCTTATGCTTTTGGGAAAGAACTCGTTATTCGACTTCTTGGTCGCGGCGTCGTTCCAAGACATATCTTTAATGTTCATCTTTGTTTTTTTTTTGTTTTTTTTGTTTGTTATTTTAGATTCTTTTCAAACACAATTTTTATGTTTTTTTCAAACTCAGTTGTTTTAATATTATTATTTATTTATATTACACCGTCGCAAGTTCTCTTCAATCTGGATCCACTCGTCATTTTGGCTAAATCTTGTATGGGTACCACAGCATCCTTAAAATCTTTCCAACTTTTCAGCGTTCGCTCTAACGCAGCTCGCTTCGCCGGTGGACTGATCAACTTGTCGATCAACATGTTGGCTGCCCTCTTGCCAGCCACAGAAGCTATCCTACCACTGGCTTCGGAAGCGGCTTTCTTACCAGCATCCAAAGCCGTCTTCTTACCGACCTCAAACGCGGTCAATGTGAGTTTTCTACCCGCATCACTCGTGAATGCTCGCATTATAGAATCACTGATGCCAGAACCACCTTGAACGTAAGTTCTGACGTATCCCCTGTTCTTTATCACCATTTTTATTTTTATAATATATTTTGTTTTTTCACTGGTAAATCGTTTTGTTGTTTAAATACTTTTATTATTCTAGTGTAAAAATTTACTGTTTTTATTTTATATATTTTTGTTTGTTTGTTTGTTTCTCTCTACTTATTATATATACATCAATCCTTCAATTCGTTCATCAGCCTTTTGTAATGGTTTTTATTCAAAACCTTCTGTCTTAACAATTCGTCAGATATAGTAACTATTTCATTATCTAACCCTGTGTTACCAGCACGTCTACTCGCTATCAACAATCTCAATCTCTGAGACAGTGCGTCAGAATCGCTCGAAGAAAAGTGGTTTTCACCCCTTTACCAGTCACCGATTCGACATACTTCTTATTCGAATCCCATATGGGTTTCACCACTTTCGTCCACTTGTAACCTCTGTTGGCTTTGGGTCTCGTCTCTCTGGCATCGTTATTTCTCTTCATGGCGTGGGTCTGAACCAGAATGTCACCGTAATTGTTGAAATCCTGTTCCGTGTAATCACTAGGCTTGTCGTAAAGGAGCAATTTGTGCAGTCCGGAAGTTAATTCGTACCTATTCGAGCCAACGGTTAATTCATCATCATCTCTATTTCCACTTCTGTATCGCCTACCAAAGTTCTACCGTCCGAATCTTTATAAAATCCATACAACAAATCTCTCTAACCGCCATCCTCAGACGATGCGATGCTATCAGTGGTGATAGTCGAAGCTGTATCGTCGCTCTCGCTCACGTCGGTTTGAATCCTCATGGGAACGTAATCTGGTGTAGATTGAAAGGAATACTGATTTGCAAAACTACCGGGAAAGGAACCCATTCTCAAAGAACTCTCTTTTATGGGTCTCATTTCTTCAACTATCTCCTTCTTGCTTCGCTCTTGACCCTCCATCACGGGTTTAAATATTTTTGTGGCTTTGCGTCTGAGTTCAATCTCTCCAAGACGTCTGCTTCTGTCAGCCGATTGAATGCCCTTCTTGGCATGTTCATATTCATTTAAAATATGATCTCGACGTTTAGCATCCATCTGTAAAAACATTTTCGTTTTTAAATTATTAATATTTCCTTTGAGTATGCTAATGTGAGTTATTTATTATTTTCAAAATTAAATGTATAATTATTTTTATGTTTTATGTTTTAAGTAAATAAAAATCTTCTGTCTTTAATATAATAACTAAAACCAGTTGAGAAAAACCCATTTACAAAATGAAACCTCGATAAATAGTTTAAAATATTAAAATAGCGTCTGTTTCAAACGTGTTAAAAATCAGAAAGAACATGAATAATTATAATCTCGAATAAATCATGTCAGTAAATGTAAAGCTTTTCAAAAAAAATATAACATCAATTAATCTTTTGAACTGTTTCCGCTTTCATCCATAGAATAGTTTTTCAGATAAACCATTTAACTGACAATTGTCTCATTTGAATAAAAACCTGTAATACATTTCGAGTGTGACAAATAGCGTTCTCAGTAAGTGTTTATACAGTAAATGTCACTTTGACATGCGATCTGCTTGTCAGTTTTGATAAAAACAGACTGATGATTGTAGAATGACATCCGAATGAAATGGTTTAACACGCCGAAGGCGCGCAGGGACGGTATGGGGAACAAGCCCCTTTCAACCCTCAGTGACTGAACAATAAAATCCACAGCGCTTCCTTCGTGAATAATTATATTCACGTGTCAGAACGAGCTTCATCGCAGAGTAACTCGGTGTAATCATACACATTATTTTGATAAAATTTATTATTATTTTTCATTTGGATTCACATAGATTTCTTCTCACCTTTTTTCGTGTGGCCGATGCTGGAGGATCTTCGCGAATGGTGATTTGTAGCGCGCAGGAGCTCTATTTATACTGTACAAGTGGAGATACCCATGGTGGGTTTTTCCGAAAACTTAGATTCCTGTTGAGTTTTGGAAAATCCCACTATGGGTATTCCCCTCACTTACGTCAGAAATGGGAGCGTCCAATAGTAGTCTGTTAAGTTTGGAAAAATCCACTATGGTGGGTTTGCGGGTTCAGAATCACCTCTTTTCCGTGTACCGTACACGAGTCGATTTCTGATGTAGAATCCACAAATGGATTTCCGTGTACGCCTCCATAGGGATTCAGTGTTAAAATCGTGTACAGACACGGATGATTTAGAATCCGCAAACCACTTTCCGACGCTGATTTAGAATCCACAACACGTTTTTTTGCTCGCGATTTAACACTGAATCCTATGGGGGAAACCCATTTGCGGATTCTAAATCAGACGATTCACCTCTTTTTCCTTAAAATTTCATACATTTTTTCAGTCTTGGGCGATGTGTATATAGAATCCAGTGATTTAGAATCTGCAAAGAGGATTCTAAATCACCCTAAAAAAAGACAAATCGTGTACCTGTACACGATTTTAACACTGAATCCTATGGAGGTGTACATCGATGTACGTGTACATGTACGAAATCTTGTACATGTGAGTTGGAATCCGCCTTTATTACCTACTTCTGATGTCCTTAATAATTGATTTGATACATATTCAAGGGTGTATTTTATTAATTTCGCTCTAAAATAAATTATTAGTTGAGTTTTTCTAACTAAATGGTTCAAGCTTTTTGCGTTTAACCAATAAAATAATTGCATGAAATAGGCCACTCCCACTTTACTGACATATTTCGGCAACCGATTTTCTTGCGTTTTGGCATTCATACGGGATTCAATATCCAAAATTCAGTCTAAAAACAATTTTCTCCTTGCATAAAATATAAACGTACTATACGTTCATAAATGATGATTTGAAACCAAATTATTTTCCCTTCTCTTTTCGTTTCGGCATATAGACACAGATGTGAAAAAAATAATAGAAATTCTAAAACATCAAAAAAACATTTTCCACATCTTTTGATACAAATTTTACCTGTTAAATGCATATAGGCTATAGGGCAATCTCCTGTAAATTGATTAAAATTCATTCATTTTTTTGTAATGTTAACAAATTGCCACGACAGGCATCAAATTTCCCTTGTTTATCGATATATTTAACCCCAGTACAGCCAATACAGGCATTCAATCTATTATATCTTGTTTGACAAGATAAAATAGAAAAAAAAACGCTTGGTTTATCTCTAGAATACAGGAAAATTACCAAAATCCCTGTTAATTGAATACTCTTGTTAATTGATTTTATTTTTTATTTTTTTTTCTCTGTGGGGGGGGGGGGGGGGGGCTCTATTCAATTAACAGGATTCCACTGTATCCCAATTGCGTTTTTGGGATCAGCACACACTTTTTATGGACTAACGAAACTAAGATACCTTAACCTGCTACAAAAATAGAAATCGGAGGCCCCACTAGGCAATTTAACCGTTTATTAACACACACACACACACACACACATTTCTGGTGAATAGACCAGAAATATATTATATGAAAACGTACTGAGGGCGTGGGCACGTACTGAGAAATATATTATATGAAAACGTACTGAGGCAGGGCTTGCATTTTCACCAGGCCTGTCAGCCCAGGCCCGATAATACGTAATGTACACAGCAGTAATGGGGTTAGGGAGTTCATACTTCGGTATTTTGTACGGAAAGCGAAACGCTTGCGGAAATAGTGGTCGCTCAGATTGTCGAATTGACAGATATACATGGTGTGGACAGCGGATGGACGTTTAACAGATACCACGCGCAAATGGTTAAATGAAACAACGTGGATAAAGGCGTCGATAGATAGTTCTCATGAACTCTATTAATTCTAACTTTATAATTACTTAACAAACTCTAGGGCACTCCCCCAAGTACGGCAACCACCGGCAAATCGTCACGATAGTTTGACGTGTTAAACAGTCTGGACTGACCTCATAGGGATGGTTAATTTTTATTTTCGGCACAATCTTAATAAAGATCGCTATAACGTGGTAAATCACTGGTAATTCAACAGAAAACTAAGCACTTAACTTGAGTCCGAGTCCAAGTCCTTGATTCAGTGTGTGTTTTGAGTCCGAGTCCGAGTCCTCAATTCATATTTAAACTATATGATATATAATATATGATTGGGATAAGAACTTAAATATAGATAGTGCAAATGCTTCAAGTCTTTCAGAAGTAATATAATATTAGAACGTTCCTTTTCATGTTCTATCAGTCGATAGTACCTGAGTTTGTGTGATTTCTGAAATAAAACCTGAATCTGCGAAGCTGCTGAAGGTTTTATTTCAGAAATCACACAAACTCAGGTACTCTCGATCGATAGAACATGAAAAGAAACGTTCTAATTATTTTATTATGCCGAACAAAAATAGTTTTCATTGTTAAGCGTTAACTGCAAGATGCCACCAATCTTGTAATGACAACATAGTCGAATCAAAAAACATGACGTCATTTCGAATGAATGACATCTCTTTAGGAGTTTCTAGATCCCCAAATTGAAAAATGACTTGTCTCAAGTGCCGTCACTTTGGGAGTTTCTATATCACCAAATGCCAGCGTTTACAGCTGTGTCATGCTGTTCATGTTATAATTCATTATTAATGCTTGTGTGATAAGTGGGATTATGGAATATAAATTCATGTTTCTTGGACGACGACAGTTGTTAGAATTAAGCGGAGTGAAACAATTTATTTTGAACTTGAGGCGGAGGCTCAGTGAGGTCGAGGAGTACTAAACTTGTGGAAATATAATTGATTCAAGTCATAACTCATATTCAGTGAAGTGGTGAACAACACGTGAGTTTTTAATATTTCTGATTCTTTTGAATTCATTGTTTGCAGTTAAAATTGAAAACAAACCCACTGAAGATGATATATTTGTTGGTAAGTTTGTGTCTATCGGTGACGAAAAAAGTTAAACGGACACGGCGCCAGCGTTTGGTGTTGAGAAATTCAAATCAGGGCATGCGTAATCGACGCTAATCAATGGAAGTGGAGCTTACATTTTCTTTGTTCTATGGTCTCCAGGGAAGAACGTCCTGATAGTACCCATGTTTTGCCCCAAAACTCCAGTACTATGACTTTTAGAAGGTGTCAAATTAAGCAATCACGGCTGATGTTTCAAGCGTGTGGCATAATAATAACATTTAGTCTGTAGTTCATGTTTCTGCTATCCTCCACATGCTATATGACATATAACATATGCAGAATAGCAGGAAACGTGAACTACAGACTCCACAGTTAGTCACAGTCACAAGTTGTAAATACGTTTATTCGCTCTCTAACTTCTCTATAATGATGGATATGAGAAAATATTTCAAAATACACTGCACATTTCCACAATGTGCATACAGTGTATTATATAACATGCCCAGAGTTATCACGCTTGCCCGTCAGATGGCAGTAACTTGATGCTTTCTTTAACACAAACGCGTATACCAATTTAATCATTATAAAATATCTCAAATAAAGCAAATGTAATAAAATCTTAATTTGGTATTACCAAAAGTAAGATTTTAACACATTTCACTTCATTTAAGGTATTTTATAATGATTGGACCGGACCGGACTGGATCACTTCTCCCCTGGACCGGACCACCACTGGCGGTCCGGTCCGGCCCGGCCCGACCTGGTCCGCACCCCTAATCGGCACCCCCAGCCAGTACAGGAAATATGTAGAAGACCACTGGGAAGACAATGAAGGCAAATACAAACCCTTAAATAATTATCCGGATAAAGCCATTGAAGTCCAAAGGATCAGGGACCAGGAGTTCCATTAACACATGAAAAGCGTACTCACTTGGAGAAACAACATAAAAAATGGCAAAAAGATCAGACGCAACTGAATCCGACCCGGCCTCTTTCCTCCTTTACTGCGCGCGCGGACATTTTGCAAAATCTCTAAAATCTATAGTAAATGAGGATTGAAAGGGTCTAGCCCCACGCCGTCTCTGTGCGCCTTCTGCGCGCGAAAACATTCATCTTTCTTGCTTTGCCAGTGGTGTGTTGGTAAGAGTATGCATGCATTGTGACATATTTTCCGTGCATCCTAATTTTGAATTCATTGGTCAGATCAACACGTTGCTCGCTTATTTGAATGACCTGGCACGTGCCCAAGTACCCAACAAGGCAATGGCTAAGTACAATCATTTGGGAGAAATATTAGAAAGGTTTGGTCTGAAGGAGTTCGCCAATAAAGCCTGCATTCCATCAAAAAGAATTCCTAGGGATCATGTTTGAAACATTAATGTTAGAAATAACTGATGAAGGTTGGAGGAAAGTAGTTAACAAGTCGTTAAACAAAGAGAGGGCAAAAATTAGGGATGTCCGATCCTTATTAGGTAAAATCAATTCTGTTTCGGCATATGTTGAGCCTGGTAGAATTTTTATCAAGAGAATATTACAGTGGTTACGAATGTTTAAAAATGAAAAGAAAGTAGAATCGAGAGTATCAGACTTTGTCAGGAAAGACTTTATCTGATGTGAACATTTTCTCTCTTCTTATAATGGAAAGTCAACAGGGACAGCGGAAGCTCGATAAAAGTGGAGGGGCAGAAAGTTACAATACTACCCTAGTTCGACCCAGTGTGAGAACGGTTACAATCATATATCGGTAATGGTACCATGACTCACTATAGTCTCTCGTTTATATAAACATGTCGCTGTGTGGTCACTGTCTTGTCTCTTTCTTCTACTGCAATCATCTTCCAACCCGAAGGCTAGCCTTCGGGCTGGAAAATGGGTGAAGTAGAAGAAACGGGCCGAAGCGACCGAAGGTGGGATTCTTTCGCCAAATGTTTGGATTTGTAAATATATTACAGGAATGCCTGTATGTTGACACGTTTTCGTCCGCCCATTCGAAATTAGTGTGTAACCGCGCAACATGAAAAAGTGGAGGGACACGTGCCCCCTGTTCCTCCTGGTTCCACCGCATCGGAAAGTCATTGATGCTAATGGAAGACAGGTATAGTCCAAACTAAATTTTAACAAATGACGCAAGTAGATCAGGCTGTGGGGGCGTATATCGGAATGAATATTTCCTTTTTTTTTAACAAATTTTATTATTTCAAAAAAATTTCATAAACGAACAGCTAGAGCTACTGACAATTATGGTTTCAATGAAGTTATGGGGTTCTAATGTAAGAGGCCTAAAACTTTTGGCTCAGCCTTGAGTGTGACAACTGTACTTCAGTGCAAGCTTCAAATAAAGGTGCCACCAGAAATAAATTTCTGCAGTCATGTCTTAGAGAAATCTCCTTTATAGCAGCTATTCATGAATTCACAATTCAAGCTGTTCACATCCCGGGACGCAACAATACTTTACCCGATTTACTCTCTCGATGGGATACATACACAAAACGACACACCCGTGTTAATGGGTTAATCGATATGGTACGAGTGCCTATCCTTCCGCGCTGGCACTAGTGCCCTATCGATTACCCATTAACACGCGTGTCGTTCTTTGTGTATTACACGCCTTCACGTCTATGAACACCATTATTAGAAGGCCACTTGACAATTCATTTGACAACTATCAACAAAAAGAAGACATTTTTTCGCCACGCAAATTTGTGAGGGGAATCCTTGTTTCTATTTCGTCCCCTGAGTTCCAATGTGTTGTATGTACCAGTACACTGGTACTGAAGGGACGATTTTCAGCTTTCGCCAGCGATTCAAATTGTAATTGCGTTGCACGATTTGTAGAAAATTCCAGTGAAATTTCGCTTCTATTTAAAAATAGTCCGTCAACGATTTCCGTTCCACACATACGTGCGGAAGAGATTTTCATTTTCTGCATGCTTTAGTGTTGCTGTAGATGAGGATTTCATAAAACAGGCGTATAATAAAATAGTAAATGTAACGAAATGCCCTCCACAGAGCCCCTCCACGGAGCGCGTCAGGTTAACCTCCGTGGGGCGCGTCGGAGTCTTATGAGTGCACTCGAGAATCTTGATTCCCGAAGTGTTAATGTATTAATCAGAGTGGCCAAGTCCTACTTGGTAATAATTCTCTGTTGTATAAACTTTAATAAGTAAACACTGTTTTCGAGCACAAGTTATGTAATTTTCTTCATATTCCTAGTATATTTGCATTGCATAATAGCAGTGCAACTGACCTACAGAAGTACTCTGCGCACTTACGATAAGTGGAGCACGAGACACGAAATTAGACATAGTCTGACAGAATTTGCAATTATGACTGGCATATGAGCTAGTAAAAGCCTAACCTATAATAACCCCATCAGAATGCTTTTGACAGATTTTAGCATTGTATACTGACCTGACCTAACCTCAACACACCCAGTATCACTTTCAGCTCTGAGAATTGTGCAATCTTGCACGTTCGCTAGGTGGCACTGTCGGTTTTGAATGGTTTTGTAATTATACACCTATTAATTGCCAACATCCTTTTAAATGCGAGAACGCATACTCTTAGCATAGGATACCCACAGGATGCCCTACTATCCCGGAATGGACGTAAGGGGTTAAGAAATACCTCTCCGCCATCTTGGGGTATAAGTGGTTTTCTGTGGTGTTTTATGACGTAAATTGAAACAAGATCTGCCGAGTAAACACGATTCAAACCGTATTTAAACCAACGGAATCACCCGAGACGGCACTTCTCTCTTTGGGTCTTCCGTGTGTACAAGAAGTCACTCTCCTATTCTCGTGGAAGGACGCCGCCGAACGCTGCCAGGCCAGACAACATTTCCAGACACAGGACGCGATGAGAGCGATGCGATAATTTCGACTTAGTCTCATTTCGTATCTGATATATTTTAGAAATTTACCAGAGAGAGAGAATATTTCTTTACAAGTTTAATTTGTAGGACTTTTATTTAGGGTTTAGCTAATAAATGTAGAAAACTGTAAGTAACTTTTATGTGTTTTGAATTCACCCTTTCGCTGCGGCTGCAGTATCAAGAATTGTTGCAGACTCTACAGAAATTGGTTGCCTCTTAAGACTGAACACTTAAATTGTCCTGTGGCCACTTGCCACGATTGTAGTCCTAACCCAAATCCACTAGACGATCATTTTTCCGGGGTACTTAACCCTGCTATGCCACAGGCCAGTTTATATGGTGCCGTGACCAGGATGTAGACTCTGACTTTTAACTCTCTTGAAACGATCGGGTGAACATTCTAGAAACATCTATTAACCCTAACAGACCCAGTGAAGCCGAAATTGACTTAAAACGTTGCCGCTGGGGAGCACAGTGAACTTGTGAGAACTTTTTGCTAACTATTTATGAGGGACAGACATCCCTTAATTTTACTGGTAAATTGAACGCCTGGCAGCTCAAATTTGTAAGGCAGCTGACGCAGACAGCACTCTCTGAATCTAAAATTGGTACAACTCCATGGTGGAACTGGTTGCATGTCCAACGTGCCATTATTTACACTGACGCCGACCGCCAATTGCTATCACATCCAAACTACGCTCGACTGGTCGCACCGAGCGTTGCTCATCAGATATATCGAACTTTTGACTGAACATCAGAGAAAAACGGAAACACAGGAAACTGTGAAAAATCTCGAGGAATTCCAGGAAATTCTGAAACGACAGCCGCGTGTGTTTCAACAGTTATAGTGCTAGCAAGGTAGGTGCAATTTTCTTCATTTTACGTTCGTTAACAGCAGAAAAATCCAATTGTAAATTATTTCATAAAACTCATTAAAAATGACCACGCCATCAGAAAGAGAGCAACGGTTCATCGATGAAATTACTCAAATAAAACAGGAAAGGGAAGGTCTTGTGGGTCAGTATGAACGGCAAATTGCTGAACTGGGCTCTCAAGCTCAGAGCTTGACGCAGCAGCATATGGCCTCACAACAAACCCTTCACCAAACGCAGGCAGCCCTCGACCAGGTTAAAGCAGAGTTAGTACAGCAGAAAGCTGATTTGGAACTACAGTTAGCTACTGACAAAGCCGGTGCCGAAGCAAAATTACTAAGAGTACAACAAAAATTGGCAGAGGCTGAAAGGAAAGCGAAGGACCCCAGATCTTCTGCCATCATTGACCTGCATAAAACCGTGCGCCAAAGTGAAAAGAGTAATGCAAAAACAGCTAACGCCACTCAGGCGCAGTCCATTCATTCCCATATTAAAAAATTTGACGGGAACCCCCTGAATTTTCGGGGTTGGATAAAATCTCTTGACTTTTTTGTGAGACAAATGATGTGGAAGAGAAGCGACGACCTAAAATCGCCGCCCAAACCAGTGACTTCGTAGTTGCTGATTTTATTTTACGATCAATGAAGAAAAATCCTGAAATGCCCTGGTCCGAACTGTATGGCGAACTAAAAAGTCGCTATAGCGCCACAATGGATAACTCCATGGCCACCAATCAGTTGCGCCATATGCGACATGGGAAAAATCAAACTCTTGTCTCATATGCTGAGCAACTGCTTGATCTAGCGAAAGATGCCTTTGATCAGGAAATAGATAACCCCACCATTCAGAAAAAACCTCTCAGATTACTTTTGTGACGGGTTGTATGACAACGATGTTCGGATGAAACTGATCTGACGCATGCCCAAGACGCTAGAAAACGCTGTTAGTCAAGCATTATTTGAAAATGCCGCGAAAATCAAATTTCGCGCTCGCTCTGAAAGGAAAAGCGCCCTTTGGGAAGGCATTTGACCGACAATATGAAGAATATGAGCGCTATCGGGACCCTGTATTTCGCGACTCCATCGACGAACAGGAAGAACATGTAGATCTCCCTCTGGAGACAAGGGACGAGACTCCCATGGACGTAGGCGTGGCACACCGACACCATAAGGTGAATATTTTAACGAAAAATTACACTGGAGGTTATGCGCGACCTCCATACCAGAATCAGAATAAAAATCAGTACAATAGTCAATACAGAAATAGGGGAGGACAAAATTACAACAGATATCAGAAACCGACACGATTTTCACGACCGGTTTGCAATCGTTGTAACCGCGTTGGCCACGTGAAGCGCGATTGCCGCGTTAACTTGACCAAGCAGGTGAGAACACTAGATATTCAGCCAGCAGGTGAAAGGTCACCAGGGGCGACCTTTTGCTGCTTTCGCTGTGGGAAGCCAAACCACTTCGCTTGTGATTGCCGAGTCAATTTAAATGAAGGGAACTCTGCCCATATGGGGCAATGAGCAGAGTTAATGAGAAGTCACATGCTCCCAACAGAAGTGAAACTGGAAATCACCAGGGAGAAGTGTTAATTAATGTAAATAATGTACAAAATGAATGTATGAATAATTGTAAAAATAAAATTGTAAATAATAAGACAGGTGGACATACGGGTAATAAAACATGTAATATAAAGCCAAGGAGAACCGAAAATGATTCTCCTCCAGTGAAAAGTAAAGCTATTCAATGCACAAAGTGTGGTCAGACCACACATAATAAGAAAAATTGTACAGTAAAATTCACAACCATTCCTCTGACTGGTAGGCCTAGGAAACTCAAGGCCAACTCACAAAATGGCTGCCCTGCAAGGGACAGTCAGCAAGAAAAATTTACTTCACAAAATTGTTTCAGCTATCGGATCACCAGTGGTCTAGAAATAAAAGTATACAGGACTGGAATAACCCAGGTAGCTACTGACGCTATGGTGAATGCGGCTAATAGCCAATTAACCCATGGCGGAGGTGTTGCCAGAGCTATAGCTCTTGGAGCTGGTCCAGCCCTTGAACAAGAATGTCAACAATATATTCAACAGCATGGAAATCTTCCAGTAGGTGAGAATATGACTACCACTTGTGGAATGTTGCCATGTTTAAAAGTGATACATGCTGTGGGACCACGCTGGAATGATTACAGTGATAAAAATAAATGTCTCAATGTTTTATACAGTACTGTACAAAAAGTATTGCAGGTATGTGACAGGGAAAATTTTGTAAACATAGCTATCCCACTCATCAGTAGCGGGATATATGGTGTACCTAAACAGAAGTGTGCAGATGTTTATGTGAGAGTTCTACAAAACTTTACTTCTAAACAATTAAAAGAGATACACATTGTAGATGTAGACCCTGATATTATGATTTATATGAAAAATGCTTATGAAAATCAAATTATAAATCAACCAGGTAAGCAGGGTTGTGTTGAAATAAATCAACAGAAACAGACAGTAAGTGAATCAGGAAATAGGAATCCAAGAATAAGGAGCCAAGAGAAATCACTGGGGAAAAACCCAAAACTACAAAACAGGAAAAACCCAAGGGGAAGTAATTGGAAAAACCCATGTCAACAGGAAGTGAAACACTCTATGGAAACCAAGGGAAAGAACTTAGTAAACAATGATGATTACCCAAATGGGGAACAACAGCAACAAAAACTTAGAAAATCTCAACCGGAAACAGTAACCATAAATTATGGGGCTGCTTCTTTGAATAGTGTCTTAGTGAACATCAAAGGACAACGAGTACGTGCCTTATTAGATACAGGGGCACAGACTAGTTGTATTAGTACAAAATTTTGGAAAAATCTTAAACACCGACCGAAACTAGTTGGTGATAAAAATTCTTTGCCTCGCATTGCAGGTATTACTGGGAATGACACTCTCCCTCGAGGAAAAGTTAGACTTGAATTTTATATTCAAGGAATTTATCAGGTGCATGAGTTCTTAGTAATAAATGAATTGAATCGAAGTATGTTATTAGGAATGGATTGGATTAGGGGCAATCGGGTTAATTTATATTGGGAATTTCATAAATTGAGATTAGATGGTCACTATATACCTATTGTTCAAGATATACAGGTGAGTTGTCTTACTCGACTGATCAATCAGGTGGAACTTAAATCACAATCCACTTGTTTGTGTACAGCAAAAGCTTCCGGTGCAAAATCTGTCTTTGACACAAAATACTTAGAACATCATGGACTGACTAAAGGTCACGTGGCTGAACAGCCTGGCCTCTTGGTTAGTAACAGTATAGTCACTAATGGAAATGAAACCATACCTGTACTGTTGGTGAACTGTACCAACAAACAGTATACCTTGAAAAGGGGATGTTTGATTGGAAAACTTGAACCAATAGAACAGGAAGAAAAAGTCTTAGAAATTAATCAGATCTTAACTCACAATACACCTGAGGACCAGATCACAGATGCTGACATACAGGTGCCTGAGGACAAACGGCACCTGTTGATGCCAGTCATCAATAATAATAAAGACTTGTTTGCAAAAACTGATAAAGAATTAACTCAGACAGATACAGTGAAGATGCGCATCGACACAGGTGATGCACCACCAATCAAAAGTAGAGCATATAGAGTTCCATTACTGAAGAGAAAAATTATGGATGAAGCACTTGAAGAAATGCTTCAATCCAGAATTATCCGAAGGTCAAATAGTGCATGGAGTTTTCTGTGTCTACTTGTGGACAAGAAAGACGGCTCGAAACGCTTCTGCGTTGATTTCCGCAAGCTCAATGAAGTCACGAAAGTTACGAACTGGCCACTTCCACTGATTGACGACATCTTTACTTTATTGAATGGATGTCAATACTTCACCACCCTTGACATGAAGTCGGGTTACTGGCAAGTCAAGATGGATGAAGAAGACAGACCAAAAACGGCCTTTGTTTGTCATAAGGGCCTTTATGAGTTCAATGTAATGGCGTTTGGACTCATGAACGTGCCCTCGGTGTATCAATCCCTCATGACAAGCGTCTTGGAGGGCCTAGAGGATTTTTCTCTGGCCTACCTTGACGATATTTTGATTTTCAGCCATGACATAAAATCTCATATCAACCACATTAAACAAGTGTTTGGTCGACTAAGAAAACATAAACTGAAGCTAAAAGCTAAGAAGTGTTCCTTCTTTCAATCTGAAACATCTTATCTTGGTTTTGTAATTAGTAAAGACGGAATTAAACCTGAGACTTCGAAGGTCGAGGTCATTCGAAAATTAAATCCGCCGAAAACGGTAACAGAAGTGAGATCTTTTATGGGCATGACCTCATACTACCGCAGATTTATTCCTCGGTTCAGTGAAATTGCTCAACCGTTATTAGAATTGACAAAGAAATATGCAAGATTTCATTGGCGTGACACACATCAAAAAACCTTTCAAGAGTTGAAGGATCGTTTAAGTCAAGTTGCTCATTTGTCAAATCCAAATCCCAGAAAGCCTTACGTGCTTTACACAGATGCCAGTGGCCGCTGTGTCGGAGCAGTTTTGGCACAACCATGTGATGATGAAACAGGTCAACTACCTGGAGTACCTGATGAAAAACCCATTGTCTTCCTCTCTCATAAATTGGGTGAAACCCAACAGAAATGGTCGACATTTGAGAAAGAAGCTTTCGCTATCTCATATGCATTGGATAAATTCAATAACTACCTGCAGGGAGCAGAGTTTGTTATTAAGACAGACCACGCCCCCTTGCAGTACTTGTTGAAAAGTCCGCAAAACAATGCCAAAGTACAACGCTGGGCATTGAAGATAGCTAGCTACAATTGTAAGATTGAATATTTACCAGGTAGAAAGAATACATGTGCTGACCTACTTTCTCGTTTACCTGAAGGAATTGCAAACGCTGACCCCGGGTACGAGATGGATAATGTGGAAAATCAGAAAGCATTACAAATTGGAATTATAAATAGTAATAAAATTGATCCTCAAAGATATGTACATGTCATCACAGATGAACCTCAGGTTCCGCCCGAACCACAAGCAATTAATTACAAAGATTTGGACATGAAGGTAGAGCAACAGAAAGATGAAAAGATTGTTGAAATCATTAAGAAATATCAAGGTAACAATACCCCTGCACACATTAGTAGTAGATACCTCATGATTGAGGGAGTATTATATTACATTAGTACAGTTGATGATAACCCACCGGTACGCTTGTGCATACCCGAACAATTACATGCAGATGTGTTGAAACAATACCATGACGAATTAGGTCACCTTGGCATAGACAAAGTGTACAATAATATCAGTAGAAAATATTATTGGAAAGATTTATATAAACATATTTATAAACATGTAGAAAAGTGTCTTGTGTGTCGAGCTCGTAACACCAGAGCTCACACTTTGCCATTGCAAGAGACTGATAGACCTCCATACCCCTTTGCTAAAATAGCATTGGATATGAGTGGTCCACACCCTGAGACTTTATCAGGAAACAAATATATTGTGACCTTCATAGATATTTATTCTGGCTGGCCTGAAGCGTTTCCAGTGCCTGATAAAAAGGCGGAAACAATTGCTAATTTGATAATAGATCAAATTTTTCCAAGATTTGGATGTCCTTTAGAAATCTTAACAGACAATGGATCTGAAAATGTAAATGCAGTAATGAAATATTTAACTGACTATTTCAAGATACATCATGTAACAACTTCCTACTTCCATCCACAATCTAATGGGAAGGTGGAGAGGCTACATAGAATGCTGAATGACATCTTAGCAAAACTAGCTCGAGAAGAATTAGAAACTTGGGATTTATTCCTAAACCAAGCTATGGCAGCCATCAGGTTTAATGGTAGTGAATCCTCTGGATTCTCGCCATTTTATCTGGTGTATGGCAGAGATGTGGTTTTACCACTCGACAACATACTTAAACCTCGAGAAAAATATGTAGGTGAAGAACCTCATAAGATAGCCATTCAGGAACAACATAAAGCCTTTAGAAAACAACAAGCTGCACAAAAGAAACGAGTATTAAAACAACAAAGATTACATGATATTACAGCAAAGGGTATCACCTTTGAAGTAGGTGATCCTGTTTTATACTCCTCGGGTAAATCTAAAGGAAAATTAGAATCGAAGTGGGACTACCCATTTCGAGTCATTGAGAGAACAGGTCCAGTGAGTTACAAGATACAAGATCAATTAACTCGCAGAATAATTAAATGTCATGGGGAAAGACTTAGTAAAGTGCCTCAAGAATGGGAGGTGCCTCAACCTGTCCAACCTGTTAGAGCGCGACGAATACAACGTTACGCTGCCCCATCAGAACAGTCGACTACTGAATACAGTAGCAGTAGTGACAGTAATGAAAGTGACGATATGCAAGGGATTCAAGAAAAACACCCCTTAACGTCAATCATTAAGAATACAAGACAAAGACGAGAACATTCTTCTTCAGAAGAAGATGGTGTTCCATTAGCAGAATTAAGACAACAAGTACAACAAGTACGGGATTACAAGAAACGTATGAAAGAGCTACAAGCTCCTTCAGCTGATCGGCTGCCATCACGGTTCATTGCTAATGATCAAAATGATCGAGTAAATGATTCAACGATGGAAGTTGATCAATTGCAAATAACTGAAAAAGGCCAAAATAGTGAGCCTCAACCAAAACAGTCAAGTAAAGATATAACTGAGATGATCTCTTGTATACAAGCTGTGTTACGAGATCATAATAAGATTAAAGAACCAGGTGAGAAATTAGAATTAGGAGCAATTATGGTACCCTCTGCCTGGAGTACTAGTGATTAAATGTTACCACAGGACTAATGATAACTATACGTAACATATAATGTCAGAGGCCTCTCCTTAAGTTTGAGAGAGACGAGAGAAAGTGTAAAATGAGTAACAAAATTGTATTGACTTATGATTTGTGTGGAACAAAACTATGAGTCTGTCAGCCTCGCGAACTGACTGAGACTTCATGTAGTTAGAATACCTTTCTGACCTTTTACACCCGGGAAGTAAATCGTCAGAGTGAAAGTAATTGAATCGCGTATTACTCATTGCGCTAACTCTTGCTTCCTTTCTCATTGTAGGAGCAAGATGTTGCGTTGGATGTTATTAGTTGGTCTTTTGACTACAATAATGGATGGACATACTATTATTAGAAACAATGTGATTTTTAAGAAAGTGAAAGAAGTAAATATGGTAACTAGTGATTGGAGTACAATGTTTGTTTATGAGCTCCAACCTTTTATACAATATGTGCGCAGACTTGATCGAAGTATGAAATATACTGATGGTTTGTATAATGCTACAACCATAGCTTTTCGACAAACCTTTGTCGAAGTAAATGGTGAAAACTCTACTCTTGCCGTTGTGATACAATCGATCATAACGGATATACACCAGGAGATCAGATACCTAAATAATCGTGTTAAACGAGTAAAAGAGGATCTGAACGATTATCGCAGATTACATGGCCATACAATAATCCCGTCTCGGAAGAAATGAGGTTTGTTCGACTTTGTAGGTGAAGGATTGAGTTTTCTCTTTGGAACTGTATCCCAGTCAGATTTAGAAGGGATAACAGAAAATTTAAGACGTGTAAGTACTAATCAAGCAATGATTCAACATATTCAAAAACAAAGTTTAACCTTCATTAAGATGAATCATGAAGCGATTCTGAAAAATAGAGAATTCATGTTAAATATGTCGCGCGAATTGATGTTATTTCAAGGTCGAGTAAATCAAGTAGTTCAGAATCATGAAGATCGAATATTATATATTGAACATTTCACTCATGCTTATCATCAGCTTGAGTTTGTAATGAGTCGATTGGAGTCAATGATAATCGCCGCAGAAATCACTCTGCGGGGATTACATGATCAAATGGATATTCTAGCCGATAGGAAGTTATCACCGAAAATAGTGGATCCTTCACTATTGACCTCGATATTAATGAGTATTCAAGTTCAATTAGATGCTAAGTCAATGTTGCCACTAGATCTGACGACCGAATTATGGCAATATTATCATTTGCTTACGACGGCTGCCATTTATGATAACGATAAATTGGTGATCTTTATGAAGATCCCCTTACGTAATTCGAACTTGCAATTTGAAGTGTTCAAGGTGCAGGCTTTGCCTGTACCCTTTGTCAATGTAACCAAGAATGCGTCGCGAGTTGCAAATAAATTAGTAGCAATATATACTCTTGAATCTGACATATTAATTATTAATAAAGAAAGGACGAAGTATGTCCCAGAAATAGGACATGACCAATGTGTAGATAACAATAAGTTGTTTTGTCCTTTAGTAGGTGCCATACGAACGATACATACAACGACAAGTTGTATGTTAGCCTTGTTTTTAAACATGAAATTAGAGATTCCGAACTTATGTCAAACGGAAGTTCGATTGAATATCAACCTCCCGTTCAGTACTAGAATCGATGAAGGAATGTGGTACATCATGACAGATGTCCCACTACGATTCTCAATTACGTGTCCGAAACGAAGAAATCCGAAACCAAAACGGATTCTTCTGCCAATTGGAATTTTGGAATTAAAACCGTTATGTATGGCATCGAGTGGTCAATTAATGTTACCGAGTTATTTCCATAAAAGGGATAATTCTACTTTTCGGATTGTTACAAAGACGGTGTTACCAAATTTCTCGTTGTTACAACGACAGATGTGGAAACCTGTCATAGAGAGGGTGAACATATCGATGTTTACGATACCGAAAGGAATAGATCACTTGGATGACTTACCCATGGATGACTTAATTCATGAACTTGACTCGCTAAATTTACAAATGACGGACTCATTTGAAGTCCCTAAGTGGGCTTATGCTCTCGCGACTGTTGCATTAATAATAGGATTATATCTGCTTTGGAAGTGCTATCGAGCCGATAGACACAAACAGATATACAAGTGGTTAAGAAACCGTAAAAGTAAACCGACTTTTTCTGCTGTTGATGATAGTGAAATGTCTAATTTTGCATTTGCCGATGATGAAATCTATACTAGTATGGGACCTAGACCACAGCCTTCAGCTCCTGCTGATCCAACTGGAGCACAACAACAACAACCCCCTAAGAGTATTAGAGACATGATGAGAAAAGCTGTTCAAAACTTTAGACCTTCTCCTCAACCCAATAGGAAGTCAATATATCCCCGTGTACAACATGACGTGGATTCTGCCAATGTCCACATAACTATGTTTGATATAGACAAAGAAACTGAAAAACAGTAGTTCACACACTGTGTGTTTTTGTTTCAGTGACCAGTGTACAAATGGCAGAATCTGATTCTAGTGTTGACAGTGGGCTCGATGATTTCCCTGATTACCAGAGTTATTATAATGATCGTGACACTTTATATGATGATGAAAATTCAAGTACAGTTAGTACTGGGACTGACAGTAATAGTACTGTTTCACGAGAACTTTTTCAAGACACTAATTCATCTAGTATAAACGTAAATATAAATAGCAATTCCTCTGATAATAATGTATCTGTATTGGCATCAATAGAAGCGTCACCATCACCTTCTATAGCATCTTCCGACCTTTTGTCGACCCCTCCAAGTAGTGTTCAAACTCCTATGACTCCATTTTACTATCTACACCTGAACGACTTCAACGACTTCCACCTTATTCGCCTACGGATACCGTGGAAACGTTAGTCCTTCCTCCAAGATTACCTCTTAGAACCCATGATGCAATTATTCATCGAGACCCCGAGAGCCAAGATGGACTCGGTGGATTTGTTTATGATATAACAATGAGATCACATACTTCTTCCAGTATGACCACACCTACAAGTGATTCTTTGCCTAGTGATTCTACCACTGTTCTGGACTCTGATGTTGCAGAGTCCGGTATCAGTGTGATACAAAATGAACTTGCACAAGCTGATCTTGGATTAGACGTACACACCCCTCCTTTAAGTGATGTAGAAGCAAGACAATTTACTCCATTATCTACTAATGTTGGCTCAGAACCTATAATCGATATTCGACCGAGACCGTGGGAGTGGGCAAGAAGCGAGTTTTTCAGAACACCTCGCCCGTTGGCCTCTCCTCATGAATTTGATCGAGATATCACACGACCCAATACATATGAACAAGATTTTATGAAAGATACAGATCTCCTAGGCATTGAGGATGAATTTGGATGTCAATATTTTGATATGGATTTGAATATACTATATATAGAGGTTGAGCGAGAGTTGATATATTATTATGACAGTGCTGTTGATACTCATTTAACTTTTGCAAATAGGTCTAGATATTTAGTGATATACAATTGCCCTGATTTACAATATCCAAAAATCAACGAGCAGGGTGTGATAAATGAACCTCTATGGTATTATAGTCACCGGGTGGCTACTACCAGTGGTGTACATCATAGATTTCACATGCCAAGAAATGTAGCAGAGTTTACTCCCTTCTGTGCAAGATATCATGACTATAGTCGTCGAAGATGAGCACGATATCACTCAGATGGCCGACCAAGGAGTTTTCAACCCTTTGTTGTCTATCGTCAATACCACCCAGATTATGTTGGACATTTCACAGGGTCAACGTTTGATTACCGAACAGGCCCAAATACTGTGTATCGGCATTATCAGTTGCCAACACAAAATGAAAACCTTCAGAGTGAAGATTGAGAAGTGTAAAATTTAATAAGCAACAACAAGCAGAAAAATCTAATTAGACTACTACATATATATAAGATTTTCATGAATCTGGTTTCCCAATTTATGTATAATCCTTCATTGGAAACCTGATACATGACGATTACGGGTCGTCTGTGTTTGTCTTGTTTACTAGTCAAAAATTTTCAAAGAAGTTAGTAATTCTGCCCTGCAGTGTAACCAATTATTATAAATTCGGAGTTCCTGGAGTGTATTGGATAAGTTACACACAGGACTCCAGTATCAAGGCAAACAAATTTGAAATTTGGTGGAAAGAGTGTCTTTGAGTGCACCAAGTTACAGACGAACCCAGGGGAGCGTACTATTAAGTGTAAATTTTAGTGTATATACATAATTCTATGGTAACATAGTGGTTTCTTTTTAAATATAGTCATATTTTTATTTCGTATTTGATTATTTTCTTGTTGGAATGGCTTCAGCAAATACTTTGGAATTTGAAGAATTCGCCGAGGAACAGGCAATGTATGATTTACATAAATGCGAGGCTTACCAACATGCCGTACCTCCTTGTCATACTTACGAGGAACGGGCAAGGTTTGAATTACATAAATGCACAGCCTTTCATCGAGCTGCGTCTCCCTGTCATGATCATTGTCTATCTTTTCCAAAAGAGTTATGGAGACGTCGCTGTTTAAGGTATATTCGTATATGGGAAACAAGACATTATAATCCTGCCAATGGCCAGACGGAGATAATGCAACACGAACTTGCCTATCGCTTTTATCTCTCTGAGGAAAGAAAAGTAATATTTCCCCATCTTTTGTACTTTCCGGAGTTCCGAGCCGAAGTTCAACCCCATGAGGTCACTGGTCCCGGTCCTGACGAGGTCATTCATTATCTCAATGACCCCTGTTGGAATGGCCGATATTATTGTTTGAAGTCAGCATGGTGGATAGCTGGAAATGTGAAACAGTGAAGGTGATAATATTAGGTAAGCTGCCTTTAACAATGGTAGCAGAGCGTAAAGGTTTCAGAATCCTCAAGGGAGAATAGGATTGGTACGGATTGACATTGATTGATTCAAAATTGTGTATACATTCAGCAGTGATTCACTTTAAAATTCAGCGTTGTGACTTTTGAAAATTGGCGTGGGCTGTTTGAAGGGGCCGGAATACCTTCAACTTTAGATTAGATTGTTTATTCAAAAAACATATTATGATCCGCAATGGCGTGGTAGGTGGCCATAACAGCCTGCTTTGTGCGATAAATGGTAAAAAACGTCTACATTTCACCATTATTCAACTTTTTACAAGAATTTTCTTCTTGATTCTATTATTGCCTTTCATCATGTCTATGAGGATCAATCCACCTGCTTTCAGAAAAACTGTAAATTTTGAACGTTATAAACAAGAACTGTTAGCGTGGAGAGAGGTGACTGACTTAGGAAAAAGTAAACAGGGAATAGCAATAGCTCTTAGTTTACCAGCAGATGACGATTCAAAAATTCGGGAGCAGGTTTTCGATGAAATTCCTTTGGCTGATCTTAAAAAGGATGATGGGCTAGATAGATTAATAACATTTCTGGATGCTAAATTAGGCACTGATGACTTAGAGGATAGTTTAAATAAATTTGAAAACTTTGAGGACTATACCAGATCTGACTCAGAGAGTATTAATGATTTCATCATTACTTTTGATCAAAGATATAATCGTATTGTGAAAAAAGGTATGACACTACCATCTGAAATTCTGGCATTCAAACTTTTACGCAGAGCTAATATTACAAGGGAAGAAAAGTTGTTAGTCATGACTGGCATGGATTATGCGCAGAAAGATACACTTTACGATCAAGCAAAGAAATCTCTTAAGAAGTTCAAGGGTGAAAGTGTAGGGGCTAGCGCTGCTAGCTTTTTCTTGGGAAAATCAGAAATTAAGTTGGAACCTGCTTTTTTGGCAGACCATGAAGATGCTTTATTAGCTGCAGGCTATATTAATCAACGGAAATGGCAAAACTATAGAGGTACATGGCGTGGACAGCGTGGACAGAGACGTCCTACAAAATATATGGGTGAACGTTCTAATAAAAGTAGACCTGTTAATCCTGCAGGCCCTGACGGTCGACCACTTACCTGTGTGGCATGTGGATCATACAGACATCTTTTGAAAAATTGCCCCGATAGTTGGGAAAACATTTCCAACAAAGTTAATGTGGTAGATCATGATAATGGAGAAAATATAGTTTTGTTTACTGGTTTCAGACAATCGGAAGTAGCGCAATTAGGAATAGAAGCACAAAATTGTGTTATACTGGACAGTGCATGTAGTAGTACAGTATGTGGAAAGTTGTGGATAGAAACATACATAGATTCACTGGATCCTGTTTTTAAAAATATTGTAAAATGTTCCCCTGGTAAGAAAACATTTAAATTTGGAGGTGGAACTAAACTACATTCATTAGCAGAATATGATATACCGGCCATTTTAGCAGGACATACAATTATTATTAAAACAGATGTTGTTGATTCAGACATACCTTTACTTCTATCGAGGAATGCTATGAAAAAAGCAGATGTAAAGTTGGATCTTGTCAACGATATGGCAGAAATCTTTGGTAATCTCGTAACTCTTAACTTAACTACATCTGGACATTATTGCCTCCCAATTATAAAAGATGTTACAGTGGAAAGTGTTAATGGTGTTCGGCTTTCAGATATGGATGATTCTGAACTATTAAAAGCACTAAGTAAGCTTCATAGACAATTTGCTCATCCACCTAATAAAAGACTTATTGCTCTTTTAAAAGAAGCTGGAGTCTGGCAGGAAAATTATCGTGATTGTTTGGACAGTATTCAAAGGAAATGTGATCTTTGTAAACAGTATGCTGTGACCCCTGCTCGTCCAGTGGTTTCAATGCCAATGGCAAAAACTTTTAATGAAAGAGTAGCTATGGACCTTAAAAAATGGAATAATTGTTGGATTTTACATCTTATTGACATGTGGTCGAGGTTGACAGTGTCTGTATTTGTACAGAGTAAGAAACCTTCTGAAATCATTGATAAAATAATGACACATTGGGTAGGAACGTTTGGATTAATGAAATCATTATTTTCTGACAATGGAGGGGAGTTCAACAATGACGATATTCGTGATGTGGCATCTCTATTGAATATAGAAATTTGCACAACTGCTGCTGGAAGTCCATTTCAAAATGGATTATGTGAAAGAGTACATGCTGTGACAGACATGATGCTCAATAAATTGAAAGCTGAACATTCCGCTACTTCTGACGATGTGCTTTTATGCTGGGCTAATATGGCACGAAATGCATTACAGATGTGGAACGGTTATAGTAGTTACCAGCTGGTATTTGGTGTCAACCCAGCTGTACCTAATATAATGACTGATTCTTTGCCTGCATTAGAAAATTGTACAACAAGTGAAATGTTTGCCAAACATTTAAATGTACTTCATTCCGCTAGGAAAGCCTACATTCAATCAGAATCTGATGAACGTATTCGTCGTGCTCTGAGACATAAAATTTGTGCTGCTGAGTATGTTTTTCAAAATAACGATAGAGTATTCTACAAGCGTGATGGAAAGGAGCGATGGTATGGCCCTGCAAAAGTTGTGTTTCAAGATGGAAAAGTCATATTTATTAGACACGGAGGATCATTTCTCCGAGTGTCACCTAATCGTTTGATTAAAGCAAACTGTAATTTCGATTCCGATGAAATTTTAAGTGATAGCCATTTGAATTCTAATACTCATACAAACTGTACAATTCCAGTTCGTCAAGAAATCTCGGAAGTTATAGAGGAAAGTGGTGCTCAAGACTTAAATAAGAACCTAGAAGCTTCAACTGAAATTTCTCTACAACAGAATTTGGATCAGGATGTTTCTGACAGTATCATGTTTAAAAGCTCATGATAAAATACTGTATAAACTGCATGAAAGTGATCAATGGACTCAAGCTGTTGTTTTGGGGCGTGCAGGTAAAGTTACTGGAAGAAATAAAGATTGGTGGAATGTTGAAGATGAATCTGGAATTCAGCATAGTGTTGATAGTAATAACATTATATGGAAACATGATGATACTATTGATCCATCTGTTTTTCTAGCATTTGTCCCTAAGAAAGAAGAGAATAGTGTATAATGCATTAAAGCTAAGCAGGTTGAATTAGAAAAATTGAAATCATTCAATACCTATCAAGAGGTGAACTTTTGCGGGCAGCCATTAATAACAACTAGATGGGTTCTATGGTACAAAGGTGATGAGGTCAGAGCGCGTCTTGTCGCTAGGGGATATGAAGAAGATATCTGTGTACCGAAAGATTCTCCTACTGTCAGTAAAATAGCAATCAGACTTTTTCTCGCAATTGCTGCTAGCAATAGATGGAAGGTACAGACTACAGATATTAAATCTGCTTTTCTACAAGGAAAACCTCTGGATCGTGATGTATTCATCTCTCCACCAAAAGAAGCAAATGCTAATGGAAAAATCTGGTTATTAAAAACATGCCTATATGGTCTTAATGATGCTGCTCGACAATTCTACGAAAGCGTTATTAAAGAACTGCAACATTTAGGATGCAATCAATCGACATTGGATCCATCATTGTTTATTATGAAATCTCCTGATAGTGAACTTTCTGGCTTACTTTTGACTCATATTGATGATTTTTTACATGCGGGAACGGAACATTTTAATCATAATGTTGTGGCTGGACTTAATAAAAGATTTATAGCTGGAAAAATCGCTGAATGGCATTTTTCATATGTTGGATTCAAAATACAGCAGGGAGAAAATGGAATTCTTTTGGATCAAAATAATTATGCTGATCACATAGATATGATGAAGTTATCGTCAGAAAGAAGGAAGAGTGACGAACTTACCAGTGCAGAGTATACTCATCTAAGATCATTAGTTGGTAGTATTAATTGGATGGTTTATGGAACCCGACCTGATTTATCCTTTGAACTTATTGAACTTAGTACCAAACTAAAAAAAGGTACCGTAGAAGATCTACAGAGAGCATGTAAAATTATTAATAAAATAAAAGGAGAGAAGTCTGAGATTATGTTTCGCAATCTTGGAGACATATCTGTGCACCATTGGCGACTTGTTGTATTTACAGACGCAGCATATGCCAACATGGCTGATGGTATCAGTAGCACAATGGGTAACATAGTTTTCTTGGTTGGAACTGATGGAGTGTGTTGTCCATTATCTTGGAGTTGTAATAAAATTAAGAGAGTTGTTCGAAGTACCTTGGCTGCAGAAACAATGAGTTTATTACAAGGAATTGACGAAGCAATCTATATAAAGAAAATTCTTATTGAGATAACGTCAATAAACAATTCCGATATTAATATCTATGCTTATGTGGACAATAGGAGTGTTGTTGAATCTGTTCAATCGACAAAATTAGTGGAAGAAAAACGTTTACGAATTGACATGGGATCAATTAAACAATCTTTGGACAGACAAGAAATTCGAAGTATTCGATGGTGCCCTGGAAGTGATCAGTTGGCAAATTGCTTGACTAAAAAAGGTGCATCAGGACAACTGCTACGGTCAATCCTTCAAACAGGAAGGATTTTCCTGGATGTGTAGTTTCATCAAATAGAAAGCTATACATTGTATATATGTATATTAATGTACAAAGAATCCAAACAAAATCCTGTACAAAGAATCAAAAAAAAAGAAAAAACAAAAATACAGTCAGTGTTAATGATCAGTCAGTTCCGGTTATGTGTTCCGGTTTCCTGATCCGGTTTCTTACAATGAACCTTCCAGCTTTTTTACTTTACCGCCTAACAGGAAGTGTAGGAAGTTGTTTGAAGTGAGCATGGTGGATAGCTGGAAATGTGAAACAGTGAAGGTGATAATATTAGGTAAGCTGCCTTTAACAATTATGACCATGGACGAAATCATTTGGATGCTGAACTGAACCTAATAGCCAATCCTGGCTTGGTCCGACCATTCAGGAGTCATGAGGTCTTCCCTGGTAGTACATATCCCGCCAGTGAAGATGCTGATGATTCATTTGGATTTTATCAGCACCAAATGCATCCTGCACGATTCTTTCCTCCTGGTAACGTACAGACAACTTATGAATTAGAGAAACAGCAGAAGCAGTATCGGCTCCTTCGTGAAGCTTTAATCCAACACGAGGGAAGACGATTACAACGTTTTAGTTTACGCAGCCAAATTATCAGTACAAACTCATTATAAGGGTCTTGGGGACCCTTGCTGCATCTGCTTAACAGAAATTTCAAAAACTTGGCAGGATTTATTTGAATGTGGCCAATGTAAACAGCAAATCCACTACTCTTGTGGTATTGCATGGGCCAGATCAAAAGCCGGTGCTCCTGAGCCAGCTTCTTGCCCGCACTGCCGTGCACCCATGAGGTGGGGTATCGGTAACGAGCCGAAGCTTCCAGTACCAGCTGAAATGGACCCACATCAGTTTTGAGTTGTTTATGACATGACAGAAGTTAAAAAGGCGACCTCTACAGCTGCGCGCCGTCGGGCACTGTTGTCATCTTTGGACATTATTGTATAATTTTCTTCTTGTGCAACAACAAAATATTCTCAATAAAGTAAACGAAAAAGTTCTTTTCAATCAAAATTATATAGTGACATTCTAGACGTGACTCCTAGTTTCGTCACTATCGACAACAGATTAAAAACTAACGAAGAACCGTTAACGGGGAAAGTAGAATTGTTCATACGGCACAGCTGTAGCATAGTGTAAAATAGTTTTTGTGTTTTTGTTATTTTATTGAGTATAGTCAATCACAGTTCTTTGTTTTATCGATCACACGTGATATTTAATTATAGTCAATTTTCAGTTTTTATCGTGAAGAATTTTTGGTTAAGTTACAAGTAATATTCAATCCTTGAAAAATGGCCACTGCATTTGCATACCGCACAGTTAACCCAACTTCGGAAGATTTTCTTCCGGAGCAACTAGAGTACTGGACACAGAGATTTTGTATACCTGTACCTATGATCTTTCACAACGGAGCTTCTGCTTTTCAGCGTAAAATCCGTGTGTGGGATATGGTCCAGTTAAACGAAGACACCGGTCACTTAGAATTGATTCAAACTCAAGTTTTGTATCGGTATTGTCTCCATACAACGGAAGTAGGACGCGAACTGGTGATGCCTCACATAGTGGTAATCGAACATACGGCTCGATTAGCAACCCCTTGGGAGGCAGCACGATCAAGCCGTATAAGTGTTATTCGCTATTGGAATGACCCACGGTGGGATGGAACTTATTATGATCAACGAATTCCTTATCAATCGGAGAATGGGATCGATACATTCATCACATCAACTCCGGTCCATCCATTTCGCCCTAGTGAATATAGTCAAATCTCCATACCAGATTTACCTCGCGAATATCGAATGATAATTGGTGAAACGTTCCATCATGTGCAGGTGGAACATACCTATGAATGGGAAAATGCACAATACAATCATCAAGTCTTGCAATATTCGCTTGAAATGTATGCAAGCCTTCGAATCTTTCAAGCCAGACAAAATATAGTTGATGGAGATGGGAGACAATGTGCGATATGCTTGGTGGACATTGTTGGGCCCCGTGAAGCATATCGTTGTCCTCAATGTAATCAGATAGTACATCTCTACTGTGGGTTAACTTGGATGCAGCAAAAACAAAGTTGTCCTCTGTGTCGATTTGACCTCCTATGGGGAACCCCTTTGAAGAAGCACAGCTTCGACTTTACGGCCCTTAATTATCAGTTTTTCCCCACTAACAGACTTAGGTAACTTAGGTAGAGTTTATTGTTATTTCAAATTACTTTCAAAGAATGTAATGCCTGAAAAAGGTGATTCCTGTTGTCTGGAGGCGTTCTGATAATGTTAGTCCTTCATAAATAATCCCTGTAGTGCATTTCTTCTCCCTAAAAACCGGTAGTGACTGATCCTGGTCATGGATTCCCGTCACAGTGTTGACCGTGATGCTGATAGCATCCTGGTCACCGCAGGTGATTGGTCATCCTGCTTCCCTGGATCCGGTCAGCCAGTGATCCTGATCACTATCTTGGTCACTATTGACAATTCTGGAATTCATCTGATCCAGACTCGAGCTCCGATAAAAGTTTACCGGACATCGCGTTTTGGTTGGGAGGATTGTAACGAAATGCCCTCCACAGAGCCCCTCCACGGAGCACATCGGGTTAATCTCCGTGGGGCGCGTTGGAGTCTTATGAGTGCACTCGAGAATCTTGATTCCCGAAGTGTTAATGTATTAATCAGAGTGGCCAAGTCCTACTTGGTAATAATTCTCTGTTGTATAAACTTTAATAAGTAAACGCTGTTTTCGAGCACAAGTTATGTAATTTTCTTCATATTCCTAGTATATTTGCATTGCATAATAGCAGTGCAACTGACCTACAGAAGTACTCTGCGCACTTACGATAAGTGGAGCACGAGACACGAAATTAGACATAGTCTGACAGAATTTGCAATTATGACAGGCATATGAGCTAGTAAAAGCCTAACCTATAATAACCCCATCAGAATGCTTTTGACAGATTTTAGCATTGTATACTGACCCGACCTAACCTCAACACACCCAGTATCACTTTCAGTTCTGAGAATTGTGCAATCTTGCACGTTCGCTAGGTGGCACTGTCGGTTTTGAATGGTTTTGTAATTATACACCTATTAATTGCCAACATCCTTTTAAATGCGAGAACGCATACTCTTAGCATAGGATACCCACAGGATGCCCTACTATCCCGGAATGGACGTAAGGGGTTAAGAAATACCTCTCCGCCATCTTGGGGTATAAGTGGTTTTCTGTGGTGTTTTATGACGTAAATTGAAACAAGATCTGCCGAGTAAACACGATTCAAACCGTATTTAAACCAACGGAATCACCCGAGACGGCACTTCTCTCTTTGGGTCTTCCGTGTGTACAAGAAGTCACTCTCCTATTCTCGTGGAAGGACGCCGCCGAACGCTGCCAGGCCAGACAACATTTCCAGACACAGGACGCGATGAGAGCGATGCGATAATTTCGACTTAGTCTCATTTCGTATCTGATATATTTCAGAAATTTACCAGAGAGAGAGAATATTTCTTTACAAGTTTAATTTGTAGGACTTTTATTTAGGGTTTAGCTAATAAACGTAGAAAACTGTAAGTAACTTTTATGTGTTTTGAATTCACCCTTTCGCTGCGGCTGCAGTATCAAGAATTGTTGCAGACTCTGCAGAAATTGGTTGCCTCTTAAGACTGAACACTTAAATTGTCCTGTGGCCACTTGCCACGATTGTTGTCCTAACCCAAATCCACTAGACGATCATTTTTCCGGGGTACTTAACCCTGCTATGCCACATAAAGAGTACAATGTGAAGTCATTAACCCTTTACCTAACATGAAAAGCAGACGACACTTGCAAAACAAATTCTTGAATAACTAATTTTTTTTCATTTTTTTTCTCAAAAACATAGGTTATGACCCCTCGTTGGAACGAGCTCGACGAGCTCGTTCCAACGAGGGGTCATAACCTATGTTTTTGAGACAAAAAATGAAAAAATAATGAAAATTAATTGGCAATTTTTGAGAATAGCGCTGGCCGGTTTTGGCCGTTACGTTGGGTAAAGGGTTAAGTAACTTTACGACAGGGGCCATTTCATGAAAAGATTTTGCCGTTATGTCATTTTCAGTTTCAACATAATTGGTAATTTTTCTTTTCAGAAGCCCAACACAAGATACTTAAACAGGATATGCTAAAGTCTATGGAATCTGCCTTCCCTAAAGGAACCCGTAAAATTTAAAGACTCAATTGATATCACTCTTATCATTATGTTATCATTTTAATTATGAAACATTTCCTGCCACTTAAGAAAGTTTGTGTCTTTCTGTACAATTTCTGAGAAGAACCTTTAAATCAGTTGATTATATATGTAATTATCTTAGTGGAGTAAAAATACTGCACACATAAGCCGCTTTAGATACCTAACAATTTGCTACCACTAAAGGGTTATTACTCAGGGGGTTGAGGCGTATTAAATCACACCACGTTAAGCAAGCATTGCCTATAATGCCTGACATGCTGGTTAAGATTATAATTTCGTTGATCATATCAACCCATTGGAAGCCTCTCTTTGGTGCTCCTTTATGTTCAGTTTCTATTTGATTCGTAAGTCAAAGTTAGTCCCCATTTCAAATGATAAATTTGATGGCCAAATTTGATTCGTAAGTCAAAGTTAGTCCCCATTTCAAATGATAAATTTGATGGCCAAAAAAATTAACTAGAGGTGATATTAGCTTAACCCTTTACACAACGTAAGGGCCAAAATTGGCCAACGCAATTCACAAAAATCGCCAACTAATTTTCATTATGTTTTTCATTTTTCATCGACGAGCCCGTTCCAATGAGGGGTCATAACCTATGTTTTTGAGACAAAAAATGAAAAAAAAAATAGTTATTCAAGAATTTTGTTTGCATGTGTCGTCTGCTTTTCATGTTAGGTGAAGGGTTAAAAGAAGACACTGTAATAGTCACTAATAAGTGAAGCAAAACCATTCAATATGAGTAGTATAGTACGTATGAATCGTGCCTGATTACCCGGAGCTTTGGGGGTGCAGCTAGTGTTAAATTCCCATAGGAACCGGAGCCGTTTGGGGGTGCAACTTTGGAGGTGCAAAAGTACGGCTCCTTGCAGCTAGATCCGGTAAATAGTGTACGTACTGCATATATAGTATGCTATGGCAAGTATAGTGATATATGTATGCATGGGGCTATAGGTATATATTATGGGTAAGTGGTGGAAAATTAATGGTGAGGATGGGTTTTCTTGAAAGTTTTTCCCGCGAAACGGTTGACGTTGCTATTGACGTCGTGACGTCATGATACGCGCGCGACGTCATAGAGATGCTGACCACTGTTATTGTCCAGTATACAATCTGACATAACGTTATTCGGGTCAGTGGATGTCGGGCTTCTCGTATGGGGTGGCGGCGACATAGTAGTAGTGGTATATATCCATGTAGGTCCCCTGTTAGCCTTTGGTAGGCCAACTACTAATCGAACTTCATATTATCCTATGTCTGCTATAGCTAAGTCAAGCAGTAGGGTGGGTGGGTGGTGGTGTGGTATTGCGAGATAGTTATTGGTGGTTTAGATTGGCAGTACAGGATGAATGATCTGTTGGTCTATTACCCCCCTTAGTACTATTAACCTACCTTTGTATTATCTTATGGCTAGTATTGGTAGTTTAATGTTAGGCCAGGCAGTATTATACTAGGTTGTTTAGAACGGGTGGCATATGATGCATTGTATATACCCCTGTAGGTCCAGTCCTCGATATTATTAACCAGCCGATTGCTTTGTACTATTCAATGACTGGTATAGGGAGTACGTTATGGCAGGTCAAGTGGTATTGTGGAGTGGGGGGTGGGGGTAATGCCTGGCAGTATAGAACAGCGGTATAGTATGGACGATACATACCTCCGGAATCTCAATTACGGAATGCTTTATATGTATACACTGATGGAACATTTTGAAGGCCTGGGCGAAGGTATAGCTAGGAAGTAGTGGTACACGTAAATATTAATGGATGGTAGTTTAGTCAATAGTACTGGTACAAGGCCGTAATGGAACAAGCCTGCTGCAGAAGCTAGACAGATAGACCATAGCCAGTAGTGGCCTTGGAGCTTTGGCGACAAGATGGAAACGGAATCCCATTTGCGGAATCCCTTTTTTTGTAATCCCATTTGTGGAATCCCTTTTTAGGAATCCCATTTTCTGAAATGAGGATAAGAGTCGTATTAAAAATCCCTCAATGAGGTCTAATTTACTACGACTCTTATCCTCATTTGACAATAAGGGGATTCTCCAGAAGGAAACCCATTTGCGGAAATTTCGAGCAGGTTTTTCGCACGAGCGCCGCGTTAATGTCTGTGGGGTACGTTTTGAGATTTTCATTTGTACTGGCCGGGCTTTTTCGGATGTCTCATCGTTATCCTTTTGGTATAAACTCGCTCATCATTAGTTTCTGGTCGAAACGTAACTTTTGAGGTATGCGAAGACTGACACGTGACGAACGCTTACGTGCCGTTGGCATGTTGAAAGCTGACAACAGACAGACTGCAGTGGCTCAAATTCTCAACGTTACTCAATCGGTGATTAGCAGGTTGTGGTCACGCTACCGCCAGACAGGCAATGTTGATGACAGACGTCGGTCAGGTCGTCCAAGGGCGACAACTGCTTAACCAGGATCGTTTCACCCGAACCACAGCATTACGTAACCGCCATCAAAGTGCACCGAGCGACAGATGTGCGAGTCAGTGGTCAGACTATCCGAAATCGCCTACACAGCTGGAATTTGTGCGTTCGACGACCTCGAATAATTCTACGTTTGACTGATGAACGTCACATCGCAGCAAGGCGTAATTGGCGTCAGTGGCGTATATAGCTTTTCGCTGGCGGAGGGGCAAGCCCAAAATTTTCCGACAGACCGAAAATTTTCCGACAGTGTAATAACAACAAAAACCCAAACAAACAGAAAGAATCTGTTGTTTACTGCAAATGTACTGAAAATTGGTCTTTTTTACCCAAAATGTACCCAAAATGGCATGTTTTTATCCCCAAAGCCAGCATTTTAATGCTATTAGGCATAAATTCGCCTAAAAATGGTCCCAAAAAATTTCCGATAAAACTTCTGGTGGGGGGGGGGGGGGCTCCGCTCCCCCCCCCCCCCCCCCCCCTTTATCTACGCCACTGTTGGCGTGGAGCACGACGGCGCTGGGACAATCGTCGGTGGAGCAACGTCATGCTTTACGTTGAATCGAGGTTCACTCTCGACTTTAACGACAGGCGAAACAGAGTGTGGCGGCGGCGGCGGAACGAACGATACCATGACGTGACCGTTAGGCAACACGATCGTTTTGGTGGTGGATCGGTTATGGTGTGGGGAGGCATAACCATGACAAGCAGAACAGCATTACATGTCATCCAAGGACGTGTCACAGGGCATTACTACCGTGACATGTTAGCAGTTCATGTGGTGCCATTTGCGCGACGTCACGGCCGTCGATTCATTTTCCAAGATGACAGTGCAAGAGCACACTGGGCCCGTGTCGCTACAGAGTTCCCCCAAGGAGCAGAACATCATTACACTGCCTTGGCCAACAGTCCAAGTCCAGACCTTTCACCAATCGGACAAGTCTGGGATAGGCTTGGCAGGCGCCTACGGCAACGTTAACAGGCCCCTAACAATGTCCAGGAACTCGCCGCTGCACTGCAGGAAGAATGGAATATCAGTCAAGCTGATATTGGACGTTTGGTGAGGAGTATGCCACGTCGGATCCGCGCTTATCTCGAGACCCGAGAAGGATTTACAAGGTATTGAGGTCTTGGACTGAATGCGGTAACTTCTCTGACTGACTGTCCATGTCTGCTACACCTCAGTGATTACAATGTGTGCTTGTCAGGCACCCAACTATCGCAGAAATCATTCACCAGATATCACAGTGTAATGCCTCAATTGTCCTTTTGATGAAAATAAAAATATATTTCTTCATATATTTCACTTTTATCAAATATTCCCTACTTTTTTTGAGTAATGTATATGCTTCTTGGGGGGAAAGATTTCAGCAGAATTCTTATATGTGCCTGATGGATATATATATTATTTTAAATCATATTATTTTATTTTTAATGTCAGCCAGAAAAAAGAATTCTGCCAGAAAGATACATGAAGGCACAGTGATTACCCATAAAACATTTCTCTGAAATGAGTCAAATGAGAGAATTCGTGTATTATTATTACGTCACCTGGGTGCTAGAATGACCTATGGCCCACAGGAGACATAGGACATTCTAGCACTCAGGCGACGTTAATGGGACATACGACATTCTACAACTCAGGCAACGTTAATGGGACATAGGACATTCTAGAACTCGGGCGACGTTAATGGGACATACATGTAGGACATTCTAGCACTCAAGCGACGTTAATGGGGCACAGGACATTCTAGCACTCAAGTGACGTTAATGGGACATAGGACATTCTAGCACTCAAGCGACGTTAATGGGACATAGGACATTCTAGCACTCAAGTGACGTTAATGGGACATAGGACATTCTAGCACTCAAGCGACGTTAATGGGACATAGGACATTCTAGCACTCAAGCGACGTTAATGGGGCACAGGACATTCTAGCACTCAGGCGACGTTAATGGGACATAGGACATTCTAGCACTCATGTGACGGTTAGATGTGAATAACAATAAAACTACACTCATCCTTTATCCGAGCTAATAAACTGGGCAGATTTAGAGTTTCACGAGAAATAAATATTTTAGAAGTTATCAACTCCCCCATCTTTACCTGGGCTTGGGACCCTCAAGTATCCACGACTACCCCTTCAGATGTGCTGCATCTGGGATATACTAATTCCTTCAACGATTTTCCATTAAAAGGGCTGCAATAGTCTTTCCTCGCATGTATTTTGATCCTCCCCTACTCCTACTCCTACTCCCCCTCCCCCACACAAAGACAACTTTATTAAAAAATGAAATGATGAATTGAGTAAAATGGCACTTTGGCAATATAAGTAGTATGTCTCGGGCTTTTCAGGGCCCAGTTGCCGGAACTCGGTGCCGAACCTCCGAAGTGACGTCATGTCACGAGACCTAGTGGCGCCATGTTGTGTTATCAGGGTAACCCGCGTGAGCGGCCATGTTGTGACGTCATAGCCATAGTGATACGTGGTGTTAGTGCGTATGCGCAGCGCGTGTTGTAATGGTGATACATACATGTTACCGTCGTCCATTTTGTATACTGGAGGTCGCCACCTTGGTTTCTATGGTAGCACGTGGTTGCTATGTTACCTAAAAGCCTACAATAGGACAGGGGTATGTTCGGAGGGTATGTTCCTTTGCAGAAGAGTAATTTCCCGATTCGTACAATTACCCAAATAAACCCGACGAGTTGTACTATTTCGAATTCTTTCAGAATCCCCTGCTTCTATCTATCTATGCACTGGTTTTCGTCTACCCGGCCATATTCATTTGTCCTGGAGTATACTCCAGTAGAGTAGAAGAGCCAGTCAGGTGGAAAAGCTTTGTTTATTGTTACTATATTTAGCTTTTCTGGTCTGTTCTTGT